>OX246747.1:15724757-16324757 GCA_945910005.1 Isoperla grammatica
AATTGACGGTGATTTTCCTTCGATATCGTATCGAATTATCGATATCGTTGAACATCCCTAATTTTAATAAAGATTATCATGTAAACCCGTTTTTGGATTGATTTTGTTCTGCAATAAACTTTTGATGAGATCCATCTTCTCATTATGGCGTTTTTCTTTTAAAGCTTCCTTTTTATGAAGGAATTCCAGGAAGGCCTCGTTTACTTTTACTTTTTTCTCCTTACTGCAATTAGTCTTGGTTATTTTCAGCACATTTTTGTTTAACTGGACCTTCCCAACACCGCGCAATACTTCTGGCTCCAAGCTATCATCTAGGGCTCTTATTTGATCGATTTCTGCCTCGAATTCAATTTCCTTTCGGGTGGAGCCAGAAGTATTGTTCTCCGAGCACACGGTCACCTTCCGTTTTAAGATAGTTTTGTACCTGTTCTCACATTGGAGAGCTGATCTCAAAATGTTAAATGTGGACAAAATATCTACACAAATTTGGGCCCACATGAGTTTTTTTGTGCGAAACCTTTTCATTGGTCCCACTTTAGTCATGTATTCATGATACTTGTCCAGCAACAGTTTAGTGTCTCCTGAGCCCCATTCAGAATCTGAAACACAAATAACATGTCATCCATTACACCTAGCCTATACAAAATGGTACGGTCTAAGTAAAGTGGCTCCAAAGCAACTTTGTGAATGCTCACGTCATAGATGTGCAAGTCGGAGCCAATCAGCAGGTGGCATTTTTAAATACTGACATTCAATGGCTCACTAATCTATGACGTCCGCATCCATAAGGTTAGAGTAAAACGACAGGCAGAACCTCCCCCCCCCCCCTCCCTGCTCCTTACGCACTATTAACTCGGGTGGCTAAAAGTATACTCAAGGCAACAGATCATCTTCCATCCCACTAATCAGTCTGTATAACAACACCCACCCGGAAACTGACGTAATCTAGACCAAGGTCTACTTGATCTAGACTTTATACCCATTCTTATGTTGCTAATAACTAATTTCTTGAATTGATAGTTTAGTTCCAGTCCTACAAGTCATTTAAACTCTAGTACCGGTACGTTTGTTTACAATGTTTTTTCTTAGTGCTCTGAACGTTCTTAAGTGGAACAAACATTTTTACAGCTAGGCCAGTGCTTGAAGTGGAGCGGGATCATATTCCACCACTTCTCAACAAGGCCTATTACCATCCCGCCGCTTATTATTTACGATAACACCCAAAATGGTTTTAATATACACATATACCAAAAATACTAGCTTCTCTTATTAGACGTGACATTTACAACTAGGAATGAGCTCTTGTTAATTTTGCATTTAAAAGTTTTTGTAGCCCCCTCCACCACTGTGAGATGAAAATAATGGCTGAAGTAGTAAGCCACTGAAAAGATCCAAAACCTTGGTTAAACATAAAATTCGTGGTGAGCAGCTCAACTAATAATAGGCTAGTAGTAGGTTCCGTTGTAAAATGAGTTCGTTTCTATCATTGTCCCTGTCTGTAGGCCTATGGATACTTGCGTAATGCATAACCCTATGTACCGGTACATAAGTAAGTTTCTGCAAATGTTTAAAACGCAGCGTAAAAAATGTAAACGTGTTAAGTTCCTCCCACATTTAAACGTCGCATCCCCATTTACGACACGTGAGAGAGACGTTTATGGAACTAATTCTGTCGCCCTAATTCTGTCGGGGGGGGGGGGGGGGGGGGGGGGGCAAGCAATGACCGCTAGCTACCAAAGAACAGATCAAAATAATCACCTAAGCATACTCTTCCCACCGTCACCCCGTCCGCAGTACGGGCAAAGTGATTACTGTTATATTTTATACTACCATTAGGCCTATTTTGCTACTGCCTTTCTATAGCCTAAGTTAATATGTAAACGCAGTGCCCATATTTTGATTCAATAAATTATATCCTACCACCTTTATGTTTCCACTTCGAGCACTGAGCTAGGCATTACATAAATCAAAGTAGGGCCAATCAAGATTATTAAACGTAGGCCTATTTAGATCATAACCAATTTATTAATCGGTTATCAGTCGCAGCCGTATTTAGGACTTAAGAAATATGAAGGCCTAACGTTTACAATACAAGTCTCCAAGACTTCACATACCAGATTGTGACACACTCTTGCTGCTGCTGGCTGATGTAGTTGGCAAATGTGCATCTCCTGCAGGCCACCCCGCTTCATCCCGGCAGCTCTCGGTCAAATTATTTGGACTGATTCGTTGCTTGGCATTTTTATCTGGTCCATCTCCTGAAAACAATCGGACCCAACATTTTAAAATTGTACATAGAGATTATGTACATTATTATTATTATTATACCTGCAAGCTGTGTGGAAATGGGGAGCAGGATAGGAGCCACCTGTTTGTATGTCCAAAACTGGCATGTGAACGTGACGCAATGCCGAGCGGCATGAAGAGGGTGGAGAAAGAAGCGTGTCTCTACTGGTTGACCAGATCCAGCATGATGGCATAATAGCCAAATGTGGGCATTTGAGAAGAAGAAGAAGAGAAGAAGATTATTATTATTATTATTACCAAACAGCACACGTTAGGCGGACGTATAGCCATTGAGTAAGGGAATTGCTACGATTTAAGAAGTATGTATAAATTAAAGACCTAGCCCAGGCTAGGCTTAGGCTATGGAGACACCTCCACCGAAGGTCTAGATATACAAAGACCTAGGCTTGTAGGCCTACCCACACATGTACGTACCATACGGCGAGGCACGTTTAAGGCTAGGCCTAGCAGCCTTTTAACCAGTGCTATCTTTAGTAATAGCTTCACCCAGCCAACCCAATTGTACCAGATTTGGCCGAGGGATGGCCATAACTTCCTCGACTCCTGAAAAAAAAATGTTTTGTATACAATATACGTTAATACCTACGCATAACCACAAAAGCTACCTGATTGTTAGGCTAACAGCGATGACAACGCTGACAATCTAGGGCTAGGGCCTAGGTAGGCCCTAGTGTGCACGGGACAAGCCACAGCTAGGGCCTAGGCCTAGGCCTAGGTTACCAACAAAACGTATACGAGGAACCCCGATTGCTAACAACAAATAGGCCTAGTTGATGGAAGTTCTTCTCTAGGCCTAGGGCTATTGGATAGGCCTACACAATGCTAGAGCCCTATTCCAATCTAATTTCATTACGTCGTTTTCTATTTGTAGGTTATGTAGGGTCTAAATGCTGGTATCTAGGCATATTATATATATAACTGTGCAAATACTTACCAGCAATATTTACATTGCATAACACCCCGTCATTTGTTATTATTTCGGCGTTATCTGCCCCCATAGTAATATTTGTAATAACTACAGTTATGTCAACTTCTTCATTTGGCGCGCTCGAGTTAGAGGCCATCTTTGCAGTTTGCACCGAGTTTATTTTCGTGTTCCATTGAGCGCTGCACTAGTGGCTCCACTCGTCAAGTGCATTACGTCACTGTGACGTTTCAGTGCGCACCGGTCTCGTTTCGAGTGCAGTCCATTGGAAAACACCATAACTTTCCTTATTCATTCTCATACTTCAAACAAACTCAAAACACAATCCAAAATACCCGCGCTTCTACGTTTAAAACAATATTCCCTTCAACGATTCCGCATTCAATTTCTAACTTTTTTTTAAACACGTGACACAAAAATTATTAACAATCAAAATCTGTTCGTTGTTCCTCCTTTGTAACTTCCCATTATTCATTCCAATCCTTATAAAACTCACATATTTCCTCTTTTTCAAACGACCTTCACAACACCACAAATCAAACGTCATTATTCAGAACACAAAATCTACTCCAACCAGCTTATTTTACCGTAACCTCACTATATAGTATTAAAATAACGTCACCTCTCGCGTCTCTATCCTTCTAACTACTTCTTTTACAGTCGCGCATCTCTCATCTCTCTTTCGTAAACAGGTTTTTTTTTGTGACCGGTGAAACAACCCACGGGGAAAACTGTCCGGACCGATTCTAACTGTTTGAATCGTTTTCAAAGAATTGCTCGGACACCAATTACGCGAACATGTCCCACCCCTAAACTTATTCCAGTCTCTTCGCACAATCACACATTCATCGACGCTACCTACTTAAAGGTAGGCTCCGGGGAATATGGGTGTTATTCGGATTATTTTATCTTTCGATGTAATGTAGTCGTATGAATGAAAAGTCGAAAACTAGGCGCTTCTAGCACGCGTCTGGCCGGAGCTGCTTCGCTTGCAAGTGAGCGGTGGTGGGGGTAAACACGTCATCGCTACCCAACCGCTCCGCGCTCCCTATGCCTGTATGCCGGACGGCTTGATTCGTCTACAACTCGCTACTCGCTACAGTTTGTGTTTGTACATCGACAGTTTTGAATGTGTTGAAAGCTTTTTTCCGTATCAAGAGGACCCTCGCAATTCTGAAAGGAAGGAAAAGTCCTAAAAAGAAAAGATGATAATCAGTGATTTGTGCGAGTGCGGCGAATGTAAAGACTGAGGCAAAGCTTACTGATCACGAAAACGTTATTGCTACCAAAGAGAGACAATTTAAAAAATACACCTTTTGAGCTATACCGTGTGAAACCTCGACAAACTTATTGCAACCCGTCAAGCGATGCTTGTTTACGTGAAGATGGGAACGGGACATTTGAACCAAGACACTAATCGCATCGCGCGTACAAACATGTATACACTGGATGAATTCCTGCACGAGTTTCGGTAAAAACAATAGGGAGCTTTCAATAGACGTCACGTGGCGGCTATTATGAGGTACACATTGCTTGTTTACATTTGTGCTGTCAATAGAAGGCACATAGGTTATCCAGGAAATATCACAGTTTCAAGCTGTATAGATTGATGTGTGCAGTCAAAAGTTCAAGAAAATGATAACACATGCAAATGATTGTCTTCAAACAGAGTTTACGCGTTCTTATTTTGTTTTCAGTCATAATACGGAACCTTTGTTTGAAAACAGTTGATGTGTCAGTCAAAGGACATCTGCAATATTGCAACAATGCAGTGTCGAAAGAACGTAAACAAATGTGTACAGAGTATCTCAGTATGGCTACCGTGCGATACCGGAAATGACGTTATTGCAAGCTCCCTATAGGAAAACTGTTATTCCTTCTTGCGTGGTCCACGCCATCCGACAAGATGATGTCTACGTTGGAGTTTGCTGCCGCCGCGGATCATGACCTGCGTATTTTGGCTATATCAAATAATGTAGCACTATTTGTCATTTTAAACTTTTAGTATTTTAGCAGAGTAAAATGATCCCAATCAGAGCTGTAATGGGACAAGGATTTACCACAATACTATTTAAAAAATGAGATTTAAAGGTATGTAGGCCTAATCAACGTCGGTAGGCCTAGTGGTCTATCGGGTGGGAAATAACTATTATTTAGTATTAGTAAAAATAATAATAATAACTAATTAACAGTATATAACTCCCGCTAGCTAGGCCACTAGGCTTACCGACACTTAGTAGGCCTGCAATCATATTATATTCGTATTTGTTATACTCTCTCTGATATCAAGTCATTGTTTTCAAGCTATTTAGATTATTTTATTAATAATTATTTATTTATATTATTTCTGGAGATTAATTTAGATTTAGGCTATCTGGCTAACTTCTAAGACCATATTATCATGTAAATATAATTGTATAACCATAGCTTACAATTAGTGTGTTATATAAACAAACGAAGCTCGTACAACTTACTGAATTAAGCCCAAAGATTATTTTAAATATTTTACCCAAAACATTTAAAATTACATAGTACATTGAACTTTCGTATCAGAGAAATTATTGGCTAATTAACCAAATAATATATAAGTGGTAATATCACATTGATGTGTGAAGATGGGTGATACCTTATACCAACCTATTGAAGTTTCAATTCAATATTGCTGGAATCGAGTGAATCTCTTCTTTCAATATGGAAGCACTCAGTAATCTTTGATGGAAGCTTCGGTCGATTGTTGTGTTCGTATAACAGTATCCACATTTTGTGCAGTTTTAAAACAACCCTTTAAAACATTCCCAATATACCAAAAATATGTTTCCCATTATTGGCAGTGGCGTAAACTCATATTCGGGCCCCTCGCAGGAGTCTGTAAAGTCCCCCCCCCCCCCCTCCCCCACACCAATCAAATATAAAAATAAGTTAGCATATTATAGCGTTCGACTGAAACTATCTCAAGTTTTTTGGTTATATTTTGAGAACGCTACAGCATAATATGGCAAAAGTGAGGCAGATGAGGGAATTGTGGTTTCGTAAGAACTAAAATCTGGATTTAGCAAAATTTCAAATATTGCGCTCATTACGATTGACATTAGGGAAGCCAATTAAATGTGCAATTAATAATTAATTAGTTTAGTTTGAAATTTGAATTCGCAATCTTGCTAATCTAGAGTTTAGTTCTTACGGAACCACAATCCCTAATTTTTCACGTTTTCAATGTTGTGTAGCGTCTTCAAAATATAACTAAAACACGTTAATTTGGCGCGGTTTTGTACAGTGAAACTACCCATAACTGGCAAAGATTCTTATAAGCGTTACTGATTGACAGCCACCCTTCTGACACGTGACACCTGACCTAAACACTGTTGTAATGTCAATTTTTTCAAGCCCACGCATAACTAAACGCATTGTTGATGGCTTATGTAGGCCTATATACGCTCAGCCAGACATGATTTTCATTTACCGCTTGCCGGCGCGGATTAGTTAGTCGTAGTATATAGTTTTTCTACGTTTGACTATGATTTGCAAACAATATGGGCCCCCGACCCCCACACACGTCATTTTTGACCTGCATCCCCCCCCCTCCCCTCCGACTGCGGACCTTTAGTTACATGCTTACCATTCAAATTGGTGAAACGTACAGCTGATTTCTATAAACTTATGTTGGACGTTTTGGTTAACACACCATTCTGTTTTTCAGCCTGGATATTAATTCAAAAGCGTTCTGATCAATTAAACGGAGCACACAATAACAATAGAGGACATGATAAAGTTCCATCTGTGTATTTTTACCAACCACACTTCTTGACGAGTTGGCGATCGCCCGTGATCCAGGAGTTTATGGAAACTAAATGTCTCATCACTAACAAGTTTTCCGGGTTTATTAGAAGTGCAGCCAAACACGCAGCAAGACGTTATTTTAATTATGTGAAGGAGTAAATAAACACTAGATACAAACAAGAAAGCACAGTCGAAATTCAAAATCCACTAACTTGTGTATCTTTGAAAATACAGCGAGTAACGTACCAGATGTATCGCGCGGCACACTCCAGCCAGCCAGCCGGCCGGTGGCTAGCGGTGTGGTGGGTACCGATGACGTCACAGCTCTCTGCCGCTCAACAGTCAAATGCCTATTCACAGTGCTATAAACGGCGTACAAGCATCGCGTTTTTTGCATTCAACTTTTGATGCTTTCCTCCATCAAAATAAATAAAAAACCATCACTGGAGCCTACCTTTAAAGTCAAAACTAAGTCCAAGCGAAAGACGAATGCTCCTAAAAAGAGGGGGAATAATGTCACTCCTGATGGTAATGATAAATCAGGCGATGCTGTCACCTCGGTTGCAGGCAGTAGTAATCTTGCTGCTACATCCCTGGGTCCAAGTTGTGTCACAACCAACAGGTTTTCTGTACTATCAGGGGGGGAGGATGATCCCTCAACCATTAGCAAACCAAGGGAAGCCTCTAGTGAGGACTCAGTGGCAAAGTCAACAACTGTCAATGAGATTGGGAACAAACGTGGACCAAAGCCCCCGCCGATTATCATTCGCAACATTGAAAGCTTCGATAACCTGGCAAAGGGCGCGCGTGACCTATGCACTGAACCATTCGAGTTTCAAGCCGGTGGGAATACCACGAGGCTAAACGTTAGCTCGGCCAATGACTTTAGAGCAATGATCAAATTTTTAGACACTGCTAAAGCAGAATACCACACCTTTACCCCGGTCGGGGAGAGAACAAGCAAGCTGGTTATTCGTGGAATCGATAAAACAGCAAGCATGGGCAGGAGAGAAAACAGAACGATCTTCATAACATCAAACCAACCTGTGAAGACGAAGATAAGCCTACAAGTGAGTCAATCAAGGAACTGGCAGTAACATAACTAAAAGATGAATTGAAAAATGTAATTGCTACTTAATTTAGGAACTGCTACTGTAAGCACTGTGCCGTCATTGGGGCATTCTTCTGCCACTAGTGGGGTTACTCCCACTCGCAGTGCCAACGTTTCTGGGGATGGAACTAGCCATGGCACCGCTAGAAATAGGTTGGGTGTTCTCCGTGAGGAACACCAGCTTCGAATGTCGCAGCTCAAGTCTACACAAGAGCAGAAAGACGAGCTGCACGACATTCGAATGCGTGAAGCCAGAGCCAACATGGACGCTGCTCTATCACGTGCCCGTGCCGATGCTGCTCGGGAGCGAGCCGAGGTAGCTCGGGCCGAGATCCCGTCGGTCGAACTCCGGATTTTAAAGGCCCGAGCTCGGTTCGAGGAGGCCCGAGCTAACAGGGAAGAGGAACACCTGGAGTTTGACCACGTGCATCGGAGTCGAGCCAGACCAGGAAGAGAAAGATCACCCCTGTAGTCTATATTAGTTTTTCTATGCTGATGCTTGCTTTGCTTCTATATTATTATTGTTCTCCTTTGCCTTTTCAAGTTATTTTATATTTACCCACGCTTCTTTTATTCATCAGTTCTCTTGTTTTTAGTAAAGAGGGCAATCCTGCAGCAATCCAGATAAAGCTAAAAAGTTTCCTTAAATAATTCAGAGTATTTAAAAATAAGGACTGGTAGGTGTAGGCTACACCTAATGAGAATTACAAAGTGACAGCAAAGGTTTGTACACATTGCTCCAATAACAAGACTGTGTATGGGTGTTACTATAAACTATATATTTAATCCCAATCATATTTTTGTTTTGCGTATCATATTTGTGCAACTTTGGCTAATCGAGACTTTGGCTGTACGGGACGCCAACAACGGCGCGATGTTACAGCCGTCTGTTGCAGAACCTCAGCGGATCCACTGATTAAATAGTTAGGTCATATATCAATTGTTGTTGTTTGCTTTGTTATAGATCATGATTGATTGATAGATATTTGGGCTAAACGTCTCATATATTTGCAACCTGGCTAATCGAGACGATGATTCGATGATTATTATTATTTTTTGGGGGTTTAAAGGCACAAAACAGCAAGGTTATCAGTGCGTATGTTATTTAAATATTGATTACTTTGTTCGATTACATAAGTGATAATAAACGATTATCTTGCTGAAAACGAAATGTGTTATTGATTACTTTGAATTCGTCTGATAAGTTGTCTTTAAGTGAGGGTTTTTAATTAAATTTTCTTCTTTTATTATTATATTTGCTACATTCAATTAGAATGTGTTTTACAGTCAACACAACATTACATTCATCACATACTGGGGCAGGTTCGTTTATTAGAATTGAATTTATTGGGTTAAAGGGAGCTTCAACCAGTTAGGTCATTTTGCGCCACCAAGATGGTGTTTAGTAGGTGTTTAGTAACTATGAAAGTAGTAATTATGTTTTAATTTTATATGAATTAAATTAAAGTTATTTTATATTTAATATTGGTTGTAATGTATTTTTTAAAATTGTTGGAAATACTGTGTGCGTACAAGGCAGTTTAAAAGTTTATCACAATTCTCGTATGACAAAAATTCTTCATACAACGGGGAAAGCTTTAATTGTGTTTTCAACACATCATGTTTGGTACATTCTGACAATATGTGACGTACAGTCAGAGTAACGTCACAATTGCAACATTTTGGGACAACTTTTTCTCTAGTGAGGAGAAAGCCATGAGTCAAACGAGTGTGACCATCTGTAACGTCCTTCTTGATTGATTATTTGGGCTTAACGTCTCATATTTTTGCAACGAGGCTAATCGAGACAATGAGTGTGTGATATGAAGTTAAAATAGGGGGCTGTTTGGAGGAAAGGGGCAATAGGAGGGCGGGGTGGAAAGGGGAAGGGGAAGAAAAGGGGATTGGGGTGTGGACTGCGTTTCGTCTGGCTTCTCCCCCTCGACCTGTCCGGCTAGGGTGGCCCTACCAGAAGCATACGCTTCCGCCGGCATAGCTCTCGGGATCATCAAAACACACAAACCTGCCCACCACGATAAGGTAGCAGTCCCTGGGCAGGCACGTCCTTCTTATTCAAGAGCCTAACGTCGACTGACTATTGTCAGCCGAGGCTCGCGTTGTCTGTATACCCACTGCTGTAGAAGGTGGAGGTGCGGGGCGGCGCGGTTCTATTGTTAACTTGAGGGCTGGGCCATGTTACATGAAGAAAGCACTGGTGCGGTGGCGTTCCGTCTTTTTCTGAAGGTGGTGTTTGCCTTGGTTTCACACGAAATGGGGTCAGTTTAAGTTTATTGGGTTTAAGGGCGCTTCAACCAGTTAGGTCATTTTGCGCCACCAAAATGGTGTTTTGCAAGCTAAAGAATTAAGGAATTATGAAAGTAGTATTTATGTTTTAATTTTATATGTGTTAAATTTAAGTTATTTTATATTTAATGTTGGTTGTAATGTATTTTTTTTAAATTGTTGGAAAAACTGTGTGCGGACAAGAAATTTTAAAAGTTTATCACAATTCTCGTACGACAAAAGTTCTTCATACAACGGAAAAAGCTTTAATTGTGTTTTCAACACATCATGTTTGGTACATTCTGACAATATGTGACGTACAGTCAGAGTAACGTCACAAGTGTCACATTTTGGGACAACTTTTTCTCTAGTGAGGAGATAGCCATGAGTCAAACGAGTGTGGCCAATGCGAACCCGTGCCAACACAACCTCTTCCCGGCGAGAAAGACGGGAAGATGGAGGCCGAACTTTATTGATTAATTTAAGCATCACACTGTGCAACTTGTTCAGTTGCACTTGGTCCCAAGCAGCTTGACGTTTATCTAAAATGACTTGTTTGAACGCACTCTTGACATCTGGAACAGGGACGATATCGAAGTCAACATGGCGATGTTGACAGGCTGCCTTTGCAGCCTGATCGGCCAATTCGTTTCCTTCGATTCCCACGTGTCCAGGTACCCAGCAAAATTCGATAGTATAATTCCTCGAATTGAGTTTCTCCAGATAAAACTGAATGTCTTGGACCAAGTGATGGACGGAATACATGACACAAATTGCTTGAAGTCCACTCATGCTATCCGAACAAATTAAAAACTTACTTTTTGGAGAACGTGATATATATTTCAGAGCTTCGCGAATGGCGAACAACTCTACGGTGAAAACTGAACACATGTCGTGTAACCTGAATTGTTCAGTTAAGGCGGAGCAATAAAAGCTACATCCTACCTTTTTGTTAATTTTGGAGCCATCTGTGAACACCAAAGTTAACCCACGGTGTTCATGGCAAATTTCCAGAAAGTGAATTTTGAATTTTAAATCTGAAGTAGAAAATTTATCAAAGCGACAAAGATCAAATCTCATAACCGGTTCCGGTATAATCCAAGGTGGATTAGTACCAAAAACCGAGTTGAAAAGATTTGGCATATCAAATTCTAAAAATGTAAATAAATGTTAAACACGCAAGCCCGTTGGTAATGTAGCCAACGGTTTACCATCAAAATGTCTGATAAATTTGTCGTTAAAAAGAATCTGATGCGATGGATGGTTTGGTATTGCTCTGATCTTCATTACGTACGCGCCCATCAATTAGTTTCGTCGCTCTGCCAAAGAGGACTCTCCTGCTTCAGCATAGATTGATTGATTAATGGGGCTTAAAGTCTCATATTTATGCAACGATGGCTAATCGAGACGATGAGCGGGTGATAATGAAGATGAGAAAGATGATAATGAAGAATAAAGCCACATCCGAATCAGATCCATTGCACGTCGCGCGAGTCGTCATACGGGAGTCCAGCAAGGGAGGGCAGGGCCAAGTGGGAGGAGAAATATTCAATGGGACAGTGGGGGGGGGGGGGGGGGGGAAAGGGGATTGGGGTGTGGACTGCACTTCGTCTGACTTCTCCTCCTCGACCAGTTCGGCTTGGGTGGCCCTACCAGAAGCATAAGCTTCCGCCGGCATAGCTCTCGGGATCAACAAAGCACGCAAACCTGCCCACCACGATACGGTGGCAGTCCCTGGGCAGGCTTCAGCATAGAGGCTGACGACTGATTGATATTTGGGTTTAACGTCTCATATTTTTGCAACGAGGCTAATCGAGACAATGAATGGGTGATATATGAAGATGAACTAGGGGGGTGTTTGGAGGAAAGGGGCAAGTAGGAGGGTGGGGAAGAAAAGGGAAGGGGAGGGGAGGAAAAAGGGGTGGGAAGGATGTGGACTGCATTTCGTCTGACTTTCCTCGACCTGTCCGGCTAGGGTGGCCCTACCAGAAGCATACGCTTCCGCCGGCATAGCTCTCGGGATCACCAAAGCACGCAAACCTGCCCACCACGATAAGGTAGCAGTCTCTGGGCAGGAGAGGCTGACGACAAAATTATTGTTAATGCTTCTTTTAATAAGGTTAAGAAGAACTATTCGTACGCCTAGACATCGTCGTTGGTGGGTTTGTGACATTCATAAAAGATGAGAGCAGCATGGTAACTACTACCACCTCTTTAATGAAATGATGGAAGGAGGCCATGAAAAGTTTTTCAACTACCACAGGATGACAAGGAAATATTTCGAAGATCTAAAAGCAAAATTAACTCCCCTCTTGAAAAAGATGTCTCTTTCTCACACAAGGAAAAGTATTCCAGTGGGATTAAAACTATATGCAACATTACGGTAAGCTAACACAGAGCTTGACTTTTCTAGGCCTTGCTTAGGGGAGAGCGGGGCACAGTGGTGGTAGGGGCACAGTGGTTTTTGATTATATTTTTTGTGTTATTTTGAATTTGGTGCCAACTATTGTTTTATCTTATGTTGGCACTACTAATATAATTATTAAAAAATTGCTGGCCTATAGCAGGCAGTGGTAGCTCCAACAAAAAGATGAAGAAAACTGCATCAGTCAATGTAAGAAAGTCTCTACACCTCACAAGCATTTTGAAGACTTCTTTTTAAATGTCTGTTTTTCTTTTTACATACATGAATATCTTTGAGTTTCCTCTATAAAACAAGGTAAGACATTTTTAAATTCTATTCAGCATAAATAGTTTGAAATGCATATTTATATAATATTGTACACTGGGGCACAGTGGTGCATTAATGTCACATGTAGAAAGTGAGGTTATAATAGTTATTATTTAACTTGTTTTACATTCTAGATGGCTAGAAATCGCAAAAGGAAATCAGGTATAGGTATGACTGATGCTGGAGTCATGCTACATGATGTAATGAATGTTATAAAAGATGGTAAATCCATGCGATCATCTGCTAAAGAGTATGGCATACCTGAAACTACTCTGAAGAGATATGTTTTGAAGGCTTAAGCTGAAGATTTGACATTAGATGATGATGATTTGAACACAGTGAAGAAGATGACTCCTAATTATGGGGGAGAAAAGTGTTAAGCTCTGAACTTGAGTGCATGCTAAGCGACTACTTGATAACCGCATCAAAACTACACCACGGACTTCCTCCTAACGAGGCCAGGAAGCTAGCGTTCCAGTTTGCCAAAGCAAACGATTGCGCAATGCCTGCGTCTTGGAATGATTCAAAGTGTGCTGGACGCGATTGGTTTACCAGTTTTATGAAAAGGAACCCAAATATATCGATCCGTATGCCTGAAGCAACGTCATTGGCAAGGTCAATGGCGTTTAATAAGCCGATCGTTCAACGGTTTTTTGATAACTTGTCCGCTGTCCTTGAACGTTATAAATTATCTCCATGCAATGTATGGAATGTAGACGAAACGGCACTAACAACTGTGCAGAAGCCAGGGAAAGTAATTGGGCAGAAGGGCGTAAAACAAATAGGTCAAGTAACATCCGCTGAAAGGGGTGAACTAACTACGATGTGTGCAGCTATTAGTGCTTCTGGCAACACAATTCCCCCACTGTTGGTTTTCCCTCGAGTAAGATTCTCTGACGCCATGCTGAACGGAGCTCCAGCAGGATCGGTGGGGGTAGCCTATCACACAGGGTGGATGACGAATGAAAACTTTGTGGTATGGATGAAACATTTCATTAAACACAGCCATAGTTCTGTGGATGATCCCGTCCTTCTTCTAATGGATAACCATGAGTCGCACTGTTCTCTTGACGTAATAACGTTAGCGAAAACACACGGTGTGATTTTGCTCACCATACCGCCCCACACCAGCCACCGGCTGCAGCCGCTTGATGTTTCGGTGTACGGCCCATTTGAACATTTCTACTCGGAAGCTTTCTACTCGGAAGCTTGCCGCGGGTGGCTCCTTGCCCACCCGGGTGGACGCATTTCTATCAAAGACATTGCTGGGATTTTGGGTAAGTCATACGAGCGAGCTTTTTCAACAACCAACGTAATCTCAGGGTTCAGAAATACCGGTATATACCCATTTGATCGGTACATCTACCCAGACGAGGCATACGCAGCAGCTATTGTCACAGATCTACCTATTGAAAATCAACCACTCGCGGCAGATGTGGCCCAGGCAATTCCCTCAACGTCCACGGCGCTACCTCCTTCTCCACTGATTGAAACTACCCCAGTGTGCCTACAACATACAAGACGCATCATAACTCCAGAAGAGGTTGTGCCTCATGCAAAGGCGGCAGTACGGCAGAATCCAAAGGTCGGAGGGAGAAAGAAAAAGTCTTCAGAAATATTAACAGACACTCCGGTCAAACAAAGACTTGAATTGGAAGCTCTTGCACGACTGAATAAAAGAAAACCAGCACCCAGGAAGATCAGCCTACCACGTAGACTTATTAAGAAAGAAAAGACTTCTAGGCCAAAAAAAATGTGGTCATCGAGCGATGAAGATGAAGACTTGGAATGCTTTAATTTGAGCACCGATTCTGAAAATGAAGAAGTGTCAGATGACTCACCTGATAACATTGATCCGTTGAACGATAGTAGGTCTGACGGTGGGTACGAAAAAGGGGATTTCGTTTTAGTTCGGTTTACTACTAAAAAGTCATACAATTTGTTTGCCGGCGAGATCTGCGATATTGACGGTGATTTGTTCCTTGTTAAGTTTTTGAAGCGTAACTTACCCGGATTTTGTTTTAGCTTCGATGACAAAGAGCCATCATTTGTTGAATCCTCAGATGTCATAAAAAAACTTTCAAAACCAATAACAAAGGGGTCTACCGAGAGAACGCTCGGCAAAATTCTGTTCGGGAAAGATCTCAAAGAGTATGATGCTTTGTTAAAGTAAAAAAAAAGCAAGCCCTATGTACAACTATGATGATTTTATATGATACTTAATAAAAAATACTCTTTCTGTAAACAATTGCATATTTTATTTCATATGAACCACTGTGCCCCCTACTGTTCACCACTGTGCCCCACGGCGGGGCACAGTGGTGTCATTTACGCAGGATTTTGTATATTTCTGTTGGGTTTTTGTTTGCATTGTTATTGTGTTTTTAGATTAACCATATGGTTGTACAAGGATGTAGCTTGATCTATGTAATTTTTCAGAGAGTTTCAATCGTTACTGGTGCAAAAAATAAATAAATGCCAAAAAGTACACCACTGTGCCCCGCTCTCCCCTACCTGGCATACGCTTTGCACTAACTACTAATTAGGCATCTACCCTATGTGGGCCTAGCCTATAAGCATAAACCTAAGTTCTACCATTGAGTGTTCTACACTACAGCTGGCCTAGGCCAAGGCATGTTCTATCATTTTATTCAAGGCTTTGCTTATCTCCCTAGATTTGTCCATAGGCTATGCCTCCCTGCAGTAACGGCAACAGTATTTAGTAATGTCATAAACATCAGGCCTAGGCCATCACCTAGGTATCATATCAATTTGTTTAAACGGCACAATTCCATTTTTAAGGTACTAAGCATCTGGAGATTCGATTAAATCAGTATCATTTAACGAACGACTGGGAAAAAGTACTCTGAGTGGCATCATTCGTGATACCTGTAATGCCATTTGGCTAGTTCTAAATGAAGAGGTCCTGCCTACACCGTCAGAAGATGATTGGAAAAACATAACCCAACAAAACTTTGATAGGTGGAACTTTCCCAACTGTGCTGGCAGTATCGATGGGAAGCATGTTGTCATACAGGTTGGTCTACTGCATCGTATGTACCTGGGTTGCGTTCCGTTACATGCTGGATGTACTGATCCAGTGCGCCAGCTTACTGGATGCATTCCGAAACATGCTGCCAGCGACTACTGAGCGTTCCCTTACTTGCTATCCCAGCATCTCCAGTGCACTGGAAGTACTGGCCCTTTTTCACGCAGTAGCCCCAGTAAAACTTGAAACTGTCATGGCGTCGCACCAAACTATAACATACCAGTGGCACGAAATATCGCTAGTTAGTCCAGAAACAAACGAAGTAGTGAAATTAGTAGTGAACGACAATGAAAAGGAGCGTCTGGAGAAAGGTAAGAATGTTTTGTATATGCTATTGGACGTATATTTCTCTTGGCAGGGTGCAATTAGTGTAGGCCTAGGCTGACAGTTATAGCTTACGACTATTTTCGCGCCGTCTTCCATACTGTGCTCAGTGCTCTGCAGGTGGATGCTCGTTCCGTTTCTTAAGCCTACTGGCTCGCGCTGGCTCACGCCGGCGCTCACTGGGTCCCAGCAGTCCCAGCATGTAACGGAACGCAACCCAAGTACTGTTCTGTCTGACTGGATAAACAAAGGTTTTGTGCTATTGCCCACTGGCATACGCAACAATTGTACCACACATTAAACAATAGTTAATAATATGATTATCTGTTTCCACCTCCACACAGGCACCAGCTTTATCAGGGTCGACATTCTTTAATTATAAGAACCAACACAGCATCGTGTTAATGGCATCTTGTGATGCTAACTATTGTTTTACATTTGTCGACATTGGTGGGGCTGGTCGACAGAGTGACGCAGCAGTCTTCGGCCAAGCGGAGTTTGGCCAAGCCATCCGTAACGAAACTCTACCCTTACCACCACCAATGTCGATCTTAGGATACAAACTACCATGTGTGTTTGTCGCCGATGCAGCCTTTCCTTTAAGAACAAATCTCATGCGTCCGTACCCATCAACAAGCGCAGAGCCCGATAATCTGGTATTCAATTACAGGTAAAAATACATAAGCGTGGGTCTATTATTTAAATACTGATGCATTTACCTTGTGTTAAAAGTTATTTCTCCAACAGGCTAAGTCGTGTGAGGAGAATGATTGAAAATTGCTTCGGTATCTTAGCTTCACGATGGCGCATCTACCGAAAACCGTTCATTGCAACTATACCTACGATAGAAGCCATCGTGAAGACCACAGTGTGTCTGCATAATTGGATTCAAAAATTCAGCAACTTAAAGAGAAGTCGATACTGCCCACCAGGACTGATTGACGAAGAGGATGAGGATGGAGTTGTTACACAAGGAACTTGGAGGAACATACAGATGGCCGGATTGGCACCTCTAGGACGAGCAGGAGTCAATCGATGCGCTCACAATGCCAAGGCTGTTCGTGACGAGTTTCGCTCGTATTTTGCCAATGAAGGGGCAGTACCATGGCAGTGGACAAGACTGCATCGTTAGTAGAACTTTGTGACTCAAATAAGATATGATTAATTGTCTGTGGATATTCATTTGGTCAACTGTTGAATATAATGATTATATTATTATATTATTGTACGAATAACCGCAGTGTTGCTTCATTAATGAAGGCTTATTTCTTCAGATAATGTTTTAATGGAAATCTAGAATTATAATGTTAGCATAAAGAAATCAAGTTTTCATTGCCCCTAACAAAAGGCCAAATTCTGCTTCAGTAAGAAGGGTTTTAAATTTTATCTGCAAACTAGCCCTTTCTCGAGGAGATAGACGGGACATTCCGGGAGCGAGTGACAGCAGGAACAGTTCGTCCTCGTTGTAGTCTGCTTTCTAGAAAGAAAATCGAGGCGTGTTTTAACATTTAACATTAACAATAACATGAACATTAACAATCAAAAACAATTAATTAATATTAGCATATATATTTAATGTTTGTTCTTTTAAAAAGCTACAATTTAACAAATCCTGTAGGCCTATTGAACAAAACTTCAATAAATCTATGTTCTATAAAGATTTGTATATAATTTGATGTAGCCTATTAACCTGTAATTGTTCCTTGTCCAGGTCTTTAAGTTTTTTTTTAAATAGCATCTTCCGCAGGCGTCTCAGCGTTTGTAATTTTTTTTCGCTTGGAAGTGGTACAATTTGCCGACAAAACTGGCGGAATAGTGCTTGGTGGGGGTGAAGGTGAGGGGGTCTGCAACAAGGTCCTCGGCAGCAGAGGTAACGGCATAGAAGATAAACAAGAATTTTGAGGTAGTGGACTGCAAAGGAGTAAAATGGGGATCAGGACTTTTGGAATAGGAATAGTAATCGGTGACCGTAAAATATTCATCAATGATGATGTTGTCACATGTGACAGAAGGTGTAGTGGAGATTGAACTACAGGAAGATGTTGATTTAAAGACTTTAAAGTTAGTGAATGTTGAACGAGGTTCAACAAACCTATTTAGAAATGATAAGTATTTCATAAGGACCCAGTGTTTTTTGTCGGAGGCCCCCGCACCACTCCTCTTCACCAACAACTCTTCCCGACGCTCTCTGGTGTGTCGGTCACGAATACTCCTCCATTTCGTTTGGATAGTTTTCGCTGAAAAAAAATAGATGATAGGTTGTAATGTTGTCACAACGTAAGCCGTAGCTACTCAAGACCTACGTCTACAAGATGCAAAGATTAGGCTATACCTATGCTCAGATTGTTGTGTAACAAAACAGATGGTAATCGAAACCACTAGGCCTGAAACTCTAAGCTCAAGAAGTACACAGTACACAAGTACACAGGTTACAAGTTAAATTAAGCTTACTTCTACTTGAGGTTAGCTTCGGATGTAAAAATGGTTTTGAAGTTTTAAAAGAAGTAGGATTGTCCTAGTTTGAAGTTTCTGCTGGCTGCCTATTTGCTACGATGTAGGCCCAGGCCTAGTAAAAAATTATGATGATATTTGGGCTTAACGTCTCATATTTTTGCAACGAGGCTAATCGAGACAATGAATGGGTGATATATGAAGATGAAATAGGGGGCTGTTTGGAGGAAATGGGCCAATAGGAGGGCGGGGTGGAAAGGGGAAGGGGGAGGAAAGGGGATTGGGGTGTGGACTGCACTTCGTCTGACTCTTCCTCCTCGACCAGTCCTAGGGTGACCCTACCAGAAGCATACGCTTCCGCCGGCATAGCTCTCGGGATCATCAAAGCACACAAACCTGCCCACCGCGATAAGGTAGCAGTCCCTGGGCAGGTGGGTAATTTTCGAGGATTTTTTGTTCAACGTTACCAATACTTATCAGATTCCAATAAAATTAACATATTCGTGGCCGGACAAATATTAACTAAAATATAGCCATCTCACATTTTGCTGCTATTTTGTTTTAGAATTATATTTGGCAGTAACTTAATTGTTGCTTTGTAACTTCTCGACCGATTTGTCTACAAAACTTATGGCATTCAATCCACATCAAAGCTTGTGGATGGTTCAAATTTCAACTCGATCCGACAATCTGTCCGACCGCTATCGAATTACATAAATATAAAAAAATTAAAAAAACGACTGCCATAAGAGTCAAGTGGAGACGCTCGCTTCGCTCGCTTAATTATTTATTGCAAGTCTCATAACAGTTACTGAGTAACGTTGAGTTGACAATGACTATCAAAGTAAAAAAAAAAAGAAAGTAAAAACGGCCTACTGTATTAGAAGAACTAGAAGGCTGCGCGTTCAGGTTCATTCATCCATTGTTCGGATGTGGGTACTAGTACAGGCAGTTTAAAATAGAAACCATATTAATTTCACCTTAATAATAGGTGGAATAAGCAGATCTACCATACCAGCACAATCAATGATATTTTTTCATCTTTTATGCCTACTTTACAATGCCGAGTTTGATAAATATATGCCTAATGAATGCAATGAAATCAACATAAATGTCCTGGATTTATTTTCAGCCCTTTTTCGTACATATTCGACACATATTCTTCATTTTAGCCACTTTCAAGTGGTTTAAACCACTTTTGACCGGTGTCCAGGTCGAAATAAAAAATAGTGTCTTTTTTATCAACCCTGTGTTGTACTGTTGTACACTTCATTTTATTTTTGTATGTATCTCTCATTTCTTTCAATGTGCAATTTATACTATTGTTACGAAGCTAAGTCGCTGTTGTTGTTGTTTGTTGCAAGGTCTACTTGATCATTCTACGACTAGCCACTAGGCGGCAATCAAGTAGACCTTGGTTTGTTGTGGTTCGCCTGAGAAGGCTGTGATGCCAGAGAACATTGTTTGGTTTGGTTGTCCTTGGAAACGTTAGTTGGTGTTGGGGGCTGGGAAAAGTGACAGCAGATGTGAAGGCCGGTGGGTTGGCCTGTTAGTATTTCCGAGTTTATTGCGCTTTAAAGTACATGATTTGAGATTCCACACGGTGTGCATGAAGGAACCGTAACATTGGTGTCAGAAGTAAGATATTACAATCAACGGCGGCGCGTAAACCGGTGCACGAATACGGTAACTGCTCGTGTGTGTGTACGTAGAACCTTCTTGACTAGTGGTTAGTGTATGGCCGTACAAACTAGAGCTCAGAGAAAAACCATGATTGATTGATTGATATTTGGGCTTACCGTCTTATATTTATGCAACTTGGCTAATCAAGACGATGAGTGGGTGATAATGACGATGAAATTAGGGGCTCTTTGGAGGAAAGGGGCAAGTAGGAGAGCGCGTGAGGAAAGGGGAAAAGGGATGGCAGCCCAAATCCAACAGCTGTTAAGAGTTGATGGCAGGCATGAAAGAAGAGACGAAGAAAGGACAGGAAGAGTCACAGAAAATGCAAGAAGAGGCGAAAAAAGAGATAAAAAAAGGACTGGAAGAGTCACGGAGGGGGCAAGAAGAGGCGAAAGAAGAGATGAAGAAAAGTCATGATGAAATGAAACAGTGTATTGAGAGTGTAAAAGAAGAAATAGAGGGTAAAATAATGAATACAATTAGTGACATGCGGGAGGACGTTGACCAATTCAAGGCCGACGTAGTAGCACAGATTGCTAGTCTGCGGGAGGAGCTGCAACAGCTAGAGGAAACACGTGCTGTTGAACAACAACACGGGGCAACCGAACACAAAATCAAAGGCTGAAAAGCAGTGTTAAAACGTTACAGTATACGGTATAGTTCGTCCAACGAGACTTGATGGATTTCGTTTTCCTCAAAGGGACAAAAGACCAGATTTCTTCACACATTTTGAAAGGAGTATCTTCCTCTGTTCCAAAAGCCGCTTGGCCTGTGTTGCCAAGGTGCAACATAAGTTCTGGGAAAGCTTTAATGCTTTCTGGGAAAAAGTCGTTGAAGTCGATGACAAGAAGAGATTAGTCGAAGTAGTGGAAACATTCCCCATTATTACTCTAACTCTTCGGCGCCACGAGCACAGGAGATCCAAACACAATATGGGTGGACAAAAGCGAAGGTAAGGCGGCAAGCCCAGGTAAAATCACTAACACAATGTCACCATATTAAATAATTTCGCTTCATTTGGTTTGGAAAGAGGTTCGCAAAGAAACGACAGCCTGGCAACACTGATGGCAGTCGGTGAGGGTGGTATTTTAAAATACAAAGCTTCATGATTGGTGACACGCAGCTTACATGTTCCCGCTGAGTCGGCGAATATGCCGAAATCCATCAAGTCTCGTTGGACGAACTATACATACAAAAACTATATCAAAAAATCACTGTAAGACGTTTACAGTTAAAAGATTGTCGATGCATCAGGTCAGTAAAATATTTTGACAGCTGTTCTGCTGTCATTCAAGTACCGGTATGACTGAATGGGGTTGCCTCACCCATCGTAGTGACGTACACAATTAAATAAAATATTAAGATTTACCTATTGTCATTAAAAATTACAATTTACATTGTTATATGATTGATATTTGGGCTTAACGTCTCATATTTTTGCAACGAGGCTAATCGAGACAATGAGTGGGTGATATATGAAGATGAAATAGGGGGCTGTTTGGATTTGATTATTATTTGGGCTTAACGTCTCATATTTTTGCAACGAGGCTAATCGAGACAATGGGTGGGTGATATATGAAGATGAAATAGGGGGCTGTTTGGAGGAAAGGGACCAATAGGAGGGCGGGGTGGAAAAGGGAAAGGGGAGGAAAGGGGATTGGGGTGTGGACTGCACTTCGTCTGACTTCTCCTCCTCGACCAGTCCGGCTAGGGTGGCCCTACCAGAAGCATACGCTTCCGCCGGCATAGCTCTCGGGATCACAAAAGCACGCAAACATCCCACCACGATAAGGTAGCAGTCCCTGGGCAGGGGGGCTGTTTGGAGGAAAGGGGCCAATAGGAGGGCGGATAATTTGTTCCAGTTTAGCTTTATACGATTTGATTTTCTTTGCTTCATCTCTCTTCTATACAATTAGAGCAAGCAATGTATATGAACGTTTATGCAAATTAATATTATGCTATCTATTTATGTCTTAATTGAAGTTATCCATGTATCTCCAATTTAGGTTTAAGGTTTGAATACATTTTATTTGGTGAGCCTGCTGTTATCGAGCTCGGATTCCCGGAATTGAAAGAAACGTAAGTGATTTCAAATTAATAATTGGGGTATATGTAGTTGCAGTAGCTCACATCCTTAAGGAATTAGCTAGACAAAATATGGATACATATTCCAAAGTACCAATGAATTTTGCATAGCAGATTCAGATGCAAGTTTCTCATTTATTTCATTTATTAAGCTTTCTGTATTACAAACATGTGCATGTTATAAAAAGCACACAAGTACACCTAGTAAACTAAACCAATGAAATCAATATTTTATTTATTTATTCAATGTCTATCCTATTCAGTTATAAAAACTGATTTACAAAGGAGGACCTTAATAAAACTATAAGGATATGCAAACAATCATAATAATGAAATCATGAATAACAATAACAACACAAGCAAAACAAACTACTTAACTAGCCTATATAAAATAAAAATCAAGAACAAGAAAAATAATAAAACAATAATATATGTTCTGTTGTCCATCCATAATTTAAGAAATACAAGCAACATGCTAAACTATCTCTTGTCGTTTTCAACAAATTAATTTTGATTTTCCATTTTAAAAAAATTGACCCACAAAAAGTATTTTTGAAAGGATGGCAATACATGCAAAACCATTGTTAGTTTTATTTTCAATTCCTATAACAAAGTAAACTGATCTCACAATTTATTTACTGTTTCAGGACCCACATACCGTGGCTGCTAACGAAAATGACTCGTGGCAATCAATTTTTGGAATTTTACCCATCAGATGCAATACCACGACTCATTACTGCCTTGAATAGGCTCAGATACAAGATGAGAGTGTACCGAACTTTAGCTTTTCGAATTAAAGCCAAACAACACCATTTGTTGTCTATATCAAAAATTGCTGAGGATGGCCTAGAAGGGTATGTTTTCCACCTGCGAATTGGTGTTTATACTACTATTGACTACATGTAGGAGAGTTTTGCATTTGAAAGCTCTTTGCACGTACTTTTCACCATTTTAGTTGGTGGGATGCAGATCTACATCTGAAAAAGACTATGGATAAGGATTAAGTTATTTGTCAAATAATAAATCACTGTCCCTCACCCCAGATTTGGTTGATAACGAGATAACACCCACAGCTGTACAAGCATGAGCATGAGTTTGATTTACTTACATTACTAGATAAAAAAAGTTCAGCATTGAATTAGATGTACCTTACACGTTGTTTTGAAGCATTCATTTTGAGTAAAAATAACATTATTGATTCGAAAATAAGTGAGGTTTTGAAGGACTGCAATTCAGATCAAACTGGCTTACCGAATGGCCACCATTGTCAAAATGATAATATGATAGATGCGAAAATGCTTATATCATTATGTCAAATATACTTCTACATTACTTATGGCAGTATTTCATCTTTTTATACCTGACATACAGATGCATTGTAAGGATAATGATGACAAATAAAAGTAATTTTTGATTTGATTTGTTAATGTTTCCTTTCAAATATCTGGGCCCGGACTCACAAAAGGTCCTAAGTCCTATTTTGGTCTTATCTCTAAGACCGGCATAACTTTTGAACATCTTGTAAAGCCAGACCCGGGTCACACAAAAAGTTGCTTATTTCCGGTGAGAACAAGGATATAATAAATATCGCAAAAATATGTTTTAAAATCTGTTTTTAGATATTTTCCTGGTTTTATAAGAGGTTCAAAGTTGGCCGGTCTTAGAGATAAGACCAAAAAAAGACTTGGAACTTCTTGTGAATCCGGGCCCAGGATTTCATTTATAAAGAAAACCTGGACTACATCCCACACACAGCTTGTGCCCTCAGCAAATTAATTAATTAATTAGTTAAATCAATCATGTACTTGTAACTTCCATTAATAAAGTTTTAATTTATTTGTTGTATTGTATTTGTATGTATGCCTACATACAGTAGAATATTTATTTATATACTTAAATTTGGGTACTTAGGATTAGTATTTAACTATAATCTTGCAAATGACATCATTTACAAAATTGCACTGGTAAAATATGATCTCCATTGTACTAATATCATTTATTATCCAGTAAAACACTGTACTATCAGTGTTATTAAAGCTACTTTTAAAAGTAGCACTGTTACAGCTACAGCATCTTTGAAAGTAACTAAGCAACTTTTCAGCTACTGTAATTTGTAAGTAGCTCGCTACTTGTACAGCTACTCAAAAAAAGTAGTGACGCTACTTTACAGCTACTTTTATTTGTTATAAAGGACCAGGAGTACCTACAATTTAATAATTTCCTTGAAAATTTAGGCTTTCTTACCAATGATCATTTTTATGTTTATGAAAATAATGTTATCAACAACTTAGAAGCCACAAATATATGTCTATAAGAGGTTTTATATTTTATATTGTATTGCAAAATTGCAAAAATAGAGTAGCGGCGATTTTTCGCTACAAATACTCGTATAAAGTAGCTTGCTACTCGCTACTTTACCGCATTTTCAAATATAGCGCGCTACCAGTCTCGCTACCGAAAAAAGTAACACGCTACTTGTAGCGCGCTACTAAACAACACTGTGTACAATACAAATATTGTGTAGCTGTAGATAGATACCAATATTTGTATTATGTACAATACTACTGGTTACTAAATTATCTTATACAAATGGCATTTTTCACCAGTGAAATTTTGTAAACATCTTAATTTGTCTATGTTTCAGGCTTGCAATGGGCAGCTGCGATAAAACTTGTAAATGGTATAATGTGAAAACTAACACATTACTGCACATTCTTCGTGGACACAGTGACAGCATTTCATTACTGGCATACAGAAAACCAATTTGGTAGGTGCAGGGATGTAAATTATTGTGAAATATTTCTGAAAAGATGTTTTTAATTTGCTGCATTAAATGTAGTTAATTGTCTATTATGTCTAGTCTCTAATAAATACAATTTTTTGACAAAAACCACCCCAGGGACATGCCATGCCCCTCTTAGATGATGAAATGGGGAAAGAATGCACAAGGGCTGTTAGTTCGTCTTAATCCAGGCATTCACCACGTGACTGAGAAAAACCTCAAAAAAACCTTCAGTCAGAATTACTGGTAGTGGGTATCGAATCGGCAACCCCCGGAATTAAATTAAAGCGTTGTGCATTACACAGCACCAGCTCTATATTGGTTCTCTTATCTTTATTTCTTCATTTGTTCCTATTTTAGTTTATGCATATTATACTGTATTCATCTAAGCTAAATTTTACTTCGTATCTATTATTTACATTTGTTTTAAATGGCCACACCTCAGATTTCTTTCCTGCCCAGGGACTGCTACCTTATCGTGGTGGGCAGGTTTGCGTGCTTTGTTGATCCCGAGAGCTATGCCGGCGGAAGCGTATGCTTCTGGTAGGGCCACCCAAGCCGGACTGGTCGAGGAGGAGAAGTCGGACGAAGTGCAGTCCACACCCCAATCCCCTTTCCCCCCCACTGTCCCAATGAATATTTCTCCTCCCACTTGGCCCTGCCCTCCCTTGCTGGACTCCCGTATGACGACTCACGCGACGTACAATGGATCTGATTCGGATGTGGCTTTATTCTTCATTATCATCTTTCTCATCTTCATTATCACCCGCTCATCGTCTCGATTAGTAGTACGATCCAAAACCACCCCCTAACCTCGGGCAAAGTCACTTTCGGGCGTAAGAGGTAGGGTTTTTTCATGTACTTACGTTGGTAGACCACACTTTATGTGTGCTCCGAACAGCGGCTTCTCGCACGTCCGCCATATTGCCATATTTAACGTGATTGTGTTGTCAAATTGATGCAACTTCAAAACGATAATTTAATATGAAAGAAGAGACTATTTGTATTGAAAATCACTGGAGCTTACAGATAAATCATGAAATAACAATTATGTACTGCGCATATGATCAATATCGCAAAGGAATACAGAAAACAAGTGAGTACGAAACGCGATCAGTGATACTAAACAATTACCCGGAAAAATCCTATTTTCAAAGAGAAAATAGCCAATGTAATAAAACTATTTGAACAAACGATACGTTAAGCCTAGAGACACATTCTCAGCTTCAACGCCAGATTAGATGGATGAACAAGGACTTACCACTGAATGGATTTACGAATTCCAGGTTATTAAACCATGCTGCACGTAGAACGCCTCTGGTAGCTTACATGCTCGAGCAAAATGTAGCTCCGAAACATAAAGTTCTCTGAGGACTTCTCTAACGAAACAGCCCAACTCTACCTTCCTGCTGTCCGGCTTCTCCGCTATCGTCGTGCGATAGAGTCGAACGAAACTAGTGCTGCGCGGCGACACTTGGAACTTGCTCGGCTGCGTTAGGCTCTCACCGGCGGTGGAATGCGCGGGATTTCAAACGCCGTGCGGGACGTTCAAAACACTCGATCATCCGACGCTATGGAGAGGGGTCCCGTTGGCTCTGGCCAGCCTTCAGAACATGTGAGACGACCGGAATATCACTAGGGGCCAGCCCAGTGGATTCCCAGCCGTCACATATATCAGCGGCCTCTTTTGCTCACTCTCATCCTGAATTATTCATCACAAACACAACTATCCATTCCCATGAAACACGATCCAATTCTAACATATTTATCCCCGTATTCAACCACGCATTCTATAAAAATAGTCCCACTTACCTTTGCAGTAAAATTTATAACAAAATTCCACAATCCATTAAAAACTCCACTCACAAAGCATTCAGACTCAAAGTAAAAACATTTCTTATTCATAATGCATTTTATTCCTTAAATGATTTTCTCAATTACAAATCTGATTAAATCAATATTCGTGTCCCCCCTCTTAGCCCTTCCAGTAGGATAATGTGTGTATGTGTACCGTATTTATACGTTTACCTCAACATTCATACCTATGTATTATAAATGTAATGTGTGTCTATAAATATTTATATGTATATTACTCAATGTATATACTCATGTATTGTAAATGTAATCTATAAGAATGTAATGTAATGTGTAATGTAATTTTAGGCTATTCACTCTCTCTCTCTCTCAAGAGGAGCACACATTTATCATGTAAATGTCAGGTGAATGAATAATAATAATAAAATAATTAAAATATATACAAATAAATTCATACTTATCTAGTTATTATGAAAATCGCCCAAAATACATGTTTTTTCTTTAAATAAATGCTTTGGGACTAAAGAGGATTTCAACTTACCTATCATGTTTCTTCGTTGGAATCTAAATAGTGCAGTTATTCCAGGTTGGAGACATTTTAATGCTCATAAGTTGGAACTTTTCTTGGACTCTACATGGAAGGTACGGCGCTACACAAGATGGTGCAGTTATTCCAGGTTGGATACATTTTAATGCTCATTGATTGATTAATGGGTTTCACGTCTCATATTTGTGCAACAATGGCTAATCGAGACGATAAGGGTGATAATGAAGATGAGAAAGATGACGATGAAGAATGCTCGTAAGTTGGCACTGAGGTATTTCCCCTTCATAAATAATTTGTAAGAATAAATTGTGCACCTTCCGCTAGCATGAATCTGGTTATCGCCATCACAGATCGAACTGTAAATCTAAAATATAATTATAGAATCATGAAATGTCTCACTGCAGGCTTTGTAGGGCATAGATGAGGCTGAGGTAGGCCATAGATAATGCGATACCTAGATTGTACCTACTACTTAAGTCATAAGTAGTGGAATTACCTTAAGATGTGATAGGTTGAGTACACCAGTACAATGAAGTATGAGTATGTTTCTTTGCTGAAATAAAATAATCAATGGTAAATGCACAACTTACTTAAATTAATACTTAAAGTACAGTCCTACAAAGAATAGTCCTGGTCCTGGGTCACGTAAATACAAGATTAGAGATTAAGTCAAGTGCTGTATTTATTGATTGATTGATATTTGGGCTTAACGTCTTATATTTTTGCAACTTGGCTAATCAAGACGATGAGTGGGTGATAATGAAGATGAAATTGATGGCTCTTTGGAGGGCGCGTGAGGTAAGGGGAAAAGGGAGGAAAGGGGATTGGGGTGTGGACTGCACTTCGTCTGACTTCTCCTCCTAGACCTGTCCGGCTAAGGTGGCCCGACCAGAAGCATACGCTTCCGCCCGCATAGCTCTCGGGATCAACAAAGCACGCAAACCTGTTCACCACGATAAGGTAGCAGTCCTTAGGGCAGGTTAAATTCTTTGAGGTAGCACCTACTATATAGATAGAAATACCAGGATGTAACTTAATTAGATATAACTCACACTCAGGCATACAGGAGGATTGATTGATTAATGGGGCTTTACTTCTCATATTTATGCAACGATGGCTAATCGAGACGATGAGCGGGTGATAATGAAGATGAGAAAGATGATAATGAAGAATAAAGCCACATCCGAATCAGATCCACTGTACGTCGCGTGAGTCGTCATACGGGAGTCCAGCAAGGGAGGGCAGGGTCAAGTGGGAGAAGAAATATTCAGTGGGACAGTGGGGGGGAAAGGGGATTGGGGTGTGGACTGTACTTCGTCTGACTTCTCCTCCTCGACCAGTCCGGCTTGGGTGGCCCTACCAGAAGCATACGCTTCCGCCGGCATAGCTCTCGGGATCAACAAAGCACGCAAACCTGCCCACCAGTATCCTGCCCACCACGATAAGGTAGCAGTCCCTGGGAAGGGACAATAAAAGGAAAAGTGAACCTAATGTGCTAACGGTGTTTCAAGATAGTGACTTTTTCAAACAGCACGATGTTTTTAAAAACACGGCAAAGTTGTCATTACAAATAATGCTAGACCAAGATGCCTTTGAAGTAGTGAGCCCTTTGGGTTTAGCCAAAAGTAAAAAAAGCGTTGGGAGTCTACTTTACACTAGGAAATTTATTTCCTTCAAATAAGTCAAAAATTGACAATCAAATCGGGGGCCAAGGAGCAAATAAAGAACTACAGGCCCATAGCACTTACATCAGTTGTGTGTAAAACATTAGAAAAAATGATCTCCACATCAATATACGACCTCCTAAAAATGAATGGGTTATTAAACAAGCACCAACACGGGTTTCTACCAAAGCGTTCGTGTACAACTATGTTGACGCAACTCATTGAAGACTGGCAACACACCCTGGACCGTCCACACTCGAAACAAATAGATGTTATCTCTCTTGACTGGAGCAAAGCGTTCCACACCGTACCTCACCATCGCCTCCTGTACAAGTTACAAATTGTAAGATGGTGCGAATCATTTATGATCGGACGACACCAGAGCGTCACCTACGGAGGCGTCACTTCACGACCCATAAATGTCACATCTGGAGTAGCGCAAGGCAGCGTCATTGGTCCGCTGTTCTTTGTCCTTTACATGCTTGACCTCTCAGCGTGCGTCAACTCACCTTGTGTACAATACGCGGACGACTTGATTGATTGATATTTGGGCTTAACGTCTTATATTTTTGCAACTTGGCTATTCAAGAAGATGAGTGGGTGATAATGAAGATGAAATAAGGGGCAAGTAGGAGGGCGCTTAAGGAAAGGGGAAAGGGGATTAGGAAACCATCTGCCCTAAGGGTGTTGGAGCATATTGAAATATTACTATTGTTATTATTATTATTATTATTATTATTATTATTATTATTATTACTATTATTGTGGTTTTAAGGCACAAAACATCTGGGATATCAGTGCCTACGTTCGATATTTCAACATCAGAAACCGGATGTTTGGAGCTGCAAAGCAAAACTTTCTCTTGACCCTGTCCGGAAAACAAGACTAACTAGTAACACAACACGTTTGCAAATTATTTCTTAAATACACGGGCAAAAAATATTCATGCACGGACGTCCGCAAAGCACTAGTAACAGCGGGAGACGAGCTGAGCATCAACCACTCAGCAAGACTACAAGTAGCAGACAGCATGAGCCACTCCGTGGAGACGGCCAGGGCTCACTACACGACGCCAACAGAAACGATATTAATAATAATATTATTGTGGTTATAAGGCATAAAACATCTGGGTTATCAGTGCCTATCCCTCCTCTTTAAATCCTGTCTATGACGTTAATTGACTGTATGATTTTGGAGCATATTGAAGAGCAGATAGATTCCCTACTGACTGTGAAAACAAATCCACACATTCCTTGGAAAAATCAGGAAAATGACCCCCAAGTAATTGATTTCTGTGGAATTCTGGGACTAAATGCCAGTTCGTCCAATTTCAACAGTTACGTTGTTTTATTTTTCAAGTAAATTGTGAAACTTCTGTATAGGTTAATAGCAATACTGCCTTTATTTCACGTTCACAAAGATATGTTATTTTCAAATGTGTGTAGGTCTACACAGATGATTGTTATTTTACAGATAAGGCTGAACTTAGTAAATTTCTTCATGAGAAATTGCAAAAAAAAATCTCCTGCCAAACAAACAGTCCAACCTAGGCCGAAATCCAACAGACAAACAAAGCTACCGGCTACTCCTAAAGGTTTTGACTTGCTATGTACATCCCCACGTAGGGCAAAGGCACAAGCAAGAAATGAGCACAATGCTTAACAACGCAATGTCGTTAAACGTGCGAAACAGTGCTTTGATATCGTGACGATGAGCGGGTGATAATGAAGATGAGAAAGATGATGATGAAGAATAAAGCCACATCCGAATCAGATCCATTGTACGTCATGTGGATCGTCATACAGGAGTCCAGCAAGGGAGGGCAGGGCCAAGTGGGAGGAGAAATATTCAGTGAGACAGTGGGGGAAAAAGGGACAGGGTCTCCTTTTGTCGCCTCTTACGAGTAGCAGAGTCACTCTGGGCCTAATCTTGTACCTTTGGAGTTCATTGGTTTGATTGATTGATGATTGATTGAAATTTGGGCTTAACGTATTATATTTTTGCAACTTGGCTAATCAGGACGATGAGTGGGTGATAAAAAAGATGAAATTGAGGGCTCTTTGGAGGAAAGGGGCAAGTTGGAGGGCGCGTGAGGAAAGGGAAAAGGGGGGAAGGGGGATTGGGATGTGGACTGCACTTCGTCTGACTTCTCCTCCTCGACCAGTCCGGCCGGCTAGGGTGGCCCTACCAGAAGCATATGCTTCCGCCGGCATAGCTCTCGGGATCCACAAAGTACGCAAACCTGCCCACCACGATAGGGTGGCAGTCCCTGGGCAGGAAGGAAGGTATATGTTGCCAGATTATGCCAATCGGCTAAAATAACAGAATGTAGGAATAGGAAAAAGTTAATTTTGTACAGAATGTAGGCCTACTGCTTATAAATATGAAACAGCTGGATGAACTTCCTTATAACCCTAGGCAAATTAAGTTTGCATCGACGTAGGCCTAGGCTATTCTATTCAACTGGGTAAAATCCCAGTGACAGGACTAAAATTTCATTCCTTTTTATTTGCAGGGACACCAGAGTTGATAAACGAAATGCTGACCCTGCGGACACAATTTGCTGGGCTTTTCACTGGCAAACGGAGGTGAAGGTGGCCAAGCAAGTAGGCCATGAGACGGAATGGAAAACCGTACAAAAAAAATGGTTCAAGATGACAATAAAATATAAGGCACTGAAAACCCCACGTTCTGGGTTCAGTCCAGAAGATGGCGATATAGGGCTAACCTCGTGGCCCTTTGTCGACGCTATGGATGCCATCCTTGGTGACCGCCACATTATGAACCCACCGACCATGATCGATTCATCCATTACTTTTTCAAATATGCCCAGTGTCTCCCCTACACAATCTACCAGCTCCAGCATCTCAGCCGCATCATCACGCACCCCATCCTGTGACTAAATATCACTGGATTGCGCCGAATTTTTTTTTTTTGGTTAATTTTTCAGGCTCATCTACCTCCACTTCTTCTGCTCGACGATTCTCTCTTTCCAAATCAACTTACGTACCCTTCACATCACCCACTCTACTTCATACAACAACACAAAACAGCAATAGTACTCAAAAGATCAGGCAACAGTTGCAATCACGAAAATAATTCGCCGAAAAAGAGACCACTGAAGACCCATTCCTTGTCTTATTAGAAGAGCGACGTCTAGCTTTTATAGAGAGGGAAGAGGAGAAGTCAAGGTTGGTGCTGGAACTGGCAGCTCGAGGGAAAGAAAGGGAGTCGAAGGATTGATTGATATTTGGGCTTAACGTCTCATATTTCTGCAACGAGGCTAATCGAGACAATGAGTGGGTGATATATGAAGATGAAATATGGAGCTGTTTGGAGGAAAGGGGCAAGTAGGAGGGAGCGTGAGGAAAGGGGAAAGGGGAGGTGGGGCTTGGGGTGTGGACTGCACTTCGTCTGACTTCTCCTCCTCGACCAGTCCGGCTAGGGTGGCCCTACCAGAAGCATACGCTTCCGCCGGCATAGCTCTCGGGATCAACAAAGCACGCAAACCTGCCCACCACGAAAAGGTAGCAGTCCCTGGGCAGGTTGTGCCAGATATTATTTTGGTATATCATGTTTTTTGTTTTATGTTTGTTTTTTTTTCTTGTTGATGAGTATTTATTTTGTTTTGTTGTTTTGTTTTGTGTTTTATTGTATTGTTTTGTTTGTGTTTGTTGTATGTTATTTGTTGTTCGTAAGTCTTAAGCGTGTACTGATTAAAATAACGGTTTGCCTTTTAAAGATTTTCTAATAAGATTCATAATATGCCCAAAAATTTTAAAAGCCGTAATTAATTAGACAATTTTCACAATTTGCCATTATCGACGTAGGAAGAACGACGCTGCTTCAGCAAATTGTTGCGCGACTTTGCCACTTTGAGCGCTTCATTCGTTTTCACTAGCGCCATCAGTGGCCAATCTCGGTACCTTAAGCACTGGCCACTAATGAAATGAAATCACATTAATAGAGTTAGGCATAGAAAAGGAATTATACCAGAATGAAAGATGTCAAGTGTCAACTTTGAGAAATCTTCTTTCTGTAGAGGCCTCAATTTTTTAGGTTATGATATGATAGTTTAAGAAATTATTCATAAAAATACTATATAAACACAGATAAAATAAATATGTTAAGACCTAAGTCTATGTGTTGTTTTTTTTTTTTGCGTAAGGTTTTTTCTGAGTTTTCTCACCTTATGACCTATTCTCCCACTAATTGTCGTGTTTTACGCTGTTGTTTCAAGGCTCCTAGTCTGCAAGTTTCAGGTTCCTGTCGGTGATGTATTTACTAGTAGTGTCGCTAGTTTCACAACGCAAACTGTGCTGCGTGTTTAAGCTCTCAAGCCAGACTACGCGGACCTACCAATGGTCCCCAGCTCGGTGTGGGAGAACCCATCTCCGTCCAGCAACAAACAGTCCATCTTATTTGATGAGTGTGTGGCCGAGGTGAGTAGTTCACCGCACTACACGACATTGAACCTCCCTTGGGACTGACTGGCTCCATACTGTGCCTGCTCCACCCCTTTCATACATGACATACCTATGTGAAAAACCTTAAATTAAACATGTTTAAAAAGTGGAAATATGTGTTTATCTTAAAAAAATTCGTTTTGCTTTTTACGAAAATTCAGTTTAAGGGGAGAAAAAAGGGGGGTGTTTCTATACCTCAAAAAAACGAATATGTAATAGAAATAAAAAGTGATACTTGGATTTTATTTTTAAATTAAATATTATTGCACTTTTTGTTTAATATCCAATCAGGGGTGTGAAAAGAAGTTTTATTTTTTGAAGACACCTGTATCAATTAAACCAAAGATGTAACAAACTTAAAAATTGTGGTTAGATTCTCCTTTAATAATTTGATTATTTGGGCTTAACGTCTCATATTTTTGCAACGAGGCTAATCGAGACAATGAGTGGGTGATATTTGAAGATGAAATATGGGGCTGTTTGGAGGAAATGGGCAAGTAGGAGGGAGCGCGAGGAAAGGGGAAAGGGGAGGAAAGGGGATTGGGGTGTGGATTGCACTTCGTCTGACTTCTCCTCCTCGACCAGTCCGGCTAGGGTGGCCCTACCAGAAGCATACGCTTCCGCCCGCATAGCTCTCGGGATTAACAAAGCACGCAAACCTGCCCACCACGATAAGGTAGCAGTCCGTGGGCAGGCAGTTCTCGTTCCATTACTTCTGGAAAATTCTGATATTTCGGAGACTGAGAGCGACGAAGATGAAGAAATCGGTGCCCTTCTAGATATATTGGAATTTGGAACCACTGGTAGAAAGAAAACCGCGCAACTGCATAGAAAATTTCTTTTTCTTCTTTCGAACACCCATAGTCGGAACGTATGTTATTCTCTGCCTAGTTGCCCAATAAAGGTTTGCCACATATTTCCTTCTTGCTATATTTGGCCCCTCCATTAGATCCCTTTCTGCTGTCAGGGAGACACATGTCGCAAGATGTTCGCGTCCTGGTCTTGTTCTTTGCAGAGCGGGCATGTTCTTGTATCCACCACTCCCATTTTGTGCAGATGGTAATCTAATTAGTAATTACATATATCAATATAATAGGTACTTTACCAATAAAAACTTAATATTAGCACTAGGCCTACTTCATGGAGTAAAGAAAAGCAGCAAAGCAACAAGATAAAGAATGGAGGGGGGGGGGGGGGTTTAGTATGAATGTATACCTATTCTATTCTTTCCAGATTTGCTCAGCGGGCAAAGACGATCAACAACAACCCTAAGGACACCGAGGTCCATACAGAGGACGCAAGTGACGCAAGTGACGGACGCAAGGACGCAAGTACGCAAGTGACGGCGCCGACAACTCCGCCCGCGCCCCTGAGGGAGTTTGTTTTTAATTTACAATACAAGAAAGTAATAATAAATTGATGAATACTTTGTTGTGTATTCTTACAGTTTCTCAACTATAGCGAGTTCACACAAATTGCTATAAGGATAAGGCTAGAAGTTGAATTTTAAATGGAAATGTGTGTAAGCGAAACGTCCATACAAAATGACAAGGATAACGACTAGTGTTATGGCTAAAAAATTATTTTACCTCATATCAATAATCGTAGCTTATTAAAATACACATTGTGATAATATGATAGCATTAATTACCGCCACGATACGTACAATCTTGTATTGTGGTTATACAGCTAAGAAATGAAATGAAATGAAATGAAATATTTTGTATGTGATGCACGTATTGTCCTGTATAACGTGACGAACAAACTGTGCGTAGATGTGTTGCACATTATACACCATTTTGGAAACGAAACGATAACTTACGTCTCATCTTTATAGTAAAAAAGGTTAACATTGTTGAAAAGTACATAATCACGATAGCTTATGCAGCGCTAAATAATATTGTATGCCTACAATTATTGCGATATGACACGAATGTCGTTATTGTATCGATACACGATTATCATTTGCATCTCTAATTTCTACGAGTCCCACGGAATATAAGTGTATCGGTACAAAAAGACTTTTGAACTGATTCAAAATTGCCGAAGTGTGATGGATTCTTCGATTTGAATCAAAACATTGCTAAGTAAAAAAATCCTATTTTTCCCTTGGAGGCCATTGAAATAAGTGCTAGTTAGAGCTTGAGGTGTTCTTTATTATCGGACTTTGAAAGTTGGTTAAGGATGCACAAATCTGAAATATCTGCGAAGCATTTGATCTATAATGATGTGAGATGTGGTCGAGAATTTTGTATATTTTAATCGTTTGGATAGCGCGCTCCACGTGGATGCGAGCTCTAGCTATTGTCAGAGTTCGTTCTACTTCAGTCGGTGTGAACTGTGGTTTTCGGAGAAAAGGTGGAATGTTAAGAGAAACGCCAGGTGGTAGAATATTGTACAGTACAAAACCTTTGTCAGCCATAACCATATCACCAGGGACCATATGGCTTAGTACCTCGCTGTGTGTAACAATGGCCTTATCTGAGGTACTGCCTGGGTAGAGGGAACTTACGAATGTTACATGGCCATTTGGAGATATTCCTAATAATGCCTTAAAAGTGTTTCTGGACTTGTAGTTGCTGTATGTTAAATTTTGGTGATCCATGTTGTATGGTTTGTTCACTGTAACCTCTGTGCAGTCTATTATGATTCTGCATGCATGGCAGTTTTGGAATTCATTGGGGAGTACAGCTTGATTTTTGTGTCTACTTGGAATCCTATTCAACAAACCCTTCACTAAGACGATGTGCAAGGTGTCGATGAATGTTGCAATTATTGTCCCAACGGTTGAGCTAGACACACCAAATCGCAACGCCAAGTCGAGGTTCGGTGTGTTGAGTCGAAATTTCATCAGAGTGAGAAGAAGCTGGTCTTCAATTGTCAGGCATTTGATCTCTCCTTGGGGACCTTTAATTGTAAATTTTTTTAAAAGATCCACCAAAATCTCGAATGCTGATGAATCTGCAAGACCTATTATTGGACAGATGTAAAACACTATTAGAATTGGCATTTGTTTTTCTGGGCCTAAGGGCCGGTCTTACAATCTCCTAATAAGAAAGTTATTTGTAGCAATTAAGCTATTTGTAGCAAATAGCGCTATGTCCGGTATTTCAATCAACAAATAGCACTATTGGGACGAATAGCGAGTCCTTATTAGGAGGATTCTTATAAGGAGGATCATCCAGCAAATAGCGTGCGCTATTTGACGAATAAGAAAAAGTGTCACGTGATACATCAGCTGCATCAACAACAAACATGGCGACGTTGGATGGTCAATTCTGCGTCGGAAGATGAAATAAATTTGTTTGTGGACGCTAGGGCCAGAAATCCTCGCGTGTGTGGGAACAGGGTGAATCATTTTGAATAGTAGATTAATCTCAAATGTTTTGAAGGGATTCAGGCTCCCAAAATAAACTGTTTTGAGGCTTTTGTTCTAGGCCTTCGTCTACAGACGGCCACAGGTCGTGCTTGCCAAAGTCCTAGGGCCTAGTTTTGGGTACGCCTAGAACTGGCCCAACCTGTTACGGTACAATATAAGGCCTAGAATCTACATATATATCCTTGTTAGTTGGTTTACCGGAGGTCCTAAGCTAAGAACATACGTGGTATGAAAAGTGACATTAAACAAATCGCTCTTGCAAATTTCCTCCTTAGATTGATTGTTTGGGCTTAACGTCTCATATTTTTGCAACTAGGCTAATCGAGAAAATGATTGGGTGATATATGAAGATGAAATAGGGGGCTGTTATGATCGATAGATGGATTGATATTTGGGCTTAACGTCTCATATTTTTGCAACGAGGCTAATCGAGACAATGAGTGGGTGATATATGAAGATGAAATTGGGGCTCTTTGGAGGAAAGGGGCAAGTAGGAGGGCGCGTGAGGAAAGGGGAAAGGGGAGGAAAGGGGATTAGGGTGTGGACTGCACTTCGTCTGACTTCTCCTCCTCGACCAGTCCGGCTAGGGTGGCCCTACCAGAAGCATACGCTTCCGCCGGCATAGCTCTCGGGATCATCAAAGCGCACAAACCTGCCCACCACGATAAGGTAGCAGTCCCTGGGCAGGTTAGCGAACATATAAACATGGCTTACCCCAATACAGTCGGCTACATCTTTTCTATAAGTTCTATCTTTATTTGCATGTTTGATAGTCTCTATTTTGTTAGTTTTAACTTTAGTTCTTGGTTTTTAGCCTACTAAGTAGCCAAACATATTTTCTTGCATAATTATTATACAGGATGGTTTGAAAGTTTCTGAACCCCAAACTGTTTATTATGTTAACAGATGTGGAAATGGAACAGAACAACGAACCATTTCCACTCATCTCCCAGACTCCAGAGACGCCACGGCCTGCTACCGAATCTGCTGGTACTGCTTTATTGGGTTTAAGGGCGCTTCAACCAGTTAGGTCATTTTGTACTGCTAAAAAAAACGACCTAACTGGTTGAAGCGCCCTTAAACCCAATAAAGCAGTACCAGCAGATTCGGTAGCAGGCCGTGGCGTCTCTGGAGTCTGGGAGATGAGTGGAAATGGTTCGTGGTTCTGTTCCATTTCTCTACTGCTACTTTCTCTCGCAGCTCTAACAGATGTTGGAGTAGGCTGGCCGTAATCAGCGAAGAGCATGAAGAGAGGATGTCGCAGCTCACGTGTGATGCTACAAGGCAGACAAGCCTACATGAGCTGCGCATCTTAAAGTCGAGGGCTGCGGCTGAATTCAGAGCCCAGCGGGAGGAGTTCCTACTCGAGGTTTCTCGGACCGGCCCAAGTGTAGTGCGCAGCAAGCATGCCGTGCACGGCAGTTCGATGTTGGCACTCAGGCCCTCCAGCGCGAGATTCCTCACAGTAAGGAACTGTCCGCGACATAGCGGGCAAACTGTGGTCCTGTCGTCAGACCGGCAAGCGTTGCATAAGCTGTGTCCCGCAGTGCACTGGTCTATTGGTACGTACATGACCTTGTAGCAAATAGAGTGGTCATGATGTTCCGTTCTAATTCGGTTGTAACATTCCTCACCCGGTCGCCCCTTTCTGCAACACCGATCCCTAGTTGAGGTGCCGGTGTGATTTTTGCCTTCCCAACTATCAAGAGTAGAGAATACGTCTTAGCAAAGGCCACCTGTTGAACAATCACCCCTGGTGACTTCGGCAACCGAGTCGCCACCGAATAGGTTTCCTTTCGCGGACCCAGCTGACCATTTAGTCCACTACCGTAAACAAACACAACCCCTTCCTGTGTGAACATCGCAGTGTTGCGACATCCAGCGATGACCTGGGAGACAGTCTGGTTCTCGAGGCCAATCATTCGAGAGGGGGCGGATCTCTTAACCCTGTCACCGGTACCCAACTGACCATTTCCATTATTACCCCAAGCCCAGGTCGGCCCATCGACTCTGAGGGCCACAGTGTGGTAATAACCACAGGACACGGCAGCCACGGTTGATGACGGCGTCGATACTCGCGTGAAGCTGGACAAGGTTTCGGCTAAGTCAAGACCAAGCTTGCCTTCGTTATTCCACCCAGTTATCAAGAGTGCCCGAGAGGCCGAGACAAGAACTGTATGGTACCCGCCACACGAAATGTCAATGATGACCTCGGGGAGGTTGGTCACGCGAGTGAATGAGGTTTGCTGGTTTGTATGACCAAGACCTAATTGGCCAAACTTGTTGTATCCACACACCCACACCTCACCGCCGTCGGCAAGAACCACCTTGTGCAGACAAGCAGCCACTTTCTTGATCGGCGGCAGACCGGCAACCAGGACGGGTGTGGTGGCTTTGTTGATGTGATCGAGGCCAAGCTGACCTTAATCATTCATCCCACAAGAATATTACTCACCCTTGTCAGTGAGGAACATGGTGTATTCAATTCCACAAACAGCTCGAGTTATACTATCAGAGCTGAGAGTGCCAACAAGCCACAGCTCAGCGACCTACCACCTTCAAATCTGAGGCTTACTAGGCCTAGGCCTATCCTACAGGCTACTTTTATGGTAGGTAGGGCCTAGTGCCTACGATAAGAGTAGGCCCCGACCCTAATAGGCTAGGCCACTTGGTAGGCCTGGGCCTCGGATTTGCAGGTGATAGGCCTAGGCATAAGATAAGATTGTGTTTATTTAGCTGCAATAGCTATTATTGTCATACATACATACACCTTCACTACTATCTTATTATAACTATCAATTAAATATGCAATATACTTACAAATTATTTTTACTATCAAATGTTATTTCTAATTGTACATTTGATGTTCAAATACACATTTGTTAGCTTCTGATTAAAATTTTGCAAAGTTCTTTATTTTAATATTTTTTATATGTCTGGGCAGATGGTCAAACATTCTTAATCTTGTAATGTATCTGGGTTCCTCCTTACCGTAATAACGAAGAACATGTTTTAAAACGAACAATAGTTGTTTATTTACCTTAACTATAACACAATAAATAATTACTATTTACTATAACTCGAATAACTGCCGTAGCAGGTTCTCTTACCGAGGACCGTAGACCCCCCTCTCAATCCCTGTTCACTGCCCCCTGACCACACACCGGCCCGTGTAGTGTCCGCAGCTTCCACGGGCCTGTGTTTCTCCCTCCTTCTTCAACCCTTGCTCTGGGGTAAGAACGGAGGGCGCTACATTACAATCTAGCATAAAATATGGACCACATTTGGTATAGGCACCGACATGTTATTTGTTGGAACACATCATACTTGAAACGTAATCCTGAATCCTGATACACTGTCATTTTGTTTTCAGACATGGGGAGTCAAATGTCAAATACGAAGGCCAAAGCCAGTGAACTGAAACGCTATGCAGCTGGCACTGGGGGGGGGGGGGGGGGGGGCAGCCAATTCTGACTAGGGGTACAGATTTGGAGCTGCAATTACTGGAAATTATGGGCATCCATACTGCTTTCGGTGATGGAACCCAGGAAGCCGGATTTGGACAGGTAGGCTACCTCGTGCAATTATTGTGTAGGCTAAAGCTAGTAAATACAGATTCTCACAGAAAACTAAGGAAAAGAAATAAGCCTAGTGACAACGGCTAATGACTAGCCATCTTGGTTCACACAAATAAACTAGAACAACAATCAAATGAATACAGCGACAATGGTAGCGTTTTCATTTTATTGGTTCTCACAAAGATATCTACTTTCAAATTTGATCTACTAGAAAGTGGATGAGGCTAAGGCCAAAAGTTAAGAGTTCGTTTCTTAGCCATAGCGTAAGTCACTAGTTTCATGTGGAAGCTAGGCCTAGTACACGTTTCCATAAGTTCAACTTCTAGCAATAATCTTGAGCCAATTGACGACTTGCGATGGGAGGAGCTTCTTTAGTTTCCCGCGCCCTCCAGAGATGGCGCGCGAGAAGTGAGTAAACATTCTTGAGAAAACGATGGATCCCATGCTATTGTTACGGGAGCACGCTTAGGGGAAATGTTTAAATTTGTTTAAAAATTTCGAGATGAGTGTAGTTTTTAAGTATTTTAGTCACGAAGGAAGCCAGAGGCTACTCAAAGAAAGTTACAGCTTGTTTGTACATTCCTTTTTGAAAGAGTTTTGGACCGCTGAAAATCAAGTGGCAGGCACTGTTCTCGTCAAGGCTAGAAGTGTACCTACGTGTTTTTAATTAGTAAATTTAGTTATATTAATGATGCACTCATATGTCTGCTATTATGCACGGTTTACTTTTTAATATTTCTAGTTTGTAAAACATTAGAATTCATGATTTAAATTATAATGCAGACATATATTCCCGCCACTATAATGCACGCCTACTTGGGGCCTAGATGACAGGTAGGGCATCTACCTGTCACCTGTCTTTGAAACTAGGGCTTTGGCTGGATTTAGCCTAGCGTAGGCCTACATTTTCCTAGCCTCTAGTCTAGGCCTAGCCCTGCCTATGCGTGCAGGCTATTTATGTAACTATTAACTTTCATGAATTAATTAATTAACTGTAACGATTAACTCTGATCCTCGGTGCTTTCAGCTTTCTTGGGGAAGTAAAACTAAACACACTTGGGATTGCATCCTTCTTGAGGCCATTTTTGCTGCCGTTTACAGCTTCCCTCAAGTCTGTTGGGATGAAATGACTAGAACACACTGTCACTGTTGACGAAACGGCTTGGTTCCTTGTGCTGTCACGGCGTATTTTAATTTTCCATATCTTTCTTAGCTTCGCATCTTTGAGAAACAAATGAAATGATATGCCAGGAACTGTAGCATTATTTTTGCATCCAGGAACACAACAATAACGCGGCATTGCTCATTCGCTATGGGAATCTAAGCTCAAACTACCCAAAGTTCCCATATGTTCCATGCAAAACGCCTGCAATGTTTACTCAAATACGCAGCCATGTTGGGGCGGGTTGAGCGCGTCACGTGAGCGTGACGTAGGTGGGAGGGAACATCCGAAGTCGTCAAATTGACGACTTCGGATGTTCCCTTTTTAGGCTTTTTATGCCTAAGCTTTTTTTTTTTTAGGCTTTTTAACACTCTGATCAATCAGGTGCAGTGTTACAATCGTACTGCGGTAACAACTTTGTATCTTCTTTATTTATTTATTTCATGTCTATCCTATTCAGTTATAACAACTGATTTACAAAGGATTTGATTATTTGGCCTTAACGTCTCTTATTTTTGCAACGAGGCTAATCGAGACAATGAGTGGGTGATATATGAAGATGAAATAGGGGGCTGTTTGGAGAGGAAAGGGGCAAGTAGGAGGAAGCGTGAGGAAAGGGGAAAAGTGAGGAAACGGGATTGGAGTGTGGACTGCACTTCGTCTGACTTCTCCTCCTCGACCAGTCCGGCTAGGGTGGCCCTACCAGGAGCATACGCTTCCGCCGGCATAGCTCTGGGGATCAACAAAGCACGCAAACCTGCCCACCACGATAAGGTCCCTGGGCAGGGATTTACAAAGGAGGACCTTAAATAAAACCAGGCTATTTTAACAATTAACAATAGAGCACTCAAAATAGACTAGATGCATTCTGGTGGCAAGAAATTAAACTTCTATTAGGAGTGGTTTAGCTGTCATTTTTCATTGTTGTTTTATTGTTATTATTCATCAATGGCGCTGAAAGGAGGTTGCTTAGCAGCGCTATCTATGTAAGTTTTGAGTCCTCTATAATGAAATTATAAATTACAATAACAACAAAACAAACTACTGAATTGCATCTGGCATGTTCACGACTTCATATCACGTCCTTCTCATTTAAGAGCCCAACGTCGAGTCGTCGACTGACTATTGTCAGCCGAGGCGCGCGTTGTCTGTATACCCACTGCTGTAGAAGGTGGAGGTGCGGGGCGGCGCGGTTCTATTGTTAATTTTGAGGGCTGGGCCATGTTGCATGAAGAAAGCACTGGTGCGGGGGCGTTAGTTTTTTACTGAAGGTGCAACTGAAGTACAATTTGAGTTTCGTTTGAGTGGTTTGATGACTTAAGATGAAACCGTTGAGTGAGAAATATATTACGTGTTGATTAAAATAACATATTATGTTAGATATTTATTATATATCTCGCTCAACGGGTGAAACTCTTCCCTAGGAATTGCAATTTATGCAGCCAGTGTTCCTGTGTCCATCCCAGCTACCGACCTGTGAGGTTCACCGCGGTTCACCATCGTGATCGGGGAAACCGTTTTACCACGAGGTCTTGGAACCTTCAAGAAACTTAACGCGCGTCAGCCAGCAGCTTCCACGCCGTGCCAGAGTCAATTACTTGATAAACTTAACAGCACGAAAACTGAAGAGGACGACGCTAACAAGACTTAGTTTTACTCTCACTACTACATAATGCTTCGATCAAAATGGTCGAAAGAATGAAACTAGGCCAAGCAAAAAAGTATCTATTAACATGGCCAATGACAAACATTCCTCGAGATTGGAAAAATCATTTCTTTAAAAATTCGGACAACAAGATACAGGTCATCAAATTTATCTTTTATCACTATGGAAAAGTGAGATATTTGCATGCCGACTATTGCATTAAACACTGTTTGTGGTATGAGAAGACATAAGTACGGTTCTAGATGGTGTCACTGGTATCTCAAACCTCGTCACAAGAAGAAGCTGATACAAAGGTCATCCTTCATTGTCAGCACGCTGTAAGTACTTGTAAACAATCGCCCAAATCTCTGTCATATATTATTACGTTTAAGTTTATTATATTTTTGTTTCATTTTTATCTATGATATATTTTAAATTGTAATGGCACAATTGTATTTTCGATGTTTTACTGTACCCATAACATAGTATGTAAATATGTAATGTATATTAGCGAAAGATTAATAAAAATACACCACTACTACTACAATAATATTGTCAGAAGCCCAGATACTGATGTAATTTTACTTTAGGGCGGCCACTTGTTGCGCCTGCGCACACTCTAGAGTCGTCAAGCATGGTCAAGTGAGCCGTGAGGTTAGTTCCAACCGTTCGAAGCGCCATGTTGTTCGATGGTGATAAATATTGTGGTTATCTGTTTCCTAACGACGAAAACTGTTTTTTGGGGTATCAGTCTTGCATATGCAAAGATGCGAGCGATATTGTATCAAGATGAAGTAGTGAAAGTAAAGTGGCCGCTGTCGGAGTCACATATGGACTGCAAAGAACATTGATTGATTGATTAATTGGGGCTTAACAGGGAAAGATAACTCTACGTCTATAAACCGCACAACATTTTCATTTTTAGATTATATCTCAAGAATGGGATTCGAAATCGAAAATCTGAATCAACAACGCACTGCGGTTTGGCAAGCTCTACACACTAAATGCTCTAAGTTGTGTCTTACCATTGAGTTTGTTTGCTAACAGACTCAATGCTCGCACGGGTGTTGACGGCGCCCGCAGTGGCTTACAAGGTCTACGTACACAATTCATTGGCGCGTGCGTCACCGGTGCAGTTATTTGCTTTTTCGTTCGGTCTAGTGTTTAGATTTGTTGGTACCTCACAGGTACGAACATAAAGAACAAGAGGCCGCCCGAGTGCCTTCAAGTGCTAGGTAAGGTGTCTAGTGATAGTGTGCGTGTGTTTAATTACATTTTTTAATTAACGCATTTGTCAAGATGGGCCGGTGAAGTGTTCGTACGGGAAGTGTGGAAATAATAAAAAGGCGTTTCCAGAACTGAAGTTTTTACATTTTCCTAAACACACTGAACGGCGTAACTCTTGGGTTGTTCATAGTAACAATAACGCACATTTGTTGTTAACCATAGCTCAATTGGATAGATTGTCTGTCTGTCTGTCAGAAACATTTCACAGCAGACTCCTTCGCGAGGCGTGATTGCCATAACAAGTTGAACTGGAATGCAGTTCCTACATTGGATGGTAAGTTGTTGCATGACCAGATATTAATAGACACGGAGGTGGAGGATGTTTCAGATGAAGGCGTTGCTGTTGTGGAGGGATTGTTGTCTTTAATCTCTCCCTGTACGCCTGGTAATGATTCCCCAGTTAACAGTCCGACGAAAGCGTCCGTAAACAGTACTCTGGAAGGTACTCCTCCTAATTGTGTACCCAGCTTCGTAAATAACACTGCGCCAGCGCCTGAATCCGCATCGCGAAAATATTCGTGTATACTAAATGTCCCGTAAAAACTAGCAAGCAGAACTAAGACATAACGCCGGAATAGAATGTACCTCTAACAGACATCCCTACAACGTCAACTCCTATTCATCACGCAAACACCAGTAGACCTAAAGCAGTGAAGAGTTACAACATATTCATTAGTCATGTACTATCCTGGGTGTAGGGTTAGACACCTAGTTGATCCGGCCTTGGATGTTGTCCCATATTTTAATAAACTTATTTTTTATGTTGGTACAAGATTGATCGATGTTAGCGCTTAACGTCTCATATTTGTGCCACAATGGCTAATCGAGACAATGTGCTGGTGATAGTGAAAATGAAAGATTATAATGAAGAAAACAGCCACATCCGAATAAGATCCATTGTACGTCGCGTGGGTCGTAATACGGGAGTCCAGCAAGGGAAGGCAGGGCCAAGTGGGAGGAGAGACCTACAGTGGGACAGTGGGGGGGAAAGAGATAGGGTCTCTTTTCGTCGCCTTGTACGACTAGCAGAGTCACTCTGAGCCCATTCTTCCCCGGGCCCAGACGGGCAATGTTGGTACAAACATCATTTCATCTAACCAGTCAGTTGACAGTATTGTCACTGATTTCAAAATTCTCATAAATTCTATTCAATCCGTTAATAAATCCATAAACATATTTGTTGCATGTGTACTACCACGCCGTGAAAACCGATGGGAGCTTCTCAAGGATGACGGGTACAAACGGCTAAATATCAAGGTGGCTGAGGTCAATCGTCGTTTAACTCAGGTGTGTTGCTGTCTAGGTCACAACAGCTTCATCTAATAATTGAAAGCATGTTTTTTGATGTTGTATTTGTATGATAATACTGATAACAATTGATGTGCAAGTGTATGTGATGATAATCTACTACATCTATGGTGCAGTTGTTATTAGAAGGTAATAAGCAGTTATTTTACTTGACCAATTCAGGTCATAGGTCTAGGCCAATTAGCCGTTGAGATAATAAGATACCCTCAAATGATAATTTGTGATTGATGTAGTTATGAACTCGGGCTAAGATTACTCGCTCAATTTCAAACGATAGCGGAGAAAGATTTTTATTTTTTATTTATAAAGCTTGTAAACGTTTATATTACGAAAGTTACACCTTTCAAACACCTAAGGTAAGACCAAGAAAACCTAGAGTAATCATGTCAAAATGAAGTTCTGCCAGATATTGTGAAGAATATGACCACTTCATGGTCTTCTTCTGTTCTTTCGATGTAAGATATTGGCAGCTCTACCGGATGTGTTGCAATCCTAACAGGATGCATGCTCAAGTTGAGTGTACTCGCATGTGTCAGGGTTTCAACACTTTGTCGGGAGTGGGCAACGAACGGGCATCGTGAGAACACCTTAGTCAGTTGGACTTTGTTTTATTAAAATGTACAACGGTGGCAGCCCCCACTTTATTGACACAGAGATGAAAGGGAGCGGGTCCTGAGAGCTAATTGGCTGATACGAGCGGGAAAACGGTTTGAAGAAAGAAGAATGGTATTTTCCAACAAAATCTATGTCTTGGTGGGGTTTAAGAGCTACGACGTCAGGAGTGTTGAGGTGGGAATGGAGGATTGACCGGATCGGGGAGTTCACGTCTAAACTTCGAGGAATAAACATCAACCGGGGTTTGAGAAGTGAGTGGCCATCCACGAAAGAGGATTAAACATACAAGAGCGGAAGAGAGAAGTAGAGGGAAGAACAACAAGGTCGTACACCAGGCCCCGTACGAGGGAAGAGCTTGGACCCATGGGATGACGCACGTTATCGGTATGCGAAGAAACTATATCCTTCCACTAGACGAAACAAAAGAAGAGGAGTCATTTCCAAGTGACGATGATGCAGATGATCTCCAGTTTCTTGAAATGAAGGAGAGACGGCCAAGAGTAATAAGGGAACGTAAGAATTACTTTGAAATGTACGACAACCACGACTTTTTAACGCGTTCCCGCATTTCGAAACAGTCAGTGTTAATGATACTGGAGCAAATTGAAGGAAATTTAGAATACGAGCACGACATGTGAGTTTCTTTTAACATACAATATAAACCCCATACTCGGCCGAAGACTTAAGTGAAATGAACGTAATAATGTGATAACGTCTCATATTTTTGCAACAATGGCTAATCGAGACGATGAGCGGGTGATAATGAAGAAGATAAAGGAATGTAAAACTGTACATTACATTATTCGTACATTATTTTTAATGCAAAACTGCCAATTGCTATTGTGTTAACTACCAGGGATGGGCAAGTATGAAGTACTTCTGGTTTTGAGTCGAGTTATTCGTTGAGTCGAGAGTTCCGAGCCACAAAGATTGAAGTGAGACAGATGATGAAATAACTTCATACAGAAACACTCATGAATAATATTAACCTTATGCAACCTTAGTTCCACGTATTTCTTTAATTCAGCGCTGTGCTAGGTGGAGTCACCAAATGTAATCACATGTATTCAATAAGGCATTACACATCGCGGGGGTCGTTTTAATGGAGGGCAGCAAGGGAGGGCAGGGCCTAGTGGGTGGAGAAATCTTCAATGGCACAGGGGGTGGGTGGGGGGGGGGGGACAGTTCCTTAAAATTTAATTATAGCCCGAACACTCCGTTTATCTTTTTGTTTTAGTTTCCTTGTAAAGCCACCGATCCTGTACATATTGCTGCAAGCTCAGAACTTTAGAATGCATCTTCCTTGGTAGCGGCATCAACAACCGTCCAACTGGAAAATGTAGAACTCTCGATGTCGAAGACAGCTTTGAAGTGGATTGCTGATTATCGCACTAGGAGAAAACATCGGGTACGATTTGATGGATCAATATCTAATAATAACAATTGTGAAAGTGGCGTCCCACAACAGCCTGTTTTGTGGCCTATATTGTGTTTGATATATACAAAAGATGTGTTGATATGTGCTAAGAATTGCTTTTTCAATCTCTATCTAAAAGTAAATAGCCTACATCACCAGTCCTAGTGGGCCACTATTTACCATGATGTTGTGTGTTCTAAAACCCCAACTAGGTAATTCAACCAGTCTTTACAGCCCAATCAAATCAAAAAGGTAGATTAATATACTGTGTGGATGCTTATAGCCTACTTGTCAAATCATGTAGCTTATTGTTGTTTCTCCTAACCAGGGCCAGATGAAGAAATAGATACTCACCATCCAGATGTCTTGTTAGTATTGTTTTTTCTGTTTTTTGTTATATCTAATACCAATAATATTTTAAGTTTGGTCTAACAGTTTAGCACATACACCAACTTATAATGAAACGGTGCGTTTCACAAACGATAAAGGTGTCTTAGCCGTAACACAGGGCCCAGATTCACAAGAGGTCTTAAGTAAGGCCGGTCTTAAAGTTGGGAAAGGCCTAAGTTAGGCCCGAGATAAGACAAAAATAATATAGGCACTAGTAAAGTCCTAAGCCATATTCACAGAAAGACTTAAATATGTCCTAGAGTTGTTCTAACTTAAGACCCTAGGTCATAGACGACGTCATTGATTTTTCTTTTAAATTCAAATGATTTACATCGACGTGATTTCGACCAATCGATCAGTGGAAGAGCACGAAGAATGAAAACGAAATAGAACAGTATTTGTGTTACCTGAAAATCCAGAAGGAAGAACTTGTCCACTGTTCACATACTTCTGTAAATAACACGACTAAATTAAATCATATAATATACTATTCTAATATTATATACTAAATTTAGTAGGCATCATAACAATATTTTCCTTGGAACAGATAAAACTATGGAAGGAGACAAGGAAAATATAAGAAGGCAGCCCAACTTCACCGATGAGGAGCCTCGGGCCATAATTAACGGGGTTGGCAAGAGGCTGAAAGTCCTCAATGGCCAGTTCTCTCAGACCCTCACAAACGAAAAAAAAAAAACGCAGCGTGGGAAGAGGCGACTGAAGAAGTCGATGCGTGTTCGCAATACCTGAGAGCTGTGATAGAGATAAAAAAAAAGTATAAAGCCTTCAAGTCTGGAGCAAAGAAGGATGGTGAGTTATCGTAGCCTAGGCCTACCATGTGCCTATAACAGTTATAATAATGTGTCATATGTAGGTCAAATTCGTAGGAATTGCGGCATTGAAATAGGCTATATAGACAGGGTTGGTATGTTTATAGTTGTTATTCATGCTGTACAATATTTGAAATAGATTTTTCTTATTTAAGTTAACATCGAATTGCTGTGTCCGCAGTTCAGTTATGCAGTGATGATTTTTTTTTTTACATAGTTGATAACACACATTTACCATCCCGGATAACTTCCATTAACCTAGGGACATGCACCACAAATTTTGTCGATTGATGATTGATTGATTAATGGGGCTTAACGTCTCATATTTATGCAACGATGGCTAATCGAGACGATGAGCGGGTGATAATGAAGATGAGAAAGATGATAATGAGGAATAGAGCCACATCCGAATCAGATCCATTGTACGTCGCGTGAGTCGTCATACGGGAGTCCAGCAAGGGAGGGCAGGGCCAAGTGGGAGGAGAAATATTCAATGGGACAGTGGGGGGGGGGGGGGGGGAAGGGGGTGGGGTGTGGACTGCACTTCGTCTGACTTCTCCTCCTCGACCAGTCCGGCTTGGGTGGCCCTACCAGAAGCATACGCTTCCGCGGGCAAAGCTCTCGGGATCAACAAAGCACGCAAACCTGCCCACCACGATAAGGTGGCAGTCCCTGGGCAGGACAAATTTTGTCGAGTCTCACAAACAGAATATAATGTTGCTGCTTAATCGGCACAGGACACTGTAAACAACTCAATGCATTGGGCCATCAACAGTATGAAACATTGTTTTTTTTTTTTTTTTTTTGTTTTTAATGCGCTTTTAACGGCGAGGGTCATTCGCGCCACCAAGATGTATGTAATAAGTAAATTATGGTTGCTCTCCGGCGAGGTCGGATTTTCACGGACGACAACCACGTGGGAAAATTGCGTCGTACACTTTCCCAGCCAGGTTTGGCCCACGAGAACCCCGATATGTCGGTATAGTAAATTGGGGCATTAAGAGGCATGGCCTCACGGACCATTTAGATACCCAAATTTGAAATTATTGAATACCCACGTGCATAAGGCCTGGTCAACTTTTATCCAGCATGCTGAGAAGCTTATAACGTATCAAATGCCGCCGGCAATTCTGCAGCATCATATCATTGCTGACTCCCACAAATGTGTGACGTCCAAGGGTATTTGCAATATCAGGTGAGATAATACCTTTTTTCTTAAATCTGAACAAAATTGTGTGCATGGTTGGTCGAAATTATCGTCGTAATATGCCAAAAGGCCTCCCGAATATGGTTGTATCAGTGATATCACACATGTGACTATGTCAATTGTATACTACCTATAGGCTACTAGCAACACCAAAAGACTACAATGAAACAAATGAATTAAATCGATGGACAAACAACAGTCTGTCAAAAAATAATATCTGATTTTGGAAGACAAAACAAAAAACAAACAAATACACATACAAAACTTTCACATCGTCGTTGTCCATCATTAAAGTTTTAAATGGCGAGAAGTTACTATCGGTACACTTGTTTTTATATGTATGGTTGATATTTTATTATTTAACAGCTGATTGTTTGTCCATCAGTTCAATTCATTTGTTCCATTGTCTTAGTACGGATGTGACGTCAGTTGCGGGTTCCCTATAAGAATGGGATTAGAATGGAACTATCCATGTCTATCTTGGACTTAACCTTTACGTTACTTTTACTTTTTCAACGCCGAGCTACGCAAAAAATTAAAACCCAAGAATTTATCCGATACAGAACAGCTTTTAAATGAATTGAAAAAGATCAAAGTTTTCGATCCCCATGCTCGCGTATCGTTGGGGTTTAAGGGCGAGACTATTTCCATGATATACCTCCAGACTGACGATATGAGAACTACCATGTTGAAGTTTCCCGAGGTCATCATAATGGACACGACATACACAGTTAACAAACTTGGAATGCCCCTTATAGATGTCATGGTAATGGATGGGTGTGGAAATGGAAGAGTCATAGCTTATTGCTTTGTCGCTAACGAAACTAAGGACATAGTGAAGGCCGCAATGAAATGTTCAGAGATATGAATGAGGAGGCATGTGTCAAAATGTCAAAAGCGACAAAAAAACTAATAAAATATGTGTCGTCAATTCATTTGCCATGTCATCCTGTTCCCATTACAATGATTTTTGTTGTTTGGTTAAATAATACTAACCCATTAACCAGGACTAAGAGCGCACAACTAGGAAACGTCAACGAAACGTCAACGTGCCGTAGATTACTGACAGTTTCTATGTGTGAATAATATTTGACTCTTGTATGTAAATGAGCTATTAATTTAGATCACTGGCATGATTGTTATTTGTAATCAATTTGCAATCAACTTGTAATTTCGGGAAATGTGGATTATCGGTGGTGATGTTCAACAACAACGACGTAGTTATTGCATACATTCGTAAGTTTTAATATTTCATTACAAAAAAAGATTACAAAAATTGCATGATTGATTGATTGATATTAGGGCTTAACGTCTCATATTTTTGCAACGAGGCTAATCGAAACAATTAGTGGGTGATATATGGAGATGAAATAGGGATGTGTTGTGGGTTACAATGAAAATATTCGTGTCGTATGTATTTGTGTATATACATTTATTGAACACAGATTAAAACAGTTCACAAAATGATGTCGACACGTCTATCGGTTATTAAATACCGCCTAGTGGATGTACAGAGTTGAAGATACACTCACTTGGAGAACCTCCTGGATCCAGCTCTAGCCAGCGACTGTACCCTACAATGCCGTGCAATTCCCTAGGTGTGTAGACCCGCCGCGTGTAGGAGTCTCGGGCCCGAGCCTAGCCGGCTTCGAACCGTCCTCGGTAACGACATTTATTGTATTGTGGATGTCGATCCAAAAGAATGGACGCGTCACAACGAAAGAAAATTTCTTCTTTCATTTTTTGTCTCCGTGCCATTACAAAATTAGGTAATATTTGGCAATTTAAAATTTAAAAAAAATCCATATATACATATGGATTTGTGGTCTTCCGGGATATAATGCCCCCCTGTGTGAGTATATTGGTGCAGACCGAAGTCTGTCACCCATTGCTCCACATTTCGCCAAAATTGGATCTGGCATGTTCACGAGTCCATATTACGTCTTTCTCATTCAAGAGCCTAGCGTCAAATGACTATTGTCAGCCGAGGCGCGCGGTCTTGAGCGAGTCTGTATCCCCACTGCTGTAGAAGGTGGAGGTGCGGGGCGACGCGGTTCTATTGTTAATTTTGAGTGCTGGGCCATGTTGCATGAAGAAAGCACTGGTGCAGTGGCGTTAGTTTTTTTATGATGGTGGTGTTAGCCTTGGTTTCACACGCCATGGGGTCAGATTGATGGATTGATTAATTGGGCTTAACGTCTTATATTTTTGCAACAATGTCTAATCGAGACGATGAGCGGGTGATAATGAAGATGAGAAAGATGATAATGAAGAATAAAGCCACATCCGAATGAGATCCATTGTACGTCGCGTGAGTCGTCATACGGGAGTCCAGCAAGGGAGGGCAGGGCCAAGTGGGAGAAGAAATATTCAATGGGACAATGGGGGGAAAGGTACAGGGTCTCCTTTTGTCGCCTCTTACGACTAGCAGAGTCACTCTGGGATTTGAATTTATTGGGTTTAAGGGCGCTTCAACCAGTTAGGTCATTTTGCGCCACCAAGATGGTGTTTTGCAAGCTAAATAATGAAGGAACTATGAAAGAAGTAATTAAGTTTTAATTTTGTATGTGTAAAATTTAAGTTATTTTATATTTAAAGTCACTCTGGGCCTATTCTTCCCCGGGCCTAGACGGGCCGGGAATCGGAAATGATATGTATCTAGCAGTGTGCCAGAAAACGGTTAGTTATGCAATTTCCGAAGTAACAAATGGTATCACACAACTGATGGATCGAAATGTGACATTTCTAATAGACGTCGAGGGACAGAGTACTGTAATGAAGGGATTTGCCAACAAGTATGGAATAATGGGTCTTCTTGGATTGATTGACTGCACTCACATCTCAATTGTACCTCCAAGCTCAGCTGGTCCCGACTATGCAGAACATAATTATGTAAACAGAAAGGGTCAGCATACCATAAATGTCCAGCTGGTGTGTGATGTTAACATGCAAATTCTGCACATCAATGCTCTCCATCCTGGCAGTACAAGCGACAAGTACATTTGGCGTCACTGCAATCTACGTCAACACTTTGTGGACGAGTACCGGCGTAATCGCCGAACAAAACGTATTTGTTTGGCGACAGCGGGTACAGTTTGGAACCGTGGATGCTGATACCCGACCTTACGGCAGCAGAAGGTTCGCGAGAACAACGCTTCAACAACTTACAATGCCACGTAAGGATGGGTATAGAAAGGTGCAACGGGCTACTGAAGCAACGATCCGCTGTCTTCTTGACGACAGGGTATTGCACTACCATCGTGAAAAGGCTACTTAAGTACTAACATACAATGTTATTTGTAGTCAAGGCGGTTGCTGGCCCATCACGGAACCCGCAGCCACCTCCATCCGATGGCGCCGAGCCGCCAAACCGTATGTTAACAATTCGTCGTGTGAGTACTTATTTCGTCCATATCCGCTTTTTCGCAGACGGAGAAAACGGGGTTTGAATGTAAAACTGCTGGTACTTTTATCTGTTACAAGGCATCCACCATTTTTGAATTCCATTGTTCAAGTATGGATACAGTATAAGTATTTTCATAATAACAAAACATTTTGCTTTTGTATTTCCCCCAGAACAGGGCACTCATTGTTAGATAAGGACTACAGCTCCTGACAAAATGAATACATTTTTAGTGCTTATTTCGTCCATATCCACTTTACTCTTATTTTGATCGTATTAGGTGTACCTTGAATAAAAATTTATATATTTGATAACTTAGTAGTACAGGGAACTTGATTTGGCATAAAAATAATTTTTTTATCAATTTATCAATGTTTAGGCTTATAAAATAAGATTTAAAAAAAATTAAAAAATTATAAAAATGCTTTAATATGCCAACAAAAACAAAACATTAGTTATAATTACAGTATACACTGATAAAGATGATGTAATCGTTAGGCGATTGATTAGGTTCCTTTACAAGGCACTTCATGAAACATAGTTATTGTCATTTAAGCGTAGGCGAGAGACATTTTGGACATTCCTAGGATTTTACTGGGACACGTTGAGAATGAACAAAGTGGGAGGAACCCGCACCACGAGGAAGGGCCAGTGGTGGACCTGTGCAGCTACAAAAATGACAACGATCCTGGCTCAGATGAACACACGTCGCATAACTGTCAGTAAAAAGGATAGGGTGCGACAGGGGTAGGGGTTAGGTTGCCATTTGGGCATCAGCAAAGGAAAAAAGTCCGTACTTCAAGTAAAATTTTTGACGATGATTACGGACCTCCCATTCCACCCGTCTCAAAGTTTACTTGTGCAGACATAATGCTATTTGTAAGACTGCCTATACTACTGTTAATTACGCCTATTTTATATTTTTACTTCGGGCACTGGTCAGGCCTTCACTGTAAGCCTAGGTCCTATATCTAGGGTAAGTATAAAATTTGTTTATGAACAAGCCCAATAACTTACAGAGACCAGGCCAAGAACTATCAAAAAGACAAACTCGTTATCTAAAATCCAGTTCCTTGGGCAAGTTCGGTGCTGGAGATAAACTTAGATATTGGGATAATGTGTAATAAAATCGAAACGATGAGTGGGTTAGATATGAAGCTGAAATGGGGTGTTTGGAGGAAAGGGGAAAGTGGGAGGGCGGGGACTATTGGGAAGGGGGAGGAAAAGTGAGTGGGGAGGGTGTGGACTGCATTTCGTCTGACTTTTCCTCGACCAGTCGGGCTAGAATGGCCCTACCAGAAGCATACGCTTCCGCCGGCATAGCTCTCGGGATAATCAAGATGATTGATTAATGGGGCTTAACGTCTCATATTTATGCAACGATGGCTAACCGAGACGATGAGCGGGTGATAATGAAGATGAGAAAGACGGATGTGGCTTTATTCTTCACTATCGGGATTATCAAAGCGCACAAACCCGCCCACCACGATAGCCGCCCTCGGACCAGGCTGCTGCTGTCCACCTCCCGCCACCCCCGGACCAGGCTGCTGCTGTCGACCTCCCGCCACCCCCGGACCAGGCTGCTGCTGTCCACCTCCCGCCACCCCCGGACCAGGCTGCTGCTGTCCACCTCCCGCCACCCCCGGACCAGGCTGCTGCTGTCCACCTCCCGCCACCCCCGGACCAGGCTGCTGCTGTCCACCTCCCGTCAACCCCGTGACCAGGCTGCTGCTGTCCACCTCCCGCCGCCCCCGGACCAGGCTGCTGCTGTCCACCTCCCGCCACCCTCGGACCAGGCTGCTGCTGTCCACCTCCCGCCGCCCCCGGACCAGGCTGCTGCTGTCCACCTCCCGCCGCCCCCGGACCAGGCTGCTGCTGTCCACCTCCCGCCACCCCCGGACCAGGCTGCTGCTGTCCACCTCCCACCGCCCCCGGACCAGGCTGCTGCTGTCCACCTCCCGCCACCCCCGGACCAGGCTGCTGCTGTCCACCTCCCACCGCCCCCGGACCAGGCTGATGCCGCCCCCCTCGAGATAGCCTTGCGAGATAGCTCTTGCGGGAGTGTGCGAGATGAGTTACAAGACCTGCGCTTGCGTTACGCTACCCTATGTTACGTTGCGTTACGCTGTGGTACGTTGCACTATGGTCGAAGGGGATCCGATTTTCACATTTCTAAGAGAGCAGGTTTTTCAGGACCAATGAAATACTGACAAACTTGTCACTGTATTAGATAATTTCTTAAAATATAAAAAGACGTCTAACGACGACAAACCTTATAAAAGTTTTTTTTATTTCGTATCCCAGATTCCTTTAAAACCTTACTACAATATCGGGCGGTGTTTTCATTATTCCGTTGTAAGGACGCCACTGGTGCCACTGCGGCAAGCTGCCCCACAGGTGGTGAATTAGTTTTATATCGTGTAAGATCCTTAAACTCCGATTCTACATTGACCATGGGGCCATCAATTACTTTAATACTAAAGGAGTTGGAACTTGCTACGGGCTAGAACCTCGTTTACATTACTCGTTTGATTGATCAATGGGGCTTAAAGTCTCATATTTGTGCAACGATGGCTAAGCGAGCCATGAGCGGGTGGTAATGAAGATGATGATGAAGAATAAAGCCAGATCGGAATAAGATCAATTGCAGGTCGCGTGGGTCGTCAAACGGGAGTCCAACAAGGGAGGGCAGGGCCAAGTGGGAGGAGAAGTATTCAGTTGGAGAGTGGGGGGGAACGGGACAGGGTCTCCTTTCGTCACCTCTTACGACTAACAGAGTCACTCTGGATAAATTCTTCCCCAGGCTTCTTGCCCAACCTCCTATGGTTACTATGGACGTTTTCAGTTAAATTTAAACTTATGCTTGTAACTCTAGTTCCACTGTGGTTGCTAGAGTAACGTAATTAAACTAGTTCTTAGGCCTAAGTCTAAATGCACTGACCTATACAATATGTTAGTACATAGGGCCTACTACCAAACAAAGCTACAATTACATTATTGGGTGGAACGGAGAAAACACAGTGGAAAACACAAAAAGAGTTTGTGAGGGTGCCCCAGAGGCCACAACGGCAGCGGAATGGTCAAAACGAGTCGACCACTGTGAAAAACTTATAAGAGAGACTTGGGCCACAGAAATGGGCATGGATACCCGGGGAATTGGGCCAATAATCATAAATATTCATGCAAGTGATGACTGACAGCGACGAGACAGACGAGGATGATGACGAGCTTTGGCGGTTCCGTTATGAAGCTAGAACAAACTGACATTTTTAAATAGAACGGTCTGCAAAGGCTGCCATGAATAATTTATTTACACTTTGTTATTCTTTTTATAGTTTAATAATTTTATTTATATATATATGGATGTGTTGTCTCCCGGGATATTCCGCCGCTTGTGTGAAAATACTGGTGCGGACCGAAGTCTGTCACCCATTGCTCTACGTTCCGCCAGAATTGAATCTGGCATGTTCACGAGTCCCTATCACGTCCTTCTCATTCAAGAGCCTAACGTCGACTGACTAGCCCGAGGCGCGCGGTCTTGAGCGAGTCTGTATCCCCACCGGGCCCGGATCCACAGAGCGGGGCTAAGTTTCGGGGCTAGATCTGTTTAACACCTGTTTTTAGCCCCACGTTAGCCCCGAAAATTAGCCTAGCTTTTTAACCTCGTTTTCCGTATCCACAAAAGGGGGTTATTCTTGGGGCTATGTAGAGGTTTCATTTTTAGCGCGCATTGATGACGTCATGGTTTTTAACCAATAAAAACAATATTCTCAAGGGAGCTTGATTTGGAACTTATTTGAAATATGTTCGAATTGATATTCCTAAAGTGTCAACTGTGTCACTTCATTAATTTTTACTTTGGACTGAACTGAAATAAGACGCAGGCTTACCATAATGGAAAATACCAAGACTTGTTAAGCTCGTTTTACATGGGAAGAGCTCACTACTTTCGAGAAATACTCGGCACTTTTGTTGGCTAAATTTGGTCCAATAATAACGAAAAGCAAAAAAGATCATTGCTGGGTCGAAATCTGCAAAGCAGTCAATGCTGTGGGGTCGGGGGTGATTCGCTCGATTGACGATATCAAGTTTAAGTGCAAGGACTTTAAAAAAGAAGTCGAAGGCAAAGAATAAAGATGAATTTTATTTAAAATCGTATGCCTAACAGTCTATGCATCAGTTTTTTTGTTAAGCCTAGGCCTAGGCTACTGCTAGATATTATACTGTTTTACGTAGTTTAAACAACCTTGGCCTACGGCTATCTAAGTTGCTTGGGTCTATTTAGGCCAAGGTCTAGGCTACCCCCCTAACTCCAGACCACTCGGAGGACCACGCATTCCCCCCCCAGGACCCGGATCCACAGAGCGGGGTTAAGGCTGAGGGTTAGCTCTGTTTAACCACCGTTTTTTACCACTCTCTAACCCCGGAAACTTACCTCGTTCTTACTACCCCAATTTCCATATCCACAAAAGAGGGTTACGAACGTGGTTGGGCGGAGGTTAAATCAGAGCGCGTATTCTTGACGTCATGGATTACAACCAATGAGTGAATCACTTTGATTACGACCAATAGCAGGCTAATCAGATTTAAGAACAAATTTCAAATATCTTCAATTGACTTGCTGAATAGACGGCGTTAAGTGTGTGTTGAGTACTGTCCGAAACTTGAAGTTGTCTGTTTAACTTGAAAAATGTCTGTACCAGCAAGCTAACACGTAAGTCAAGATACAGTAGAGAGGAGGTAGAGGCGATGGTTACCGCCTATGAGAAACATAATGAAATTTTGTCAGCCAAATTTGGTTCGACAATGACTTAAGCGAAAAAGGACCATTGCTGGTCGGAAATTATAAAAAGCGTTCATGCTTTGGGGACAGGAACCACTAGGACTACCGAAGAGATTAAGATGAAGTGAAAATACTTCAAGAAAAACTCAAAGGCAAAGGCTAAGTAGAAACAGAACAAAAATTCTGGGGCACAAAGCATAGGTCTAGGCCTATGCTAGGCCAAATAGGCCCTAGGCATACCTATTCTAGGGCCTAGGCATATTCTTGGAGGCCCTAGCCTAGGCCTAGCAAATAGTAAGTGAAAAACTTAACAACAATTCTGAGGCACGTAGCGTAATGTTCTAGGATATAGGTCTAATATTCTTGTAGGTATGCTATGATACCCTCATTTTAAATATATTCTCGTTTACTTAGGCCTAGGCCTAGGACTAGTCCTTCACATTCTACAATGGTCAGCCAGCAATGATAAATGCTACGGCAACGGTAACGATGAGAGCTGTGGTTCAGAATTATTATTATTATTATTTTTAATGTGGTTTAAAGGCACAAAACACCTGGGTCATCAGTGCCTTTGGTGTAATAAATTGGTCATCATTGGGAAATGGTCGCTTCCGCAGAGATCCGGCAAGACGTCTCATGGGGAGGTATGTAGGAAAGTGCTAATTTCACGTGCGGATGGGACACAGACGCAATCGGCCTTCTAACAGTGCAGTTGGCCCCCGGCCCTGGGACGGTGCCTAGAGGGACCTCCTGCACTGGGCATACAACCGACGCAATCCGTGCCCAAGCCCAAGTGCTGTCAAATCAATCAGAGAGTCGAATCATAACCTAATCATTGCTGGGGTCGTCATCAGGGGAACAAGCCGCAAAACAAACCATTTCGGGGGGGGGGGACTGGTGGGCGTTTGTATCGCAAAGAGGGCCGGCACGGATGAGGAAGAAGGTAATGAAAGTAAGAAGAGAAAGGATGATGAAGGCAAAAGAAAAAAGTGATGATTTAAGATGTGCACGAGAGCCCTCTTTGCGGGCACCGGTCACCGCGAGGAGGGACCCACCTCGACCGGGTGGGAGGAGAAATATTCAGTGGGACAGTGGGAGGAAAGAGACAGGGTCTCTTTTCGTCCCGCATCTCCACCAGTTTACATGAGTAAACTGCACACACACTTGGTTGCGACGAGAACCACTCTTGAAGTAGCCACTTTCATGGGGAGTACTATCGGGGCCGTAAACTACGGTTAACGCGGCTCCCTATGGGCCATGCGCTCTCTACCTACCTCATGCAGAGATTTAGTGAGTCGTTTGCACCTGAAATCCAGAGGCGATTCCGGGTGGTAGAGGTGGTATACCTAGATGATTGGCTGACACATGGCCCAGTGCGACAGGACCTGATCAGGGCAACCAAGTGGGGCGGTCACAAGGAATCACCTTGAGTTCGAAATCCATTATTATTATTATTATTTGTGGTTTAAAGGCACAAAACATCTGGGTTATCAGTGCCTATTTTTCCTATTTAAATCTTGTTAATAAGGTTAATTGATTTAAGGAACTTTAAAATGTTGTCGGTTACGTCAGTTTTATCTGACAGGTTTTCTATAAGTGTGGATTTTACCTTACATCTTTGTCGTTCGGCTAAATACTTTGCACAATCTAAAATTATGTGTTTGACAGTCAATGTCACATTACAAGCATCACACACTGGTTGGGGTTCACTTTTTAGAAGATAGCTCTGAGTAATATAGGTGTGACCGATTCGGATGCGAGTTAAAACCACTTCCTCGCGGCGACATGAGCGCTGGGAGGAAAGCCATGGAGTTACAGAGTCTTTTATTTCTCTTAGTTTGTTGTTTCGTATGCTCTGCCACTCGTTATGCCATAGCTTCTTTGATTTAAGTTTAAAAGACGCTTTCAGGTCCGCAGTTATAACTAATTGACAGTCGTTGCTGTCAGTGGTACAGGCTTCTTTAGCACATCGATCTGCCACCTCGTTACCAAGAATGCCTGCATGACCAGGCACCCAACAAAAAACTATGGACTTATGTTTGGCTTAAAGTTTCGATAAAATTGTTTGAATTTTAACAATCAATGGGTGCCTAGCATATACTTTTAAAAGTGCCTGAAGGGAGCTCAGAGAGTCGGTGCATATTAAAAACTTTGATGTCTTGCTTCGAAAGGCATATAAAAGACTTTGCATGATTGCGAAGAGTTCCGCGTTAAAAATGCTAAAAAGTGAGTCTAGGTGGAATAAAAACTTTTCATTGTCAGTAATAAAAGCGCAGCCGACCGAGTCCTCGATTCTCGACCCATCTGTAAAAATGCATTCGTGATCGGAGTCCCAGTCGGAGTGGCAGTCCCTGGGCAGGAGTCCAACAAGGGAGGGCAGGGCCAAGTGTAAGGAGAAATCTTCAGTGGGTCAGTGTGGGGGGGGGGGGAGGGACAGGGTCTCCTTCCGTCACCACTTACGACTACAGAGTCACTCTCGAGTCTATTCTTCCCCGGGCCCAGACGGGCCTCGCGTCTGGTGTTGAAGAGGTTGATGGGCATGTAGAAAGGCCACGGTGAGTTTTTAGGGACAGGCTCGATCGTTTAAATCTCTCGGACAACGATCTGATGAGAAACTACCGGTTTCCTCGTCACGTAATCATAGAACTGTGTGACGAGCTCGAGCCAGTGTTGGGCAGGGCTACGGCTCGATCACATACGTTATTAGTCCACACACAGGAGCTAACATCTTTACAATATAAGGCATCAGCTAGCTTTCAAAATGTTTTGGGGAACGTGGCTGGGATAAGCCAGTCTAGCTGCAGCCGTGTCCTCAAAACATCTTGTGAAGCTATGGTCGCGATTCCTCCATCGCAGTTTTAGATACCCGCTGGCCGACGCTAGCAAAATTGCCAGTATTTAGGCGGGTAAGTGAAAGAGAAGACTCAATTACATAATATAAAGATCTCTAATCTACACTAAAGATATGTTCTAGATGTAGGCCTACATGCTTGGTCTAGGTTGGCTCTAGGCTAGGCCTAAGCCTAAAACTAGGCTAGGGCTCTAGGCCTATAATTGGTAAAGGGCCTAGGTGTAGGCCTAGGACTACAACGGCTCCATAACCTTATTGGGTTTATCGACGGCACCCATATATCAGTGAAAGCCCCAAATGAGGACGAACCGTAATAGAAATGGAAAACATTCAATCAATGTTCAGGAAATTTGCGACGCCCAGTTGCGGATTGTAAATGTAATTGTGCAATAGTCTGGCAGCACACATGATAGTTTCATCTGGCAGCAAAGCCTTATTAACCCCTATCCTGTTATGGACGTATCTCTTCCGTCCAAGCGCGCCGCGCTGTGTGTGTTATGATTGATTGATATTTGGGCTTAACGTCTCATATTTTTGCTACGAGGCTAATCGAGACAATGAGTGGGTGATAGATGAAGATGCACGGAAGAGATACGTCCGATATATGTAACTTTTATTACCGACGGAACTATTCAAATAGTTGAAAATATTGTACGCTAGATAGCACCAGCGGGTTTGTCTTTTCTAATGCTTGATATTTGAAGCTTCTGTTGACGGAAGTAGAAATTATCGTAATATGACGCGTCTTTCGTGTTGTGTTTCTGGACTATCAAGTTTCACGGAATCGATTTCAGTGTTTTTGTTTGTTTTACGCAACTGAAATGAATGAATCAGCCATCCGAGAATACGTTTTGGATATCCTCAGTGATTTAGAGGAGAGTTAGGATGACGATTATCTATTCGGAGAAGACACCGATCATTCCGACGACGAAGACTCGAATCGTGGGCGTAAGGTAGGAGGACTAGGCTTAGGACTAAGCCTAGGCGCGGAAGGCGTTGGTGGCAATGTTATGGAAGTGACTGAAGGGATTGTAGGCATGGATGGTGTTATTGATAATGCGGATTTATCCCTACCTCTCGTTATTGAGATACTCAAAAAAGCCCCAGGACCCAGCTATGATTATGAGGAGATGGATCAAGGAGGCCTAAGCCAAGAGGATTATTGACTAGTGCCAGGCATAAGCGATTTCCAAGCTGATCTAAGCTTAGACCTAGGTGTAGATTCTGACCTGTCGGTGTCAGATGATGACGTTCCACTAGCAATTAGGCTAGGCCTACCTAGGCCTACGGTAGCAAGCCAACCTCAGATCAGGCCTAGGCCTAGGCTTGTGCCTATTGCAGTACAAGGCCTAAAGTGGAAAAGGCTTACAGTACGTCAAGCCTATCCACTAAAACATGCTTTCCAGGACGATGATTTTGGTGTTCAACCTGGCACAGGCATAGATGAACAGTCGTCAGCAGCTGGTATTTTTAAGTTTTTTTTCAATGATGATATCATGGATCTAATTGTGCGTGAAACAAATGATAACCAAATCAAAGTTTTTGAGGACATCTTACGCAAGAATACTCTCTCAGCCAAGAGTCGCATCCATCAGTGGAAATGTCTAAGTAAAGACGAGCTTTACACTTTCTTAGCTCTAATTATGTTAATGGGCATAGACCATAAGCCGACCATTTCATCTTATTGGTCAACAGACCCGAAGCGGGAAACACCATTCTTCGCTAAATGCATGTCCGTGAATCGTTTTATGAAAATCATGACCTACCTTCATTTCACCGACAGTGAGATAGGCATGAATGGCGGTGACAAGGCCACGAAAATCCGCCCTGTACTAGACCATCTGGCTGGTCGTTTCAAGGAGGCCTACCGACCAGATTGATTGATATTTGGGCTTAACGTCTCAAATTTTTGCAACGAGGCTAATCGAGACAATGAGTGGGTGATATATGAAGATGAAGTAGGGGGCTCTTTGGAGGAAATGGGCAAGTAGGAGGGCGGGGTTGCAAATGGAAGGGGGAGGTTGTGGACTGAATTTCGTCTGACTTCTCCTCCTCGACCAGTCCGGCTAGGGTAGCCCTGCCAGAAGCATACGCTTCCGCCGGCATAGCTCCAGGAATCATCAAAGCGCACAAACCTGCCCACCACGATAAGGTAGCAGTCCCTGGGCAGGGCCTACCGACCAGGGCGAGAAGTCGTCATAGATGAAAGCCTCATGCTGTTCAAGTGTAGACTTGGGTGGAAGCAATATATTCCCCAAAAGCGGTCGCGATTTGGCCTAATAACTTTTGATTTGTGTGAAGCTGTCACTAGATATGTGTGAAATTCTATCTTGTACATAGGCAAAGACGCCGCATATGACGACGAGCACACGAAAGTGTTTGGTCTATCGGGGTCAGTTGTTTTGAGGCTCATGTCCGACCAGTTGAACACTGGTCGAACATTATTTGTTGACAACTGGTATTCGTCTCCTCGCTTGTTTGTCTAGCTTTACCGTCAGCAGAAAAACAGTTGCGGTACGGTTCGGTTGCACCGCAAAGAGATGCCGAAGGACATTGACGTAAAAGGAATCAAGAAGGGCGCAATGGAGGTCCGTTACAGTGACGAGCCCAAGATTTCTGCGTTAGTGTGGAAAGATATTTATTGGGTTTAAGGGCGCTTCAACCAGTTAGGTCATTTTGCTGTGGAAAGATAAGCGTCCGGTCTCTATGCTGTCAAGCTTTCACACGCCACAACTGGTTGAAAGTGGCAAGATTGATCGGGAATCGGGGGCGCCTATTCTCAAGCCAAACGTAGTTATCAACTACAATCAACACATGGGCGGCGTTGATCTAGTTGATCAAGTAACGGAAGCATACCCATCCATGCTAAAAACGATCGAGTGGTATAAACATTTTTTTTTTAACCAAATGGACATTTCGCTGTCTTCACCCAGAGAAAATCGGCTATTTGGAGTTCAGAGAAACTGTAGCCGCTGAACTACTGGAGAATGCATCATGTTCCATCTGCACGACACACGGGAGGAAGGAGGTCAACTGAGCCACTTCGCTTACAAGTACGACATTTCGTTGAGATGATCCCTCCTACTGCTAACAAACAGTTCCCATCGCGGAGATGTGACGTGTGTAAAAAACACGGCAATAGGAAGGAGACGAGATAGGCTACATGTGCCACGACTGTTGGGCGACGCCCTGTGTCTCATTCCGTGTTGCAAAGTGTACCATACTGTGAAAGACTTCTAGTCATCTACATCAGCTTACCATTAATGCTTCACATGTTCTTTCACATTTTCAAACTTTTCACATTTTCGTCTTTTACACTTGAATAGTCTTTTACGCTTGAACTCTGGTGGTTTAGCCTTTCCACGTTAAAATAAAAGACCCCATTTATGGTTGATTCCTTGGCGTTGGTTATGGGGCTTTTCACTAAATATCAACCACAATGTATTGTAGGCCTAGATGTGTGTAAAAAAAAAAAAAAATCGGTATGTATTCATAACTACATAAATAAATACATTACTTTTTAGCACGTTACAATATGAAAAAAAAATAAAAAAAACTTTTTTCATGGAAATTAAATTTCCAATATATCATTACTCTTGATATTTTTTATTTGGGGGTGAAATAACAAAGTTGCTCTATTTGGTAGTGAATTTTCCAAGATGGCCGCCAATTTTGAATTTTCCAAGGACCCAAACTTTAATTTTTTAGTACTTTGTAGGCCTGCTGCTATTGTGATCAGGCACATCCCATATGAATATGTATTGTTATATACTTCTCTTTCCATATACCGATAGGCCTATGCTAATTCACTAATACTTCTAGCTCTTATATACTGGTGGTATCATGTGCTGCTTGTTATTTGACAGAAGCCTCAGGATATCCGTTGGAGGCCACCTTCCAACCCCTGTTGAATCCTGGAGGATCCTGGCGCCGTAACACGCAACAATAACAGCTATATCGTCCTGTGAGTACTTATTTCGTCCATATCCGCTTTTTCGCAGACGGAGAAAACGGGGTTTGAATGTAAAACTGCTGGTACTTTTTTATCTGTTACAAGGCATCCACCATTTTTGAATTCTATTGTTCAAGTATGGATACAGTATAAGTATTTTCATAATAACAACACATTTTGCTTTTGTATTTCCCCCAGAACAGGGCATTCATTGTTGGATATGGACTACAGCTCCTGACAAAAATGAATAAATTTTTAGTGCTTATTTCGTCCATATCCACTTTACTCTTATTTTGATCGTATTAGGTGTACCTTGGATAATAATTTAAATATTTGATGACTTAGTAGTACAGGGCTCTTGATTTGGCATAAAAATAATTTTTTCATCAATTTAATAATGTTTAAGCTTATAAAATTAAATTTTTAAAAAAATTAAAAAAATTATAAAAATGCTTTGATATGCCAACAAAAACCAAAACATTAGTTATAATTACAGTATACACTGATAAAGGTGTTGTAATCGTTAGGCGATTGATTAGGTTCCTTTACAAGGCACTTTTTGGAAACAGTTATTGTCATTTTAGCGTAGGCGAGGGACATTATGGACATTCCTAGGATTTAACTGGGACACGTTGAGAATGAGCAAAGTGGGAGGAACACACACCACGAGGAAGGGCCAGTGGTGGACCTGTGCAGCTACAAAAATGACAACGATCCTGGATCAGAAACTATGACCACACGTCGCATAACATTGTCAATGAAAAGGATAGGGTGCGACAGGGGTAGGGGTTAGGTTGCCATTTGGGCATCAGCAAAGGAAAAAAGAGAAAGAAATTATGAGTGAGATATTATTATACACAGCACCCTCGTTGCAGGCACCGGTCACCACGAGGAGGAGGAACTACCTCGACTGGGTTTAATTGCTTGCAATGTAATATTAAAATATTAGATGGCAAAGAACTACCCAAGAAATTATATTAATGATCTGATTACAAATTTGTATTTATAATTAAAACGATTTCAAAGTTTTAACTTACAAACAATTAATTACAAGTACGAGTACACACACAATTTCAAATGTTATTATCCCCGCTTATTATTACCAATATTAACAAGCGGCATGATTAAAATTAAAACCATACTCCAAAAATTGCTTCTCTCATTCTTCGAGTGGATGAGACGTTTGTAGAAAGAATAATTTTTGAAGTCTCCGGTACACGTCGACCCCCCCCCCCCCCCCAGCAATGATCGCTTCTCTCAGAACGGATTGTCTATACTGACATACTCAGCCCACTCGCAATCTCTTCCGCAGTCCGGGCAATTACTGATGAGTAGAGTACAGTTTTATATTTATAGAACTTATATTAGAATTTTATCATATTTCCGTTAGTACAATTAAAATAAAACATGTTAATATTGTGCCCGTATTCTCCTCCAAGTAAATTTTTTTACGATGATTACGGACCTCTCCTTCCACCCGTCTCACAGTTTACTTGTGCAGGCATAATACTATTTGTATGACTGCCTATACTACTGTTCATCCCGACAACTTTATATTTCCACTTCGGGCACTGGTCAGGCCTACTCAGTAGGCCTAGGTCCTATATCTAGGGTTTATATAAAATTTGTTTATGAACAAGCTCAATAACTTACAGAGCAGAGCCTAGGCCTAAAAATATCAAAAAGACAAACTCGTTATCTGAAATCCAGTTCCTTGGGCAAGTTCGGAGCTGGAGATGAACTCAGATATTGGGATAATATGCAATAAACACCTTGCCAAATCGGCTGTCAGCAAGCTCACAACGCAGAACACACGAATGGAAAATCCTCTGAATGCCATCGGAACTGTTCGTAGTGGCCGGCCGATCAATCCCGCGGTTCTGATTGGTGCATGTGGATATGGCTCAAATAAGTACTGACATTTATTCCAACCTCGTGGATATGGATCAAACAAGCACCGAGATAATCGACAGTAATAGAAAATTTTACCCAGAGATTGCGGAAATGGATTTTATACACATTGACAATATGCAATACCATAACAACTAAAAAAAAGTGAAAAGTGGATATGGACGAAATAAGTACTAACACGACGAAGTGTCTGTTCATAGGTAATTGTTTTTTCATGAACAATTTTGAGGTTCTAAATGAGTTAAAAAGTCATGATGTAAAACGAACCGAAGAATGTACAGATCAAAATCAAGTGAACGTGTTGTTTCAAGGCAATCTAAAACTTAAAACTATTCATCAAAACATCATAGGCATATAAGGGCTAATTTTGATAATGTTTGTGGTTTTCCTAGTCAATTTGACTTTTTGTGGGATATTATTATTTTGACGGAAACTCATCTTTTGCAAGAAGAACCTTTCGTACAGCAGGGTTTTGACACATACTTTTGTAATGCGCGTCTCACATCTTCAGATGGTATTGTTTTGCTTATAAACTCTATACGCATAAAAAATGCAACGCGGTTGTGCCAGCCCAGAGAAAAGTTTATATACAAGTGTAAATGCAGCCCGGATATCTTTCAAGTTTGAAAAAGAATCGTATTCTATATTGGCGGTTTATAGATACAATACAATACAATACAATACAATACAAAGGTCTTTATTTGCAATAAGCGATACAAAAAGGCGAGGTTCGAACAGAGTTCGCACTTCCACCTAACCTATGTTTACAGTCTTAGTCTATAATCATATTAATGCAGTAAGAGGTGTTCCACTGTATGAAGATATTAGCTGCAACGCATATACCTAGACATATTATATGGCTTAAAGACGTTAACAACTATACACATTATATATATACACAATACAAAAAAAAATGCAATATATGCATTGATACTCAGCCAATAACAAGTGATAACTATTAACTACCTGTGTAGATTGCACTTGAAGTCACTCATGTCGCCGTGAAATCTTTTAGGAATAGCCCCCCTTTGATTCCCAGTTGCCGTTTTTTTTTTTTATATATTTCTGGATTTTATAGAATCGAATAGAATCGCCGCTCTGTGGTCCGGTATTAATTTTGTAAATTACGGACTGAATTGTGAGAAATTCGCCTCGCGCTCTAGGAGCAAGCCCTCTGCGTGAACGTTATGAGAAATTCCAAGTCTCGCACAGCCCAAAAATGTTGTGATTAAATCTGGTTTTCGGAACTCAAATGTTCTGACGTGTTTGCGGCCTACACGCGAGCAAATACGGTAATAAAAATACCTACTAACAGAATATTAGACCCCGTAATAGAAACCTACCTCAAAACTTGACTTGCGTTCGACTAGTTATCATCGATAAATATTTGAGATAATTTGTTTTTCGTTCAAAATAATAACAAAACAAAAAGTTACAAGATAAATATGGATTTCGTAATATGAATCTGGGAAAATTACAGATTGACAATAACTGATGTTCACTCGTGAATTGTTTGATCTTGATAGTTATTATTATTATTATTATTATTATTATTATTATTTTATTGTTGCAATACATACAAACTCGGTCAAAACCGGCATAAACATGTTGTACGGACACAAATGTCAAGTATTTCCATGTGTTTACCTTATTAAAATCTACTTAGAACTACTTAATATATCTTCTTCTTCTTCTTCTTCTTCTTCTTCTTCTTCTTCTTCTTCTTCTTCTTCTTCTTCTTCTTCTTCTTCTTCTTCTTCTTCTTCTTCTTCTTCTTCTTCTGCTTCTCAAATGCCCACATTTGGCTATACTACTTAATATATCATTGTCCACATTATTTTTTCCAAACCGAACTGTGGATGCTATGTACGGTCGTGGCCGATTTATACTCATCCCAGCATTCGCTCTTTGTACGGTGGAAACCACGAAAACCACCATCGGGATGGAGAACTTCTTGAAGTCTTCATTCTTCTTAGTTCAAAAATTTTCGCACTATCCTACACGTGTTCAAAATAATTGCTTTTTGCATCTCGATGTATATGTTCGGTTGGAGACCAATTAGTTTAATACTGTCATGGAGTTTACGTGGAACAATGCCATTTGCTGATATAATTAACGGTATAACAGTTACATTATTCTGCTTCCACAACCTTTTTATTTCAATTGATAATTCCTTATATTTGTTTATCTTTTCCCGCCAAGTTGTCTCTACATTGTGGCATAAAGGGACGGCAACATCAATTAAAATAGTTTCTTGTTTCTTCTTGTCAATAAATATAATATCCGGTCTATTGTGATGTATGGTTTGGTCTGTAATAACTGCCCGGTCGTAATATAATTTGTAGTCTTTACTATCTAATACCTTTTCAGGCTTGTATTTGTAATACGCAGTGGTTGTGTTTATAAGTTTATACTTCATGGCTAATTTTTGATGTACAACGTTTGCAACTTGGTTATGTCTATGAAGATAATCTGTTTGACAAAGCATTTTGCACCCAGATACGATATGTTCAATTGTTTCGCCGTTCAAATTACATTTTCTACATTTATCTTCCACTGTGACGTCTTTCAGTATGTATTTTTTGTAATTGTTAGTTTTGATTACTTTATCTTGAATAGCGATCATAAATCCCTCTGTTTCGCTGAAAATGTCCCCGGACGTTAACCATTTGTTCGATGCTACCCTATCGACGCTATCCTTAAGAAGTTCTTTATAATGTCTGCTATGTAACGTCTTTTCTGATATTCTGATCTCTTTTGCTGTGTCAGAATTTAGTTTTTGAAGCAAGTTTAAATTTCCGTCATTTAAATTGAGGGGAGAAAGCGACTTGTCTGCCGATACTATAGCTCTATGAAGTTGTGAATGTGGGCATTTTGTATAAAAGTACTTTCTCAGAATTTCAATTTGTTTATAATATAAATTGTTTAAATCAATCAAGCCTCTTCCCCCTTTTTCTCTAGGTAGAGTCACTCGTTCTATTGCTGACTATTATTATTATTACAATTATCTAGGCCTATCTATTAGTTTAGATATTTTCAATGTGTCTGTGTACGTCTGAATCTATACGTCTGGAGAGCGAGATGCGACTAGTTTGGTCCGACACTTCCAAGTCAACATGGAAACGTGGGACGTAACAGGTTTACAGATGTCCCAGGGTTTGGACGGTGTACGACGGCGCTATTTAAACGTAGCGGCACTGCACTTCTCGTTGCGTTGCGTATTTTGAGGCCTCGGCACGTACCGTTCTATCCACGCTTACTAGAGTGACAGAAGTTCAAACTATGTGAAATTAATGCCCCATCTCTAGTACCTACTTTCCTTTTCTACAATAATGCAGCATGCATAGTATTACAGATGTGAGTAGCAACATGTAGCACCCAATGAGGATACTTGCTGCTAAAAGTGTATACCAAACGAGGTGCCCTAAGGCGGTCCCTGGAATGTTCCGACCTTTTGCGGTATTTAAACAGATGTAGAATAAAACGACGTGCCAGAGGATGTTTCGCACCAATAAGTGAGCTTGCGCCGAGAAGTAGGAATAAAGTTAACACGAATTTTATTTCTTTAAGAGAAAGTAAATTGTCTGAGGCCTTAATTGTACCTTGTTTATTTATATTTATAGTGTTGCTTGAATATAAAGTTCAGATACGTATTGTGGAGACGTTTCCGTTTTGCTTTTTTTTATTACGTGACGATCCAGAACGTAGACTGTCCCTCTTTCTGTTTTCTCCCGGAAAATGTCTGTACTGGTGAATGTGGACCGTTTAGCCGGAGGCCTGCATACTGGTACGCCGTACGGTATCAAGCACCGTATATAGGTATCTATATAGGTATATAGGTATAACAGATAATATAGGTATCAAGACTAACTAACGAAGACCATAGTAGACCACACACACGGTACCTAAAATCTGAATCGGGCGCAATAAAAAAGCAGCTGTTATTAGATTATTGAGCTTGTTTTCTTCCGTTTTGCATTTTTATTTTTTTCCCGTGACGTAATCGTTTATTGGTCGGTCGCGTCGGCAAAAGGTTGGATCCTTTCGACCGTAGATCAGCCACCGGTTGGCAAGTTTCGTTGGAGCAATGATTCTACTACTCGCCTAAAGACTAAACGACCTTGCTTTGTGCACATTAGCGCTGATCACGTCTCTCTCCCTCTCTCTCGACTTCAATGTCGGCGGATTGGAGACCGCACGTTTTCAATCGGGCTTTGCTAGATTGGGACGGAAATATGCCCAAACTGCACTAAACCTGCTTGTTTGTATACCACTGCTTACCTGGAATCAGATCGGTATTTAAATGTGTAAGAATATTCAGTAATTAAATTAGTATTTAATTTATTAAGTAATATATTTTTATTGTTGTGTAGGTACACATAATTTAATGCTACCAATGAAACAAAAAAAAATTGCCTTAATTTTTTAAAGGTTTTTAACTTATCACAGGGTGACTTGAATCGAGTACATTTTGAATGGGCAGGAATTGACGAGCTGGCAATGTCTGTACCACGAACAAAGTAAGTTGGTCGTGTGCCACGTTCACAATGTACGCGTACATATTCGCGAGATTTGAAAACGTAATTTATTCACGCGAAGGAAACGTGAGAAACATTTTGCAACATTGCCACATTTCACAATCTGATAATATAATAATAACGTATGTATATCTTTAACTTGATCTTGTCGTTAACCTCATCTTGAATATATATATTTGTCTGTGCCGAGGTGATAATTTTTTCGTGTCGTAGATGTATTTTAACGTAAAAAGAACAATATAGGCCTACTATGTACGATCGTTATAACTACGTGGCCCCTCACGAGTTGCGTTTCCTCCCTTCGAATCGAGTCGAGCCGTTTGTCTGTGTTAGCGTACCCTTGCCTGCAGTAGATTCTCTAGGAATAGTCGTACGAACTTCACACCGTGGACGTTACTGGTCCCGCATCTGGCGGTAAATCAGTCCCCGGAAGTCGCACGGCTGTGGCCCGCCATTTTCTTCGCTTTGGCTACGGTTTCAGGCCTTTCTTTCTCGTTGTCGGTACGTAGTCGCTTGGCGCTATAGGGTTAGAAAATGGCCGTCGATTTCCAGTATACCGGAAACGAGTATCACGGACGCCGGTCCGTTATAATTATGGATCCGTGCTCACACCAAGCTTTCCGACTCTGATCGAACCCCACCGCCCCATCCCACATCACTTGACATGGTCGTAATACTCCGCCTCTTGCGTACGTACATACGCGCGCTTGTGTGTGTGTGTGTGTACGCACTCACTCGCTCGCATATATGTACTAACTTTAGAGTAGTTCCGAAGTCTTTTCTTCAAGTTCTCGATAGTTTATCGTTCTAGTCCGACCTGTCGTTCGTGTAAAGTCTGGAGCTCGGGAGAAACGAGCGCACGCGTTGTTTTTGTGGTCATTTATAAATATTAATGAAAGTAATATCCTTGAGAGGGATGCGCAGGACGGTCGATTTTAGTGTTTGGTGTTTGTCAACCAACATAATATGTGTATCTAATATTTTGCATGGTTCCTAAGGACGTACAAATAAAGACGTCGATATGTGTACATTTAAAAAAATTATCACACACTGATGGGGAAAAATGATCACGTGTTAGGGGTTTTGTGAAATGACAAAAAAAAAATTCTTGAATAAAAAATTGTTTGCCAACTATTTAGTCGAAATGTGTCGTGTCTATTTAAATATTTTTCAACTTCAACCATGCAAAATTTCAGGTGCGTCCAAAAGAGCCGAAAAGAAGCGTCGTCCTGTGAAACCTTTTAACGACAATTGATGTATGTGATATTTTTAAGTGATATCGATAGTCTTATCGGAACGCTCGCGGGCGTTCCCACGGGCCGGGCGAAACTGCCTCGGCCTGTAAATGTACAGAGTGTGGAGTTGTGACGTTCTCGCGGGCACGTTCTATTATTACGAACGCTCACTTTGGACACGGCCCGGCAACTGGGCTGTCGGGTTGCGTGCGCTACACTGTCGGGTTGCGTGCGCTACACTGTCGGGTTGCGTGCGCTACACTGTCGGGTTGCGTGCGCTACACTGTCGGGTTGCGTGCGCTACACTGTCGGGTTGCGTGCGCTACACTGTCGGGTTGCGTGCGCTACACTGTCGGGTTGCGTGCGCTACACTGTCGGGTTGCGTGCGCTACACTGTCGGGTTGCGTGCGCTACACTGTCGGGTTGCGTGCGCTACACTGTCGGGTTGCGTGCGCTACACTGTCGGGTTGCGTGCGCTACACTGTCCCGTGTTATTCATCGGGACTGTTAATATTATGTCGACTGTCGGTTGAGTTATGACCCCACGTATTTGATGGCAATCCAGTGAACTGTAAAGATTAAAAAATAGTTTTATTTAAAGTAGCTTACTGTTGTATTACTGTTGTATTGTATGCCATTTTAGAATGATTAAGTTAAGTGGTATCAATATTCTATTGATAGGAGTTTTATTTTATTCTATTGGTAGGCTTGAATGTATTATATAGTCGCTTTCAAGGGTAGGAAAGACTGACTGCGAGTCGCAATGCTCTCTAGTTAATATTTAAGTGTTAAATACGTTGTTAAACACCAAATAATAGTAATAATAATATCTCACGGCGGCTAATTTGTTCTCGGTTCCATTGGTAGAGTTGCTTTGATTGGTGGCGGGTAAGAGAAAAGACTACCGTGAATACTGAATATCCTAATAATGCTGCACCGCATCGGAAAAAGTGCAAACCGGGCTCGTTTTACGTGTGCACCTAAAACTAAATACTGTGTGAGAAATATTTAAATAATATTGATGTTATCGGGGTAGATATTTCAAATTTACTTTGTGGCAATCGTACCAATACCGTGACACGTTATTTAAACAGTGTTTAGTTTATTCAGACTCAAACTGAGACTGGTTTTCACTTTTTAAATATGGTGTTTAACATTGTATGATTAAAAAAAAAAACAGTAATTTCAAGCGTTTTCAATATTGTCGGTAGTCGCTCGGCATTTAAACGCGAGTCGGTTGCGTCCAAAGTGTGCGTCGTGCAGCGATTGTCTGTTGGGGAATACATAACTCTAAAATAGAAATATGCATAAAAAGTAACTTAACTAGGTATTGAGAATCCACTTATAACACTTTTGTTTGAATACGTACGAACTATTGGTTGCTTGCTTAATTGAATGGGGCAACATGTTTCATAGCTTAGGGGCGAGAACTGAGAAAGAAGCACTGCCTGCCACAGAGTGATGTAAGGGGATTTCATACGTACTATTCCTTGTATTATAACTGTGGTACGAGCCCGTATGCTTTAGTTTATTATATAAATAACCCGGTCTTTTATTTCTTATAATTCTCGCGATATTGCAATAATAATGTAAGGTTCTACGTTGGTGCATTTTTAGAATTTTGTGTTTATCATATATGTGGCTAATGTAATGTGGTCAAACTTTCTAATATTACACGCAAAGCGAATTGATGCATTCTGTACCTTTTGAATTTGTTTTAATGCATTTTCATTAATACTCATGTACACTGTATCCGCATAATCAAACAATGGGTTTATTAAGGAATTTATGAGATTTAATTTAACATTTTCACTAAGCTCCAGTTTCCATTTATAGAGGGATCTTAGTACACCATAGGCTTTTGAACACTGTTTCTGGATGTGTTTATCGAAGGATAAGTTACTGTCAAACAATACTCCATGGTTTTTCCCTTCGTCTGACAAAGGCAGAGTTGTACCGCACATTTTTATAGCAGAAATCTTATTCCCATTTAGTAAATTTCGGACTACTTGTTCATTGTGTTTGCTACCTATAAGGATAACTGTCGACTTACTAGGATTAAAGTTCAGACCATTTTTCATCGACCATTCCGCGAGTAGTTGAAGATCAGTGTTAAAGTTATGAAAACTCTCTTCTATTGTTTCTATTGTTTCTAGATTTACTTCCAAAATACCTTGCACATCATCTGCATACTGATATATATTAATACGTCTAGTCACTGCTGGCAGACTTTGGGCAAATATATTAAAGAATAATGGTCCAAGGATTGATCCTTGTGGCACTCCGCAATGCACTGTTAGCGGTTGTGATATTAATACTTCATTGTCCTTAACAACTTTAACTTTTCGAGTTCTTTCAGATAAATAACTTTTAACTAACTTTTCGTCTGACTTAGAGAATCCCATGTTGTAGAGTTTTGCCAGAAGCATGTCATGGTCAATTGTGTCGAAGGCCTTACTATAATCTAGGAGTAAGAGTAAACTAGTATTACCATTGTCAATGTTGTTCCTCAGTTCATCTACTACAGAAATAAGCGCGGTGGTAGTACTGTGATCTCTTCTAAACCCCGACTGATTTTTAAAGAAGTCACATAGATTGTTTGTTTGTTAGATCCATTGTACGTCGCGTGAGTCGTCATACGGGAGTCCAGCAAGGGATGGCAGGGCCAAGTGGGAGGAGAAATGGAGAAATATTCAATGGGACAGTGGGGGGGGGGGGGGGGGGGAGGGGATTGGGGTGTGGACTGCATTTCGTCTGACTTCTGACCAGCATGGATGGTACCTATCCAAGATATACCTACACCGTACTGCTTTATACACTCTCAAAGTAGGACGTGGCCTACACAAAACAAAGCATGGAATACAACTGCAAAGATTGAACTGAATTAAATGTCCTACCCTTAAAGAAACATTGTGTACAAAAGCAGGTTACACTAGTAGACTGGTCTATATTAACAAGTGGTTATATTTCCTTAGTTAACAAACTGGCCTATCGTTATCGAAAACTCTACCAACCCACATCAGTTAATCTCTCACAACTCTTTATAATATTTACAAAGGGCATTTAATGCAAATAAATACATACAGTATATACGCATACAGTCGCATATAAGAGATGGGCTCGTTAACTTCGATCTTTAAGGTTGGTTTATTAATCTATGCACTATCTACTAACAGGCTACAAATAAGACACTTCAGATCTCAACTCCATCATCTAAAGCCACTGGAAATGTAAAGATGTGTTCCATAAGAAAACCAAGAACATTATATTGGCAACATGAGCTTGATTGATTACAGATCATCACCAGGTATGTTGCAATTTGCAATGTGCTGTCTGGATCCTATTTTGGGTTTTGGTTTGTAAAGCCCGGTGCGTACAAAGTTATAATTTATTGCAATAGTCACAAGGTATAACTAAGGTATAAACACGTAGTAGTATATCATTGGCTGATCAACAATCAGGCGTGGTTGGTCCGTCATAAGATTGTCTACATTGTTGAACTCGGCTTATAACGAAACACTAAACCTTACGACGTTATGTGAACTCGACTTAATAGGCCTAGACCTAGGCCCTAGGATAGGACAGGCCTAGGACAGGCCTCGGACAGCCCCTACATTGTGAGCCCCAATATACACATCTACCTATATAGGCCTAGGGCTTGGGGCTCAAGAACCAATTGACTAACCCTAAAGCCCCATAGCTACAAAAGCCTGCCAAATGCTGTAATGAATTAATTGAAAAATCTCGTACACGTGTGTTCCAAATTGAAGGCTAAATGTATATTTAAATACTTAGCAAGAACGTATTACAATAATTTTCTGTTTGAAATACTTTTAATTTCCCGCGAAGTTATAGGTTAGTTACGCGTTGGCCTAGGCCTAGCAGCCGATGACAACAGCAGCTGGGCACCGCCCATGCCGCAGACGTCAACCTAACCTTCAAGACATGTTCGTTCGGTGCTGGAATCTCGTTTGGTGTTGAAGAGGTTGATGAGCATGTAGAAAGGCCAAAGCGAGTTTTTACGATCGGGAAACTATCGGTTTCCTCGTCACGTAATCATAGAACTGTGTGACGAGCTCGAGCCAGTGTTGGGCAGGGCTACGGCTCGATCACATACGTTACCAGTCCACACACAGGTGCTAATATCTTTACGATATATGGCATCAGCTAACTTCCAAAATATATTGGGGAACGTGGCTGGGATAAGCCAGTCTAGCTGCAGCCGTGTCCTAAAAACATCTTGTGAATCTATAATTGCGATGTCTTATTTTACTTGACCAATTCAGGTCGTAGGTCTAGGCCAGTTAGCCATTGAGATAATATTATTCCCTCAAATGTTAATTTGTGATTAATATGGTTACCCGCTCAGTTTCAAACGATAGCGGAGGAAATGTTTTTCTCTTTCAATAGTTGGCAGAGACGGGCATGCGCGATGTCATTGAAATCAGCTGTTGGTTGTCAAGAAAGAAATGTCAATTGGTATTAAAATGTTTATTGTTCGTTGAGGGAGACGTCTCTAAAGCTGAGTATTCCTGTCAAAGGACATTAATGGAAAGGATGATATGATATGATATTTGGGCTTAACGTCTCATATTTTTGCAACGAGGCTAATCGAGACAATGAGTGGGTGATATATGAAGATGAAATATGGGGCTGTTTGGAGGAAAGGGGCCAATAGGAGGGCGGGGGTGGAAAGGGAACGGTGGAAATAGCTACTTCCTAACAGTTTGTAGACGGGAATCGGAAATGATATGTGACTAGCAGTGTGCCAGAAAACGGTTAGTAATGCCATTTCCGAAGTAACAAATGGTCTCACACAACTAATGGATCGATATGTGACATTTCCAATAGACGTATAGGGACAGAGTACTGTAATGAAGGGATTTGCCAACAAGTATGGAATAATGGGTCTTCTTGGATTGATTGACTGCACTCACATCTCAATTGTACCTCCAAGCTCAGCTGATCCCGACTATGCAGAACATAATTATGTAAACAGAAAGGGTCAGCATACCATAAATGTCCAGCTGGTGTGTGATGTTAACATGCAAATTCTGCACGTCAAAGCTCTCCATCCTGGCAGTACAAGCGACAAGTACATTTGGCGTCACTGCAATCTACGTCAACACTTTGTGGACGAGTACCGGCGTAATCGCTGGCTCGTTGGTCCAGTGGTTAGCATCCCTGCTTCCAATGCAGAAGGACCCGGGTTCAAATCCCGCTTCAGGCAGAAGTTTCTTAACTTCTAATGTGGATTCAATTCCATTACTTCTTGGCTTAGGAATAAGTAAACGGTGACTTTGGAGCCGTCCTAGCAACGAAGCACTCAATAAATTCAAAGTTGTTCTGAATCGGCCTTGTTGATTCTGGCATTTGTCCGCAGGTGTTCGCACTGTCCAATCACTGATTCATATGTTTCACATTTGAAATATCGATCTTTGATTGGTTATCGCTCACTCGTCGATGGTGTTCGAAGCCTACAGGGTTGGTTTAGTCACTTTAAATTAAAGTCCCCCACTGCAAATCAGTTTAGTTACTGAGTGGGTAGACTCTAAATGTGAATTTATTTATTTTTTTATTTAAAAAAGTATTTGTTAGGCGACAGCGGGTACAGTTTGGAACCGTGGATGCTAATACCCGACCTTACGGCAGCAGAAGGTTCGCGGAAACAACGCTTCAACAACTTACAATGCCACGTAAGGATGGGTATAGAAAGGTGCAATGGGCTACTGAAGCAACGGTTCCGCTGTCTTCTTGAATACAGGGTATTGCACTACCATCCCGAAAAGGCTTCCAAAGTAATCAACGCTTGTGTTGTATTGCACAATCTATGTGTTACACGAGGTGTAGATAATAGATAATAGAAAGCTACAGTAGGTTTACATTGAAAAAGAAAAATCAAAGATTACAATTCACTAGCTTCGTAATATCCAGACACTGGATCCGACTTCTAAACTTATGTTGCAAAACGTTGTTTTTTCGAAACAATTGTACCCTGTGCTGTGTTTTTTTTTGGGGGGAGAGGGGGGGGGGTTTAAATTTGTTCATGCATGTCTGAACAAGACTCCTATTTAATAAACATTCAAGGTAAATATAATGGTACTGGTAGGTTGCAGCCACAGTCCGACAACTAACATGCAAGAGTGACCTTACAACCTTTCTTACATTATCCTACCTAAGACCTAGAAAATGGCAACAGACATGACAATTCCATGACTCCCATATGCATAGGGTTACTCTGGTGAATAGGCAGTATTCACTTTTTGAACTTACCCTGCACTATGATTCATCATATATTTTGAGGAGGGTGTATGGTGGGTGATTGAAGACACATATGTGTGCCAAGATTGCCTTTTGGATTTTCTTATAACGAACCTGGCTTTACTCCGCATTTTTCTAAATGCGGCAAGGTTCTCTTCGGTTGGGTATAAGTTATAAGTTATAATTATAAGTAAGTATAATAATTGGACATTTTTTTGTGCTATAATGATACGTCTTTACAACTTTATTTTTTCATGTTATGTGTGTACAATTACAATGTAATGTAAATAGCTTCCAAATGCTAAATTAATGCTTAAATACGCGCATCCAATACCAAATTGTGTAAATCAACTTCGCATACTAGCTGGTGAGCGACGTTCACGACAGAGTGCGTATTGGCGCTTTTGGGCGATTTTGAAACGAGCCACTGGCGCGCTCTTCTACTGAACATCTGGTAACCCTGATCGCAACGCTCCTAGCGAATAGCTGTCAGAGCTGTCATTACTCATTCGGGTCCCGACCGTCCTCGACCGTCCGAACGTATTGCTATTTAAATTTGTTATTTCCACAATTAATTGTTTAATTAATTAATTAATTAATAATGGCTAAACGATATAACCATCTCGAATTGGACAGGATTGGTACGGGAAAAAAGAGGTAAGACAATATACCATACGGGTGTTGTTTCTGGTTCGAATGTCCATTAAATGTATTGGTTGTTAGTCTCTGTGCGCGTTGTGTACACAACACATGTCAGCCGGTTGTTCGCGTGGCCTGACTGCGTCAATACGGGGGTGCGTGGAACCCACCCGCACAGACAGATAGACAGACAGACGGACAGGTGACCGTGTGAACTAACTGCACAGTGCGTGCATGGTGACCGGCTCGGACAAAATGCAGTCGGTAGGAGCTACTTATGTTTATAAGTTCGTGCCTCTTCAGTGGAATACATAATTTTGTATCGCTTGCAAAGAAAGGGGGCTGTATGTACATATTTATCGCGAATATACGTATCACGTACAACTTTAAAGTGTTCGATAACCGGCGCAATATATAATATAATATTTTGATTTCGGCTCGGCTCATGACGTCATCCCGCCCGTGTTAGCTGGCAGACGATAACGTCCACGACATCTCGAGCCGAGCAGTCACGTGACGCGGCCATTGTACGTCCCGTGGGTCGTTATACGGGAGTCCAGCAAGGGAGGGCAGGGCCAAGTGGGAGGAGAAATATTCAGTGGGACAGTGGGGGGGGGAAGGGACAGAGTTTCTTTTTGTCGCCTCTTACGACTAGCAGAGTCACTGTGGGTCTATTCTTCCCCGGGCCCAGACGGGCTCTACCATAGCGTCCAAGAAAACAAACAACCAACTTCTGCATTGGAAAAAGGATGAAATCATCAAGTGGTGCCATTTATTTATTCATTTATACACATTCGTCCACCCAGCTTCTCAAGCTTTTCGAAGGGCCTTCCACACCGTGACCATGCACCAACATTCCCCTTGAGTAACACTCGTCTTGCACCGCTTGCACTAATAGAACAACTTTGTTTCGAGAATCGAAATAAAAGAGAAAACCTTTTGAACTGTTCTCCATTATTTATGCTTATTGTGTTTATTGTTTGTGTTTATTGTGATGGCTTTAAATCATATCAATTCATTTGTATGTATCTATAACCATATAATACTATTATTGTTATTTTTGTATTTATCACCAAGAAAGATCTCAACTTAATAGAGTTTAAATGGCTACATAGGGTATTTTGAATCATTTATTATTGTCGTTTAAAAGAAGAAAAACTTTTGAAATGTTCATGCGTCCTTATTTCACAATTATCTATGCTTATTGTGTATATTGTTTGTGTTTATTGTGATGGCTTTAAATCATATAAATTCATTGTAGAACCATCTAGGCCTATTATAATTGTTATTTTTGTATTTATCACCAAGATCTCAACTGAATATAGTTTAAAGTGGCTACATATTTTGTATCATTTATTATTCTTGTTTAAAAGAGAAAACCTTTTAAACTGTGCATGAGTCATAATTTCTCTATTATTTATGCTTATTGTGTATTGATATGGAAGGAATTAATTAATGTAATGTATTTGAATTGTACCCTTCTTTAATGCATGTACAAAACTTCACGATTTTTGGAAGTTGTAAAGTTACGTGTAGGTATAATAAAATATGCAAAATTAATGAGTAATTAAAATAATTGTCAGAATAATTTAATGTATGTAAAGCTGCTAGTAGTCAGTTTTTATTATCATGTGGCATTATCAATAAAATAATCATTTGCTAAAGGCAACCAGTGGCGTATCCAGGAATTGAGAAAGGGGGGGGGTTTCAACCCATATTATAGAGAGTGGAGCCGAAACATAATTGGGGTTCCGGGGGGCTTGCCCCCCGAAAAAATTCTCGTCAAGGTAATTTTAGTGCAAATCTGTGCGTTTTACAGCGGCTAACTGAAACAAGATTACTCAGTTTCTGGCAACACATTTTTCTCTTAGCACCGCTAATAAAAGGAACCTCAATCAATAATTTGCATATTTTTCGTATTGCTTTTGCTTTTAATTACAACAATATACAATAATTATAAAGTAAAACATTTTAACTGTCTATTGAAATACTGTCTATTGAGTATTGATACTGTCTATTGAATACTGTCTATTGAAATGTAAACGGTCATTTACCATGTTTCCTTTGCAAAAGGGGCGGGTTTGTCCCCCCCTCCCCCCCCGTGTATACGCCACTGATGGCAACAGTAAACAGGGGTACTTTGAAACATTAAACATTTTATTCCAGCATTACTCGTTATTGCACTATTAAAAGTTATTTTGAATTCTCCCTTTTCGTTCACCATATTCTTGTTAATTTGTTCGCAGCAGTTAAACTTCATTAAACAATAAACTCATATTAACCATAATTATGAATAATGTTTTATACCCATATTATCTAATGCTGATTTCAATGGACACATTTATTATCTGCACATGGAAAAATTGTAAGCATTTTAAACACATATCCAAGAATTGCAAACATAGGCATGTTTACATTGAATGGATGTTTTTTCCCATCCTTCCTCCCTAATTAATAATGAATTTTGTTAAACTATTTTGGGATAAAATGTTACTAGCTGTTGCAGTTAAATTACATCTCTTGAGGCTCGTTCGGCACGAGGGAAATTACACTTTAGTTCTAACTACTTTGGTCTTGATCATTTTGTGTAGATCTACCTGGCACTACTACAGTTCCGGTACCTAGTTCTTGTAATGCAATGCTCAACAGAGCGTTTTCATTTCCAGATAACTTAATACACGAATAGTAATAATAATACCTATTCGTCGTTGTAATCACTTGCTACAGCCATATTGTTCTATTGCCCATATGTCTTCTGGATCTGTTTCATCTCCCGAATCTCTGTATGTTGCCCTAATCATGCATGTGCTGAGGAAGGGTTTGCTGTGTTGTTTTAAAAACAACTCGAAGTTTCTATCAGTTGGTAACGATTGTTGTTATCAGTGCTATGTCATACAAGGGGACTAAACCAATTCTCCCACTACCCCTATCAAATCTGTTCTCCTACATGTCACTTCCTTCCCTAAAAATGTGAGACGTTTTCTTTTGAATCAGTGATGTTTCTAATTACTTCAGTCTTGATTATTAGAAGAAGATCAACCTTTTACTACTACACCGACTAGTTCCTGTTATGCAATGCCTAACAGGGCGTTATCATTTCCAGATAATTTAATACACGAAGAGTAAGAATAATACCTTTTCTATTTGTTTTTGTAATCACTTGCTACAGCCATATTGTTCTATTGCCCATACGGAGAAAAGTCCACAAAAAAAGGTAAAGAGAAAAATAAACAGTAAGTGATTAAAGCGGGAGACTGGTGTTTAGTCAAATGCACACAATAGAATGATTTTCAACGAATATACTTTATGATATGTAATTGATGGGAGCCTCACTGGAAGTTTGGTGATTTTCTTTCAGATAGTGCGCAACAGGGCGCGCCTGACATGTAGTTTGTGTAGCTGCCCCCAAACGCAACTAAAAAGACATTTGACAGTTGTACATGGCCTGGTGGGGCTAAGTTATGAAGACTGATGCACTCGCTGCAAGAATACAGACTGATATAGGGAAGGACTGCTACGCAAGCAAGAGAATAGATAACAGGCTCTAACGTAGGTACTAAAACAATGACCTGTTGTTGGTTGGAAATCACTGACCTAAGTAGGAATACCTTGACTTGAGCACAGTCTACATTAATCACGTCGAAACAAATCTATAACCAATTATAAAACTATGAATAATTACTCGTTTACAAGTTCACTGCACGAAATCGGACAACGGAACATGTCACAAAGAAGACTATCTACATGAAAGCCTGGCTTAGGATGCAAGCCTGGTGCTGCAGGTACGTCGTAACCATGAAAATCTCCGATTCGAGCGACGGAAAGTCACTCTCGACACTTGAAATAGTGTGCTACCATCGGGTCACCGTTGAAAAATACAGGAGACCACAGGGACCGCGGCAGTGCTACAACTGCCAAAAATACGACCACAGTTCCGCTTTCTGTACCCTCCCCCCTTCCTGCTTCAAGTGCGCACGAACTTACCCGTCCACTGAGTGCACCAAGCCTCCCTCCTTGCTCGCCCTGGTTGCGTTCCGTTACATGCTGGATGTACTGATCCAGTGCGCCAGCTTACTGGATGCATTCCGAAACATGCTGCCAGCGACTACTGAGCGTTCCCTTACTTGCTATCCCAGCATCTCCACTATCCAGTGCACTGGAAGTACTGGCCCTTTTTCACGCAGTAGCCCCAGTAAAACTTGGAACTGTCATGGCGTCGCACCAAACACTAACATACCAGCAGTGGCACGAAATATCGCTGGTTTGTCCAGAGACAAACGAAGTTGTTAAATTAGTCGTGAACGACAAAGAAAAGGAGCGTCTGGAGAAAGGTAAGAATGTTTTGTATATGCTATTGGACGTATATTTCTCGTGGCAGGGTGCAATTAGTGTAGGCCTAGGCTGACAGTTAGGTCTATAGCTTTGTATATCCAGCCCTACGTGGGGCCCATAGCGCTTGATATACGAAGGTTATGGGTTGGGTATAGGCCTAGGCGTATACCGACTTAAATTGTGTAACAATCGCCCCCCTCACCGTCCATTAATAACATGCAAGTATTTTCATGGGCTAGAGTATAGGTGTACTAGGCCTAGGCATAGCCTAGCCTAGCTGACAGTTCATCATAATTTTGTTGAGCGGTAGGCCCTAGGCCTGAATTGTGATTCTGGTAGGCCTAGCAACCGAAATATATCGTAACCCTACACACTTTTTAAGGCTAGGCCATAGAGAAATAAAAGGCTAGGCCTAGATTTACCTTAAGTCCTAGGGCCTACACACAATTGTTGCAATCAGGATCGCAGTCGCATTCTGAAGATCGTAGAAAATATGAGCGATGCAGTTGGTAGGCCTAGTGTAACGTTCCCAATTAAATCGTAGCAATTGGAGACGGATCAAAGTAATTGATTGATTGATTAATGGGGCTTAACGTCTCATATTTATGCAACGATGGCTAATCGAGACGATGAGCGGGTGATAATGAAGATGAGAAAGATGATAATGAAGAATAAAGCCACATCCGAATCAGATCCATTGTACGCCGCTTTAGTCGTCATACGGGAGTCCAGCAAGGGAGGGCAGGGCCAAGTGGGAGGAGAAATATTCTATGGGACAGTGGGGGGGAAAGGGGATTGGGGTGTGGACTGCACTTCGTCTGACTTCTCCTCCTCGACCAGTCCGGCTTGGGTGACCCTACCAGAAGCATACGCTTCCGCCGGCATAGCTCTCGGGATCAACAAAGCACGCAAACCTGCCCACCACGATAAGGTGGCAGTCCCTGGGCAGGATCGCTGTGGCAGTGTTTTCGATTTTATATGCAAGTGTTTTTTTGTTGTTGTTGTGGTTTTTTATTTGTTTTTGTATGTTTGTATGTCTTGAAAAAGACGACGCTTAAGTCGTTGACACGTTGATTTATTTTATTTTAAATACAATTTGGATTGGTTAAACCGAAAAATGTTTTCTTACTTTACATTTTGCAACCAACAAAATCTAAGAAATCAAATATATATATATATATATATATATATATATATATATATATATATATATATGTATTCATATTTATTTTACATTACGATTGCGATCACGAGTACAATTGTGCTCCCGATGCCGACAATTGTGTGTAAGCCTAGGCCTTAACAGAAGTGTGATAAACACTGGTGCTCGAGTGCCTAGGCCTAGCTAGGCCAAGTCTAGCCCTAGGCCTACCCTAGTCGTAGTGTACCCTACTTTCTGTAGTGCATAGCCTAATCCATGTGCTATGCCTATATGAAGAAGCCTTGGCATCTTAGGCATAGGCCTTACTGTATAATTGATAAATAAATAAATAAAAATAAATACATTTATTCTATTACATACAGGGTATATGATTAATTCCAGATCCAGAGTATGCCAGGGATGTACTGCAGAGCCATCGGAAGTCCTTCCATTGGTTCAAAATGACGAAGCCGAAGTGCATACTGAAGATGGAGTTGAGGATTTAGAAGGAAGTGTTACTGGTAATTAATCACACATACACTAGTATTATTTAGGTCTAGGCTGAATCATAGAACATTTTATTTTTTTAACAAGGGGCGTTGCATAGTTATGGTTTGCATTATAGGCCTATCGGTCTGTGGGAATAATAAATAGAATACAATACAACATTCGAGTCGGTTCTAACTAGTGCACGCAAAATCATATCATTCATGAATCCAAAATAGTACATAATTAATTATGCCACCTCAAGTCATCCACTTCTTGTGAAGTAAGGCCTACTATATGTTGTGCAAATTTGTAATCTTTGTTTTCACTTTGCAGATCTTATATACCGTTGGTCACATGAAGCCACTTTGCTGTTGATCCATCTGTTTGATGAAAACAAACTTAAAATGTCCTCCCCAAATACACCAACAATTCTGTGTTTGCCATTATTGCAGAGGCAATTCGATCAAAGGGCCATTATGTTTCTGGCAAGCAGTGTGAAACTAAATGGACAACATTGAAACGAACTTATAAGAAAATTAAGGATCACAATGGCAAATCAGGCAATGGGGCTAAATCATGGCTATATTTCCAGGTAAGTTTTGTAGCTCTTAAAAATCAAGCATGATTGTAGCCTACAATCTCAGGATAACTTGTTTTGTTTGCATGCAATTATAGTTCCTGATTTTACAACAAGGAGTACTTAACAATTCACATTTAAACTAACGCACTCTTATTATCAGCACTGCGCTGCGCTACCACAGTATTTGCCACCTGGTGAGATTTTGGCATCTAGCTCATTACAGAAAATGGCAGCTGTGAATTTAAAAAATTAGAATTCAGTCAAGGATTAAGATTTAAATTGTAGTTTAGATTTTACAATATATTCTTGTAAATGTTTAAAATAATAAGTTGAAATTTTACATTTACATTGATTCATCGTGGATTAGAATATTAAAAGTCTAGCCTATGTGCAAGGATACATGATACTGAAACAAATGGACAAAATAGACTTGAATATAGGCATATACTAGATCAAGGAACTGTAGGCAACTAAGACCAAGTGTAGCCTGGGCCTAGATCATTTGTGGATTAGACTATAAAAAAATTAGGCTATGAACAAGGATATAATACTGAAACCAATGGACAAAATAGTTCTGTCGTTATGGTGATCACATAATTATATATATTATATGTAAACACATTTCCACAAGAGCACAATGAAACGTTTCAGCCCGTGCAACCTTTCCTTTCTCGATTAGTTCCTTCTAAACAATGTCACATATACCAAAGATTATCAATACATGTTGCTCTACCCCTCAATGCAAGAATATAACTGAGAAAGTGATTTCTTTCCGCAAATTTCGATTGTTCACGCCACCACTTTGGTTACATTTTACCTCTCTCGGCCCACGTGCATATATATAGTTCACTTGAAAAACGAGTAGGCCTAGCAGAACCAGAAATTGTTAATACAATACATAACACCCAATCCCAGAGATGAGTATTTCCCATAAATTATTATTACCTCTCCTTGAAAATGAAAAGGGTTAAAGTACCTAATTTCTTTGCAGGAAATAGATGAAATACTGGGAAGGCGCCCTGAGATGGACCCTATCAGTACAGCCGACAGTGGGGGAATTTCTTCCATGTCATCTTCCGGGCCGTATTCACCCAACTCTTCGTCTTCGTCTTCCATAAGCGCCTGTCCGTCGCCTACAATTGTACCTGGCGACTTGCCGCCCACAAAGCCGGAAGCTCTACCTCAATCACGAAAAAGGAAGATGTCGCAGCAGGAGATGTTCGATAAGATGATTACCGACAGAAATGCTCATCATGCCGAACGCATGAAGAAGCAAGATCATATGTTGGAACTCCTGGACAAAATTGTGAATAAAAAGTAATAACCATAACTAGTAGGCCTAATTCTCCCTTTATTCTGTGACGGGTAACAAGTTCCTAATGTATAAGTTTTCTACAGGCCTAGGCATAATGTTTTCATAATCATAATGTTACCTTTTATAGTTAAAACTAAATTGATGTGTCTCTAATAATTAGTAATAACTGCAGCTAGTACATAATTAGCAGAAATGACCTTTATTCTGTGACGGGTAACAAGTTCCTAATGTATAAGTTTTCTACAGGCCTTGGCATAATGTTTTCATAATCATAATGTTACCTTTTATAGTTAAAACTAAATTGATGTGTCTCTAATAATTAGTAATAACTGCAGCTAGTACATAATTAGCAGAAATGACCTTTATTCTGTGACGGGTAACAAGTTCCTAACGTATAAGTTTTCTACAGGCCTAGGCATAATGTTTTCATAATCATAATGTTACCTTTTATAGTTAAAACTAAATTGATGTGTCTCTAATAATTAGTAATAACTGCAGCTAGTAACAAGTTCCTAATGTAGTAATGTATAAGTTTTCTACAGGCCTAGGCTAGGCATAATGTTAGCTTTTGAATCGCAATAAATATAATACCTACTTATTATTTCCAACTTGTGATTTGTCTCTTCCAAACAATCCTTATCATACTGAACACTTTTTCGACGCTTAACCCAATAAGAGTATAACCACTATAATTAGTTATCTATGGTATAATTATAAGCCCTACACGGCATTATAAACTAACTTCAGTACCAGTACCATTATTATTAACAACCAGGAAATTACATGTGAATTAAATGTGTGGTATTACGCCTGCCCGTAGTAAATAAGTTGTATTTGGCTGGTATGTATATTTTATTTACCAACCTAGCTTATAAAAGGAATTGTGAGTATACAGCAACATAGTTTTTTGCAATGCTTTGCATACAACAAGACTGGTTTTGTAGTGCTACTGTAGCCTACTTGCTTTACGGCAAGACATATGGCAATCGGTTCATTATTGCTATCCGCTTCAGGTTACCATTTCCTTGCCTTAAATTACAGTCTGCAGCATTTTCCTCTTCCTCATACCCACTACTGCCTAGGTCTTCCTCCGTTTCATCATTCATTGTTTGACAAATGTTATGCAGGGCACAACATTCAATTACCAACTCCGGAACCTTATCTATCCGGTTCATATCAAGGTATTTAAGGCAACGAAATCTTCCCTTTAGGAAGCCGAAAGCTCTTTCAATGACAGTCCTTGTGGAAGACAAGCAATAGTTAAAATTTTTTTGTCTGTTAGTTAGGTGCCCATTATTTTTGTATGCTACCATAATGTGTTGGGAACATGGATACGCTGGATCGCCGATAAGGTGAGTATCTGAAGGAAATTTGTGCATTTCTTCATTGTCCATGTACTCTTGGATTGGTGATAATCGTAACACCCTAGCATCATGTATGGAGCCTACTTGACCAGCATAGCAGTGTGTAAATCGTGCTTCGTGATCACAGACACCCTGAAATCAATGAAGAATGATCAGTTATCTGTAAAATTCGAATTGTGTTGATAAAAAGTGAAACAATATTTAGGCCAGAAAAAAAGATTAATTGTAGGCCTAGTAGAAGAGTACGTATTTCCTACCTGAAGAACTAGGGAGTGCACTCCTTTACGATTCACATACGACGCTTCATTGACACGAGGAGAGGGTATGGGAATGTGAGTTCCGTCAATAGCCCCTATCACCGAGGGAAACCCATTCTTTAATTCAAAACCAGCAACAACTTCATGTAGCCTTCTGCCAGTGGGCCACTTTATTTCCTCAGGTCCCAGGTGAAAGATAGCCTTGCACACTCGTCTTACAGTTCGTATGGCAGTGGCTCTTCCAATATTAAACCGGTCGCACAAAGACCTAGAAATAGGTTATTGTTATTGTTTTAGGGCACAAAACACGGTTGTTATTAGTCCACCTATGGACAGAATAGGGCTGAGATAGGGCCTATGTATTGATTGTGCCAAACTTATGAGGCACACATTTTAAGTGGGATATCTAGGCCTAAGCTAGGGCTAGGCCTAGACTTCAGTACATGAAGCATACTGTTAACTAATGTCAACAATTTATAATTCAGACAGAGGGTTTTCAATGGACAGTATTTGGGGGAATTCATTTGAATTTAGCTATATTACACACCCTGGCCAGGCCTAGGCCTAGTGCTTGGGTTAAACATGCTATAGGCCTAGCCTTCCAAAATTATTTTAAGCTTGGTTATAAAGTTGGTATCTTGCCTGTACGAATCCGGTGTGGCCAAATACCATAGAGCGATTAATAGTTGCTTCGAAGGTAATATAGTTGGTCTGCCACTGTTATCAAAAGACTTATTAACAATTACGGGTGCAATTCTTAATAAAACGTGCTCATATGTAGTAGGGTTTAATCGAAAATGTTCCTTAAAAACACGAGGTGAAAACAGTGGAACTACTGTTTCCACATAATCAACAATCCTCGGTAATTGCACCCTGTCATCACCAGTTTCTCTGTAATTAAGTATGAACATAAAATCGTCCCATTCTTCTTCGGAGCTCCCAGAATAATCAAATAATTCTTCTGCAATTTGGTGCACGACTATTTTCGCGCCGTCATCCATACTGTGCTCAGGTGGATGCTCGTTCCGTTTCTTAAGCCTACTGGCTCGCGCTGGCTCACGCCGGCGCTCACTGGGTCCCAGCAGTCCCAGCATGAAACGGAACGCAACCCCTGAGTATCAGAGACCAACAGGCTCACCGCGCTCTCCCGTTTCGCTGTCCCGGCGACAAAATAAGAAATCCACCACCCCGGGGTTCCCGCCCCTACCCACACACCCGCACTGGTGTCTCGTACGCTTATCAGAGGCGACTACAGGTGTGAGCGTACTGTGCAAATCATCATAAGGAACAAAATACCTCACGTTTATTGTATATTATTATTATTCTATATTGATTATATTAAGCTTAATTTCAAAAACATTCATGTATAACAAATAAAGACAATAAGGAATTTGCACATAGTATTTTCGTCGACTTTTAAAGTTAAAAAATAATCGGAGTTTGATGTACTTTTCTCAGTTGCAACAATTAAAATTAACATAAAAAACTACTCCCCAATCCGCTTGTAGAGCATATTGCCCCACATTTGACTATTGTCGTGGCACAACACCATGACAGTGACGCTCTCGCCGGAATTCCTCGTCTGGGCAATGATGATGGTGCCGGATGAAGTACGGCCATCGACTCCCAACATGACTTCGCTGATTACGAGTCTCTGGAGTCAGATGGAGGTAAATAGCCCATGTTTTATGTGTGAACTTCTGCAACATATTATTGACTAGACCAAGTGGGTGAGACTGCTGAGTGTGTATGCCTCATGGAAATGCAGCTATGATGCAGATGGCTCTCTTTTGGAGGATGAATATTCTGGTTTTATTATTTTATTACAGAAATATATTATTAACTATTCAGCGAACGTATAGACATGGCTTACCGCAATACAGTACATCTTTTCTATAAGTTCTATCTTTATTGACATTGACAACGCCGAATCTATCGTGTATACTGCACTTTCAAGTATAATCCTAACCTCAAAAACGTAAACCTTCTAACCTGGAACAACGCCGAATCTTTTTCGGGTTACTTGCTGTGGATTGTCTTTAGTCATCGTGAGAGGATGGGGAAGTTCACGATTGTTAATGATGATTTTTAAGACCCGTTTTATTTCCTTCTTTAAAACAAGCACTAGTCGCGTCACTCACATCATGTCAGTACATAAACAGCCCACTGCAATTTTTCAATTTCTGCTAGCTTGCTCTGAAACCGAGAAATATTATTCCCTTTATTGACTGTGTTGGCAGATCCTGGCGATACCATAAAAATGACAACGTCTTGAGAATTTTGACCAATTAAGATAACTAGTAATCTGTATCATTACCAACTTCTGCAACTGGGGGACCACTGTCTGCCAAGTTTAATGTTGTCTCCACTATTTGAGTGCATGCAGCAGTTTTTGCATTGACAATGTTTATATCTTGATTCTTGAAACATTAACCGATTGGAAAACTTTTAAATAAGCCGGGCTTTATTCTGCCAATTCCCAGGAATGCGGCCGCTGACGTAAGCTTAGTACGCCTAGTAATATGCAATGCATGAGCGAATCTCCAAAGACAATTTCGTGTGAGGTGGTCGAGGCCATGTACGCGATGGAAAAGGACCCCCCCCCCAACCCCCCCCCCCCCCCCCCCCCCAACTATTATGTTGGTACTTTTTGCATATCTCAGTTCGTAGGTGCAAGTAACCGTTGATTGATGCAATAGCCTGTTCAAAATGTTTCGTTCTACTTATCATATCGTTATCATCAAATAGTGATGGTGATGGATAGCAGACAAGAGTTGCTCTATCGCATTTGACTGTTTATCATCATGGGGGTCGTCATAAGGAGAGTCCAACAGAAGAAGGTCAAATTGCAGAAGAAGGAATCTTAAGTGGGACAGTGGAGAAGGGGGGGGGGGGGGGGGGAACAGGGTCTCCTTTTTCAGACTTACCATGGGTTACTTAGAATGGGCCATTCTACCACGAACCCTAAACATTTTAAATTAGTCTGTAAGTTTCAATTAACAGAAATTAAAACTTAAATGTTTTCGGTAATTTATTTTTTTGTAGGTTGTCATCTTGACGGATTTTTCTGTTCATCTTGACATGGTCAATTTGAGTATTAAAGAGTGTTGGATTAAAGTTTTGGTCATATCCGTCGAACCGTTTGACCGGTATGTGATGAACACAATTCGCACATGGAGAGAATGAACCATTTGAATTTATTGATACATTCGCTACGCTCATCTAATTACTTACAATTTTTCCCCTGTTTAAAGAAGTTCCCAATCATATCTTTAAATTAAGATTCTTCATGTTATTTTTTGTTATATGTAGCCTTCACAAAGCATGTTTGAAGACAAAACTGTAACCGTCGCCATTTTTTCAAAATGGCGACTAAAGCACATATGTTACTTTGGCCTTAGTGAAGCTCAATTAAATTCTTTAGTCATCATGTAAAAATAAGTTTCTTTTAATGTGTTGTTTCTGACCGATGAGCTAAGGTAATGAGTTTTGTTCTGTCCTGGGCGATGGCGGCCACGACACATGCAGACATACAATAGCTCGTATCTCAAACATTTTTAAAGTTATGCAAATGAGACTTGGCACGTGTGTTCTAGACAGAATAAGCTTTATGGTTTGTATGAACACAAGTTATGGATACGTTATTACTTTTATCGCAAATCATCAAAATACAAATATCCACTTATGCGGCGGATCACTTAATTACTTCCTTCTATTGTAATATGATAAATAAATAAAATTACATACATTATTGTTATTGATCATATTATTATCTTTCATTTGACACCACTCACGTAATTTTATGTTACATAGAGCACTCACAACAAGGGATTTAATGGAATACTGTTATCGCCGATATTTTTTAAGATGGCGGCTAACGCACAAGGCGGATTTTGGCGGACCCGAAGTATGTTATATAAAATCAAATTTGTAAGCGACCCTGAAAAAATCAGCTTTCTCCTAATTTTGTCCGGGTTAAAACCTAAAATTCCTCCTCTACCAGTTGAATCCTGTAATATCCACTTAAAATGTATACTAGTAAGCACGGGACTATAAGCATATCCAGTTCCAGTAATCACTGGAACAAACTGGACATTGCTGGCAGAGACTACCGATAATCTGGAACCTACAGGATAACACTGGTCTATACTGGACGTTTTGATATACTTAAAATTACTGGAAGGAACTGGAATAAAAAATGTTGATTATTTTTCAATAATAAAAACATTTGTTAATTTCCTTTGATATTTTAATAATCTATTTTTTATGAACTGGTTGTACAAGTCAATCACTTGTGCCTGAAGTTTTTTTTTTTACGAAGGAGACAAGTTTTTCCAAATTCTGTTAAGATGCAGTAGCCTATTAGTATTTGTTTGTTAATGAAATTCCTGATTTATTTTTGTTGGATCTCTGTAGACTTATCTTATACTTCTTGCATTTCCCAAAATTATCCTAAACATTTCAATTTTCCTTATCTATAAAAAATGTGCTATGCCCACACTACCGCATTCCCCTTCTCCTATTCTCCCATTATAGTTCCCGCAGGTTTGCGATGCTAGTATGAAGTTTCTGGACATCGTTGCCCGTTGGCCTGGCTCGGCCCATGACTCGCACATCTACAATAGCAGTGAGCTAAGAAGGCATTTACACAATGCCAATCTAACTCCTTCAAGCTGGCTGCTTGGCGACAGTGGTTATCCACAGGAGTTCCGCCTCATGGTGCCAGTATTGCGACCTGTTACACAGGAAGAACGGCATTACAATGAATGCCACAGGTCAACAAGGAATGTTGTTGAAAGGGCATTTTGTTTTATCGACTGACATCTCTTTGTTAATGTTCTTTGTAATTAATGGTTGTTTATTCTTTGTTTTTATTATTCACTTGTTTTTTCCTTTTTCTCTGGTGCGATCTAGTTTTAAATCATTAAATATGAAGTAATGATAAAAGGTTTGTGTTTCGATTCGTCTGATATACAATGGTCCTCCGGGCCGGGTGAAAGTAGCAAGGATCGGCAAGACGCAGGTTCTGTAACTGGGTCCATTGTCTGTGTGGTAATTGTTCAGTACATAGAGCTAGGCCTAGATTAGGCATAAGCCTGCTTTAATTATATTGCTATTATTGGGATGTACGCAGTGGTGTATGGGGCATGACAAACTGATAATTGCCTACGCTTACTTATAAATAGTACTATAGAATTCATTATACCTTTGTGGTGTCTTTTGGCGACATTTACCAACAATCCATTGGGTGTTTGTAAGCCCTCCAAATTTAGATAGCCACGAATTGACTTCATCAATGTTATTAATATTACACCTCACAACTATATTACTAGGATCTGTATTCTCAACAATGGTATGAGTAAAGTCACCTATGCCATTTAAAACTTCGCGAAGATTATTCATTGCAGTGACAGTGTGCAAGTATGATTCTCGTCGCGGGCAGAGTTGAATTTTTTTGGTTATGTTGACGTTTTGTGATAGGCCCAAGGTCATAGGTGTTCTACGTCACGCGAAATTAAAAAATGGCCGCCATGTGCTGGGCTCGATTAGGGTTTGTAAAGTCGCGGCCCGACTACCAGGCCATCAGCCTCGTGCTAGGCCTAACCTATCTCACACTAGGCATACGCGCTCTATACGTAGGCGCGTCAAGCCTAGACTAGACCTAACCTACAGATGTAGAGCCTCCTAGGCCATCAGCCAATAGTGCTTGACCTAGCATCCAGGTACTCGTATCACTATATACATAATCCTAAGGCTAGGCCAAACACAGAGGTATAGGCCATCAACATAGTGGTATAGGCCTACGCATAACCTCTCCCATTAGGTGGGCGTAGCTTCTATAGGTATAGTGCTAGGCCTATGTGTAGGGCATACTAGGCCGTCAGTCTGGTGCAATCGCTTCCTCCCACTCATCTTGTGTAACGTTACATCTCCAAGGTAGTGAGGCAAGTGAAAGACATTAACCAGCGTGCGAGCGCGACACACGAGCTACACAAGACTCAACGCTCTGAGGGTAAAATGGAGTCGTCATACGAGTTCAAGATGGCGGCAGTGTAACGTTGTGAGCGCGTACGCACCGTGTTTGTGACTCGATTTTGGTGGTTTTTATTGCGTTTTGGAGGTTTTAGTTGGTGGTTTTGTGTGTAGTTAAGGTGGTAGTTGAAGTGTAATTGTTAGGAGTGTAAAGTGTGAGGTGTGTGCGAAGTTATTGTGAAGTGAAGGTGTTCCGCGTGTGCTGTGTGGCAGCTTAGGCCTACGCCCAGGTTAGGACAAGGCCTAGTTGGTTGTGAACGCGTGTCTGTATGTGAGTATATCTGTGGAGTTGGGGATAACTGGTGAGTGAGTGTCCTTCTGTTTTATATTCTCTGATACTGTGGTTGGTCACCGTTAGGGCCACCTCAGTTATTTTGATTAGTTGGGAAGAAGCAGTGTTCTTTTTCTTCTTGAGTGAGTCTGCGTGAGCTTGTAGGCCAGTGTTGCGATGGCTGGAATGAAAGAGCTGAGTGTGTCCGTGTCTGTGAAGGTTTGCTGTAAGGTGTATGGTGTGGTGTTGAAAGATGGTGTGAGTGCGGTGGGGTCTGAAGGTGTGTGTCAGATGTGGTTTCATGTTGAATGTGCAGGAGTGGCCAAAAGGGTGTATAAGTTGCTAAATGATGAGAAGCTGGGTGTGGTGTGGAAGTGTGGTGACTGTAGGATGGGTAGGCCTACTGGTGTGGATGGGGTGAGGATGTTGGCAGTGAATGAGCAGGAGTGGGTGAAAATGGTGAATGATATGCAGGAGGTGAAGAGTGATGTGCAGGGTATGAAGGAATAGTGCGAGAAGCTGCACCACAGGTGGTGAATTAGTTTTATACCGTGTAAGACCTTTTTACTCCGATTCTACATTTACCATGGGCCATCAATTACTTAAAGGCATATTGTCATCTAGCGTTGTTGATAAACTATGTCAGACCTTGAATTATTTAAAGAATTTAGAAACAAAAATGAAAGAAATCGGTCGGTATTTAAACAAGTTATGAGCAATTTTCATCAAGAATGTTCATTGGGTGACGTCACACGCGTGACGTAGTTGGATGCGAGCTGTGCCGCGCTCACTCATCTTCGCTACTGGCCATCCATGGCGCGCCTTACTGCCCCGACCGCTATCGGACAGTTGAAGGGTGAATGCTTGGCTTGGAGGAACTTGTATTGTCAATTGTCATCGTATTGAATTGATCGTCACCGGTGTGGGATGCTCACTATCATTGACAGATTCACATTCGTCAAAATCTTCTGTTTCAAACGATTCGTCGTGGTCGTTCATTTCATAGGTTTCACTTTCCGAACTTGCACAAAACGTCATCCCCTCCGCAAACTGGTTGGCTCTTATTAGTGTTTCAATCAAGCTCAAACTTTATTTCTATCTCTTTAGGCTTATTCTGAAATATTTCGTGATTCAGTGAGTCGTTATTACATAAACATTAATCGTAGAGTAGTACAGCGTGTTGTGGAGATGTACTTTGGGCACTTTGGGTTTGAATGTTTTCAATAAGACGTCTTAGTAGAAACACAATTTATTAAATTATAAACAAACAAGGTACATGTATTCTTCATAAAATTTCCTTAGTAGTAACTTTTAACATTTTAACATAAAATAAAGACAAAAACATAAAGGTTGGCAATTCGGCAAAAAAAAATACATATATAAGATGAGGAAAAAAAGTTGAAAAAAAAACCTCTTCGGAATAAGACGTCTTGTTTCGAGCGGCAAGGTAACATGAGCTTCGCTCTGTTTTTAAAGGGGTATCAATGCTGCCTCTCAATTTGACAGACGGTACTGCTCATTTTTTTAACTTTCGTTTCGATTTTTTTTTCACTAGATTCATTTTCCATTTTCAAACTATTGGTAATTTCATAGTCGTCTTTAATTAAATGTTCGGAACATACACGAGTGTATTTGCTTGGTAGGCCTACAGAGTTCTAAGCCTACTATTAATTTTCGATAGCCAGTTTTTATGTCGCACTGGCTAAACACCCAAAGGCACTGGAGATTTGTCCCTGTTTGGAAAACGGTGAAACGAAATGTTGATCGGACTAACAAGACTGTTATTGCATCCGTACGCACAACAATTTAATACCATGATTACTGATTAATATAGCTGGTACGATACGTACACTTTAGTCTATCTATATGGCCATTTACAATAATAACATAACAGTTTTGCCACTTACAATGTCCGTTATGCCACGACAAGCATAATGAAACTTGCAACTACAAATAAATCAACTAGAACCTAAAGACGTAGGCTACTCTATACAATCCACTTGTCCGTGCACTCTCTTAATAAACTGCTGGATATTAGCACTTACATTAGCTATTAATAAAACTATTCATTGTACATCTCTTGAAGCAAATCTTAGAAACAACCATCCATACAGACTGTCAAGTGTCAGCCCCTTACTGCACCACGCAACGGGTGTTCCTACTCGAGTCGCGCCTCGCCCAGCCGCTCACCCCGCATCCAACAACGTCACATGCCCCGAGGCGCGCGTCAAAACAAATCATTGTAGGCTTCGTCCAAAGTTGCCATAAACTGCGGTTTTCTTATTTTTTTAATGTCTATTTGAAAACAAAAAATACTTACTTCTATGTGAAAATAGGCCTTTAATTACTAAACGCATTGGAACTTACTATGGGCTAAAACCTCGTTTACATTACTTGATTGATTGATCAATGGGGCTTAACTTCTGATATTTGTGCAACAATGGCTAATCGATTGATAAAAGGGGCTAAACGTCTCAAATTTATGCAACAATGGCTAATCGAGACGATGAATGGGTGATAATGAATATGGGAAAGATGATTAAAAATAAAGCCACATCCGAATCAGATCCTTTGTACGTCGCGTGGGTCGTCATACGGCAGCGGAATGGTCAAAACGAATCGACCACTGTGAAAAACTGATAAGAGAGACTTGGGCCACAGAAGATTGATTGATATTTGGGCTTAACGTCTCATATTTTTGCAACGAGGCTAATCGAGACAATGAGTGGGTGATATATTATGAAGATGAAATATGGGGCTGTTTGGAGGAGAGGGGCAAGTAGGAGGGAGCGTGAGGAAAGGGGAAAGGGGAGGAAAGGGGATTGGGGTGTGGACTGCACTTCGTCTGACTTCTCCTCCTCGACCAGTCCGGCTAGGGTGGCCCTACCAGAAGCATACGCTTCCGCCGGCATAGCTCCAGGAATCATGAAAGCGCACAAACCTGCCCACCACGATAAGGTAGCAGTCCTTGGGCAGGCTTGGGCCACAGAAATGGGCACAGATACCCGGGGAGCTGAGCCAATAATCATAAGCCTTCATGCAAGCGATGACTCACTGCGATGCGAAGCGATGAGACAGTGACGAGACAGATGAGGGTGATGACGAGCTTTGGCGGTTATGTTATGAAGCTAGAACAAACTGACATTTTTAATAGAATAGTCTGCAAATGCTGCCATGAATAATTTATTTACACCTTGTTCTTCTTTTGATAGTCTAGTAATTTTATTTTTGTATATATATATATATATATATATATATAAGTAAGGATACATTTTACGGTTAAACCAATCCCAATTTTTATTTATAATGATAATTCAACGTTTCAACGACTTTAGCGTCGTCTTTTTCAAGACATACAATCATACAAAAACAAATAAATAAAAAACCACAACAACCAAAAAACACTTGCATATAAAAACGAAAACACTGCCACAGCGATACATCACTGGGTAGCTCTAGCAAGCTCTTTGAATTTGCTTCTGGTTATGGGTCCCCCCTGAGACACTGCTGGAACTCTTTGTCTCTGAGAATGGTCAGCAACAGGCTGATTGATGGCTGGAAACACCTGCTGGACTTTGAGGTTGGCCACAATCGGTTTCCAAGCCGAAGGTAGTCTTTGAGCGTCATCTCGCTTGTTCAGGTTATGAGGCCGCTTCTCAATCTCAATTGCTTCCCGGATTAACCTCGCTCGAAGACGTTGAATTATCATTATAAATAAAAATTGGGATTGGTTTAACCGTAAAATGTATCCTTACCTTACATATTGCAACCAACGAAATCTGAGAAATCATATATATATATATATATATATATATATATATGGATTTGTTGTCTTCCGGGCTATTCCGCCGCTTGTGTGAGTATATTGGTGCAGACTAAAGTCTGTCACCCATTGCTCGACGTTCCACCAGAATTACATCTGGCATGTTCACGAGTCCCTATCACGTCATTCTCATTCAAGAGCCTAACGTCGACTGACAATTGTCAGCCGGGGCGCCTTGGTTTCCCACGAAATAGGGTCAGGATTGCTTACATGCCATTGGGAGTCTTTGTGCGTCATCTCGGTTGTTGACCGCCCCTCATCACCACCTTCAATTATTTCGCGGCAGATGGCTGTTGTTGGTTTTCGAGCGATGTTCCAGTTTGAGAGCATCGTCTCAGTGCTGCTTACCTTGTCTAACGACAAAGCACTAATTAGGTCTTTTGGAGCTGATACCTGGTAGTCGAGGTTTTCAATGGTTTGGATTTTTTTTATTTTTTTTAATCATTGAGCCCAAAAGGAACCGAGTATGGCCAACTACAATTTTAGTTTGTATGACTAAATTTAGTGAATTGCACTATCTCATAAAAAATAAAAAAATGCATAATTAGAAATAGAGAGAAAATGAGATTGCATGTGTTCATATGAAACGAACACTAACTTAGTACATATATACTAACGTAATATGTGTAGCGAAGTTATAAGTAAGGGGTTGAATAATCCTCGGTCTCAGTATGAACTTAGAAGATAAGAAAGATCCGCCTTGGGTTGCGGTACTTATCACGGGAAATCCGGACTCGTTTCATCCATTTCTTTTCTCTGTTCGTACTTGGAGCTCGACTGGACGCTCAAATGGAACTTCGAGAATTGGACGAGGAATTGTTCCATGGACCCATTCGCTGGTCCACGCAAGAAGCTAAGGATCGCTCTTAGGGCCGGTTTTTCAATCAGTTTTTTAATCAGTGGTTGGGGTAACCAAGGCTTTTACCAACATTGTCAATGTAAAATGTAGATGCAACCTAAACATATTAAAATGTTTTTTTTTTTAGTTCAAACTAATTTTGTAGGCCTATATGAAAACCATTTTTAAAAAGCACACCTCAGTTTTAATTTATTGAATTCATAAGCCTACATGTTTGATAAATAGGAAATAAAATAGTGTATGTATATGTTTTCCTGGTTGGCTATTATTGCTTGAGATGAGTGTAGTCATTTGTCAAGCTTACAAAGAATTTAAATTATGCAACCTAAAAGAGGCCGTGGAAGTAGCTAACCAGCCTTTGGTAAATTGATGGTCCATCCAGTGTTTAGACAACATTGATCTGTCTGTACCAAATTCTTTCAAATCACTGTTGAAAGGTGTGTTTTTTTACCTGAACAAAACACTATTGCATCATAATACACATGTTGACCAATATAAATTTTAGCTATTTATTAGTTTGTATACAAATAGTATGATATTGCTGATTTGAACTTTTATACAATGTGGTTTACACACGAATTTAAAGTCGCTGGAATAAGAATTCTATCAATTTGATACAAGTAATTAGGAGACGTTTGATAATTGGTTACTAACAGTATCATAGCATTCTCAAGTTGGTAATAGCTCTGGTTGATCTAATCACTGATTACAAAACTGATTGAAAAACCGGCCCTTAGTATAACAGGAGTACAACTAGTTACTGTCAAAAATATAATTCTCATCAAAAGGATGAGGAAGTGTTCTGGGAATAAAATAATATAATACTAATAAAATAAAGAAAAATTAGTAAAACAAAAAAAACTCATTTTGATTAGCTTTAATATGTATTGATATATTTGTTATTAATATCTATATGAAATTTTATAGTATCGTAACAAGGTGCGCCTAATTACGTCACATCCAAATGGACGTCATACCATCTGACAAACTTGGATGGAATACTCAACATCTAGCGACTGTTGCTTCCTCATTCAACCAACTTGCAACAGCCACCAACATCGTCAGGGTGTGCATACGTAATTGATTGATATTTTAGCTTAACGTCTCATATTTTTGCAACTTGGCTAATCGAGACGATGAGTGGGTGAAATATGAAGATGAAACGTGTCGACACAACTGCCCACTTGGATATGTCGAGCTTACGTCACAATCTTCATGATCAGTTAAGTGGAATTCTATATTCTTGTTATCAGGGATCAGTATGTGAACCTTATGATGCTGATGAATTATTCTATTTGTGTTATTTGGGAATATTATGGACTACTAGAAGTGTTTGAAAGGTTTGCAAATAACAGTCAAGTCAACTTTCCAGATAGCGCTGAACCCTGGCCGGAGCACTGAACCCTGGCCAGCGGGCCATTGCGAAAATAATTCTGAATAATTCACTATGCATTATTTTTAAGAAATTGGCCTTAATCAAGATGAGCCAGTGTATATCCTAGCGGAAGTGTTCACAGGAAACAACATCCGGCTTTACGGGCATTCGTGCGATGCTATTCTGGACGCTTTGGAAATCCATGATGGATATTTGGGTTAATCATCTTATATTTTTGCAACTTGGCTAATCAAGAAGATGAGTGGGTGATAATGAAGATGAAATTGGGGGCTCTTTGGAGGAAAGGGGAGCTTCCGTTATTTTTAGATGAAGGAAATATGTTTCGTGGAGCAGTCGACGCCTGGTAAGGTGGATACTTCGAAGGTTCAAGAAAAATTTATTGGGATTGGGTTACTTAAAAGGATGATGGAGGTCCTCGATTTCGACGTCGACACACCAGGCACCTTCAATATCGTTCAAGCCAGACGACTGAAGAAAGCGATAGCAGAAAAAATCGCACCTCAACCTGACAACAGTCTTTATCGTCAAATCAGGCGTTTCCATTGGTCTTATGATCGATATCAGTTCCTGGATTTGGTTACGCTGTTCCTTCATTTGCAAAGCTTGTTCAGCAAGTTGTTGTTGCAGTTGTTTCTGGACCATTCTCGTCCTCTTTATTTCCATTGCGAGTCGCTGATTCTGCATGTTGGCTGGCGACAGCATGTGCAAATGAAAAAGGTCGGTTTGTGGGTGGCTTCATGACGTTGTACCTACGTTTTGCTTCATTGATTGGGACACGTTCCAGGGCCATAATTTCTTGTATTTTCCTCTCCTCGATCCACTTTGGGCAATCTCGGGAGGAGGCAATGTGGGGACCTTGGCAATTAACGCATTTTGTTGGGGATGTGCAGGCAGTGTCTTCATGGTAATCAAGACCACAAACCCGGCAATAGGCGCATTATTACAATGATTTTTTGTATGACCAAATCTTTGGCAGGTAAAACATCTCATAGGATTAGGTACGTACGTTTTTACGTCCAGGATGTGGAAACCAGCAACTATCTTGTTCGGGAGTTTGGGGGTTCTGAAGGTGAGAATAATTGTGGCGGTTGGCTTAAGTTGACCATCAATGCGTGATTTATTACGGTACAAATCAATAACACCTTGGGAGGCAAGTTCTTCTTTAATCTCTTCGTCGCTTGCGTACAATAAATCGGGACATCTTATGTCTCCCTTAGATGTGTTTAAGCTGGTGTGAGGCTTAACCGAGATGTTGTAACGGTTGCCAAATGACGTTGCCTTGGATAATAATTCGGATTGTTTATCCGAAGTTGTTTCCACTAGAATAGTGCCATTACGTAGTTTTCTGGCATTTTTCACGGTGCCTACAATGCATTGAAGAGCCTTGACAATAACGAAGGGCGACTCTGTAAGAAACGATTTTTCGTCCTCTCGTTGAATAACAAAAAAACGTGGCTGAGTTTCAGCGGTAGTAAATGATTTGAGTGCAGTATCTAGCGTGATCGGGGTGTCGAACAAAGATCGGGGACGTTTGTTGCTTTTTATAGCGTGGGTGTATGAGGTTGAAGGGAGAGGGGGGTTCCCAGGGGCGTGGTTTGTGCTGGAAGCCATGGTTAATTGGGGACAACCTACAAAAGTTTCCCGGATTGACAGACTTAACTAACCCGTGTTGGTTCTACTACATAGGGCCTTGTAAACGGAACAGGGTCTATTTCATGGGGCAGCTAGACATGACAACATACACCATTCATGAGGTAGAGCCAGTTAACGATTTCTGCGTGCATCAGGAGGTATGTAGGAAAGTGCTAATTTCACGTCCGGATGGGACACAGACGCAATCAGCCTTCTATCAGTGCAGTTGGCCCCCGGCCCTGGGACGGTGCCTAGAGGGACCTCCTGCACTGGGCATACAACCGACGCAATCTGTGCCCAAGCCCAAGTGCTGTCAAATCAATCAGAGAGTCGAATCATAACCTAATCATTGCTAGGGTCGTCATCAGGGGAACAAGCCGTAAACAAACTATTTTGGGGGGGGTGGGACTGGTGGGCGTTTGGATCGCAAAGAGGGCCGGCATGGATGAAGAAGAAGGTAATGAAAGTATGAAGAGAAAGGATGATGAAGGGGAAATGAAGAAAGTGATGATTAAGGATGTGCACGAGAGCCCTCTTTGCGGGCACCGGTCACCACGAGGAGGGACCCACCTCGACCGGATAAATGAAAAGTAGATTAATGATGTTGTTGTTGTGTTCTTATCTCTCTTGCAGTTGGCTATTAGCCGATGGCAACAGTTTTCTTTCGTCCTTCCTTTCCTCTGGGTTCCTCTCTCTTCTTCCCACTCCGTTTCGCTTATGTATAATGTAATTCAAGCAAATGATCAGTTTCTGCAGAATGTTTTGATATATATATATGTTGGATAATATTTGCATGGTCCAGACTGACATCTCCACATCTTGTTATCTCGCAAACTAACCAACAGCTTACCACGTTGCAGTCGCGCGTCCGCCAGCAAGCGAAGACGCTGATACGGCCCTACCGCCAATCAGCATGCGTAAATCACAGCATCACCCGCCGACGGTCGCGGAAAGGACGTACCCGACGTTCACATTTGCCGACGTATCGACGTCGCCGACGGCCGCCGACAAAGCCGCCGACGAGGCGTTTGACGAGCTGTGGAGGATCGGTGAACAAAACAAGGAGAACACGGTCCGCAGATGGGCACTGTTTACGCAGCAGAAAGCCCTCAGGACGCAGACCAGTCCCGTGGGCGCGTCGGCGAGGTCAACAGTATGCCGGTGTCGAGGAAGCGCAGCCTGTCGCCCGGCTGAGTGGGTCAACGCTGCCAAGCGCGCTGACAGCCCGAGAAACTAGTGATACGTCACCCCCCGACCTGACATGTCGGAACCGGGTGTTTGATTATTATTATAATAAAATATATTATGTGATTTAATAGTCAATTGCCGCTAAATATAGGAATGTAATCTCGCCCGCAGCTTCAACCCGCGCTGTAAGAAGGTGCTGAGCTACGATCGTTGGCTGGTCGTCGCCAAGAGCGTCACGAGCTCGCCTCATTCCGAGGATAATAGAGACGCATCGCCGCAGCGATCGCCACTGTTCAACGAGACGAGACACTCCGAGGTCAACGGGAGGTCGGCGCGACGCGATGGATTGCCCACGTCATCGCCGCTCTCCAATGGATCACAGAGGTCAGTCGCTCGGGTGACTCCCTTCCGTTCCTTCTTCACGCTTCACGCTCAGTTGGGGGCTCAGCTTGGGGCGAGCTGAGGTCTCGGACAACGGAGACCGACCCACCTTCCGCTTCTTCTGCTCGGAGCTGAGCAGGTTCTGGTACGAGTCGGGTGGCTTCACGCTCGGCTGGGGGCTAAGCTTGGGGCGAGCTGAGGTCTCGGACAACGGAGACCGACCCACCTTCCGCTTCTTCTGCTCGGAGCTGAGCAGGTTCTGGTACGAGTCGGGTGGCTTCACGCTCGTCTGGGGGCTCAGCTTGGGGCGAGCTGAGGTCTCGGACAACGGAGACCGACCCACCTTCCGCTTCTTCTGCTCGGAGCTGAGCAGGTTCTGGTACGAGTCGGGTGGCTTCATGCTCGGCTGGGGGCTCAGCTTGGGGCGAGCTGAGGTCTCGGACAAAGGAGACCGACCCACCTCCATCAGGGGCAACACTCCCGTGGTAACGGGGGCTCTGTTAAACAGCCTGGCGACAATGCGGGTCGGCATTATTACAGACATGATGGCCCAGTTAGCCAAAAATGCGGGCATAGGAAAAGAAGGAGAAGATTATTACAGGAACTCATGTATAAAGAATAAACTTGGCTTTCTCAAGTTAACACTTTTTTAGGTCGTATTTGAATAAATTGGAGTTTTGAAGTGCTAATGGGATATTATCGAGAGATAACATCATTTCCGGTATAGCGCGGTGGCCATACTGAGGTGCTCTATACACATTTGTTTACGTCATCTGACACTTCACTTGCCTAATATTGCAATATTGCAGATGCCCTTTCATTGACATACAAACTGTTTTCAAACAAAGGTTCCGTATCATGACTGAAAGAAAAATAAGAACGTGTCAACTCTGTTTCAAGACAACCATTTTCATGTGTTATCATTTTTTAAACTTTTACCTGCACACGTCAATCTATATGGTTAGAAGTGTGTAATTCTTGGAGAACCTACATGTCTTCTATTGACAGAATGAATGTAAACAAGCAGTGAGTACCTCATAATGGCCGCCACGTGACGTCTATTGAATATTATTGTATGTTTTACTAACATACAATATATATTGCGGGCTACTTTCAAAGAAGGAACGGAAGGGAGTCACCCGAGCGACTGACCTCTGTGATCCATTGGAGAGCGGCGATGACGTGGGCAATCCATCGCGTCGCGCCGACCTCCCGTTGACCTCGGAGTGTCTCGTCTCGTTGAACAGTGGCGATCGCTGCGGCGATGCGTCTCTATTATCCTCGGAATGAGGCGAGCTCGTGACGCTCTTGGCGACGACCAGCCAACGATCGTAGCTCAGCACCTTCTTACAGCGCGGGTTGAAGCTGCGGGCGAGATTACATTCCTATATTTAGCGGCAATTGACTATTAAATCACATAATATATTTTATTATAATAATAATCAAACACCCGGTTCCGACATGTCAGGTCGGGGGGTGACGTATCACTAGTTTCTCGGGCTGTCAGCGCGCTTGGCAGCGTTGACCCACTCACCCGGGCGACAGGCTGCGCTTCCTCGACACCGGCATACTGTTGACCTCCCTCGACCTCGCCGACGCGCCCACGGGACTGGTCTGCGTCCTGAGGGCTTTCTGCTGCGTAAACAGTGCCCATCTGCGGACCGTGTTCTCCTTGTTTTGTTCACCGATCCTCCACAGCTCGTCAAACGCCTCGTCGGCGGCTTTGTCGGCGGCCGTCGGCGACGTCGATACGTCGGCAAATGTGAACGTCGGGTACGTCCTGTCCGCGACCGTCGGCGGGTGATGCTGTGATTTACGCATCCTGATTGGCGGTAGGGCCGTATCAGCGTCTTCGCTTGCCGGCGGACGCGCGACTGCAACGTGGTAAGCTGTTGGTTAGTTTGCGAGAAAACAAGATGTGGAGATGTCAGTCTGGACCATGCAAATATTATCCAACATATATATATATAAAAAACATTCTGCAGAAACTGATCATTTGCTTGAATTACATTATACATAAGCGAAACGGAGTGGGAAGAAGAGAGAGGAACCCAGAGGAAAGGAAGGAGGAAAGAAAACTGTTGCCATCGGCTAATAGCCAACTGCAAGAGAGATAAGAACACAACAACAACATCATGAATCTACTTTTCATTTATTTATTTTGGTTTTATTTGGTTTGGAAAGAGTGATAGGAACTGACAGCTTACCTGAAGACGATAGGAAGGCCATCTGAAATCTGGAGGGCGTGAAAAATATATAGGCCTATAGGCTACAAATACAAATAACAACGAAACGATTCGGCTTCTACAGCCTTGATCACTCGTCGGGGTGAAGGGACTAACGAGCACTCTTTCCAAACCAAATACTCACTTACTTTAGGCTCTACACATCTAATTAACTTATACATATACACCTGGGCCCGAATCCACAAAGCGGAGTTAAGAAAAAAAGAGTTAATATTTAGAGTAAGCCGCGCTATATTCCGGTTTCCGAATCCACAAGAGGAAGTTAGCCAGTTTTGGGGGTTATTTAACTCAAAAATTTAACTCCTGCTCTGTGGCAGGAGTTAAAAGTTTACTCCCGATTGATTGATTAATGGGGCTTTACGTCTCATATTTGTGCAACTATGGCTAATCGAGACGATGAGCGGGTGATAATGAAGATGGGAAAGATGATGATGAAGAACAAAGCCACATCCGAATCAGGTCCATTGTACGTCGCGTGGGTCGTCATACGGGAGTCCAGCAAGGGAGGGCAGGGCCAAGTGGGAGGAGAAATATTCAGTGGGACAGTGGGGGGAAAGGGACAGGGTCTCTTTTTGTCGCCTCTTACGACTAGCAGAGTCACTCTGGGCCTATTCTACCCCGGGCCGAGACGGGTATCCTTTCGTCGCCTCTTACGACTAGCAGAGTCACTCTGGGCCTATTCTTCCCCGGGCCCAGACGGGTTTTTACTCCCGAGAGTTGATTTATTCAACATAGCGGACCCGTGCTTCTTCAGATTTAAAATAATTAATTGAAATATTTGGTACATGTGTGTTCCAAATTGAAAGCTAAATTTATATATAAATATTTAGCAAGAACGTATTACAATCATTTCCCGTTTGAAATACTTTTAATTTCCCGCGAATTTATAGGTCAGGTAAGTCCCGCCTCCCGCAGGCCACTTGAAAATGTCGACAACAGACAGCTGACTGACACTTTGAGGTCTCGCGTTTGGTTGCAGTTTGGATCGAGCAAGTAACTGAGGGGCAAAGAAGAGGGTTCCGAGAATAGCTGGATCTTCCAAACTACTCGAACAATAAGCTGTTACGAAATTACTACTTTCCAAAGCACAAAGTGTGTGTCAAACTCGAGGTTGGTTAGGTTAGCCCTAGGACCCTAGTCATCTGCTCATAGGCCTAGGCTACCTGCCCGTCGTTCGATTTGTCCTTGGTATCACATTCCGTCAGGAAGACAAGTGTGTTTATGCTCTATATTGGCATCTGTCGAAAATTAGCTGGGAAGTGTCAATTGAAGAGGTTTTGAGAAGCCGTGAACACATTGCTCTGCAGGCGGAGCCCTAGGGCCTACCCTTTCGAAGTGCTAAGCCTAAGGCTAGGCCTAGCTACATAGACAAACAAGGTAAATTGGAGAACAGACTCATTTACTTAACATAATTGGTTCTAGATTAATTTTGGGCACTAGCCTACATCATTGTCCGCAGGCCTAACCTCTAGGTCAAGGCCCTAGCATAGCCTAGATAAATCCAATTGTAACTTGTAAGGCCTAGGGCCTTAGGCCTAGAACCCATAGCTTAGGCCTAGGCTACCTTAGACGTAGGGCTCGGACCTAAGGCACCAGACATGTTTAACGACAGTTCAATTATGACAATTGACAGTTGCTTATACCCTATGCCCAAGCTGTATCCTAGATGTTAATTGGCTGACTAATGAGGCCCTTTTTGTATTTTCAGATTCAACTATGCTTTGTGCCAGTTCCAGGGCCATTGGGTGCATTGATGAAATACACATTGGATTAAAAGACCGGCAGAGAACAGGGTGGATATAATTAGCAAATTGTGTAAGTACGCATTACATTGCACATATTCCATCAACCCCACCTGGTCTACCGGTAACGAATGGAAGGCCTAGGCCTACCATGTACAGTGGCCTCCAAAGTAAAATGTCACAACAACAATACGTTTGGCAGCAAAGCCACGTTAGCCCTACATAAGTTTCCACTGCTGTTGCCTCTTAGGTTTGTAAAATTTAATCATGTCATGTTACGATTATTCACTTGGTAGGGTCACAGTAGGGTCAGTGTTAAGGAAGAGAAACATGATGCTTAAATGTTGGTGGTTTGAATGTAGGACAGTGGAGATCTAGTTAAAAAGTATGATTTGATACACGTTGGTAGGTAAACTATAAAACTGTTGTAGGCTACCGTCACATAAAATGTAGGTTCGAGGCTAAAGAATGGCAAGAAGATATTTTACGCAGTCCCCAAAATAATGCTTTCTCTTTTTCTTTCCAGTTATTTTAGTCTGCACTGAGTTTAGTGTCTCACACGAGCTAAATTATCTGTAAATATTAGATTTTTGTGTAACAAATTAGAAAAAAGAAACAATTATTAGTGACACCTCACATCAGTCACATGTCGATACACCGTGGTTGGATGAATCGATTAATGAATATGTAGGCCTACATGCCTTAATCCCACCCACAAAATGTACCAATATGCATACATGACCTTAGGTAGGCAGACAGTATTGATAATTAACCTGTTTCAGAACGGTTTATGAGACTGGTACAGATTACTGTAAAAGAGTTATTGGTACAAAAGCTTATGTAAATCATTCCCAAACAATGTTTCATGTTGATTTTATTATATTTCTTTTTAAAAATTGCTTCATTTATTTAATTATTTTTATGCATCATTTTATTCTTTTCCATTACAAAGCTATTTGTTTATTTATTTTATAGTTTAAATAAATAAATAGGTAGGTAATTTATTTTCACTCCTTGCTGTAGAGGTGGTACCTAGCAACAAGTATTAACAAGAAAAAACTAGTATTTCTCCAGCAGCAAATTTTACTTTAAAATTACTTAATTTTATATTTATTGAATTGGTTTGAATAGGCAACTGTTTTTCAAGCACCTGATACCTATTGGTGAGGGAACACACTTTTGCAATAGAATTTTTAAAATTTCTTCAAATATAACCGATAATTTTCATCTTGTAGCTGCATATTATCTAAAATTATTTCAAATTGATATTGTTTCAGGTGTGGAGAGGAACTTTACTCCACGACTGGCGCTCACTGTGTACCACCACCACCACCACCATGGACCAGGACCAGGACCAGTAGCACACAGCATCCATGATCGGGGCCAAACAAACAGAGCTAGAGGTGCAACAACAGCAGCTTCATCTCATTGTCAATCGATTTACGTGTGTGTGATTTAATTTGTGGCAATATAACAGCAAACGTCGGGTGAAAAGTGCTCCAGTGTTTTGTATAATATTCTTGTTTATCTTTTGTAGATGACTTGAATCGCACAGCTACAGTTTTTTGATGGAAAAACATAACTTTCATATGATCCGATAATGCATGGGATTGAATTTCTTTAAAATTGTTCCTCATAAAGTGGTATTGTTGGGGTATTGTTAGGAAGAACAAAGTACTAGTGTTCAATAATCAATATAAATGCAGAGAAATCAGTGCTCAATGGGGCCATTCATAGTCACAATACCAGGACTAAAGGTAACTACCATGTGCAACCTCGCAAGCTTGAGCTAAAGCAAAAAAGCCCTGACTTCTTGGGCATCAAAATCTTTAACGCTTTACCCAAGAGGGTCACGAATATTAATAAGTTGGAAGTATTCAGGTCCGCTCTTAAAAGGTACTTAATCGATAAAACCTTATATGTTATAAAAGACATTTTTAACTGAGATCTATTCCTCTGTGATGCTGCCTGCATGACCATTGTTCTCATTGTTCTCAGTGCAAGCCTGGCACTAATTTTACACTTATTTTACACTTGCTTCACAAATTGTTGTATGTATTGATTGTAATGGTTGTTTTTATGTATTGTGTTGCAAGACTACTGTCTGTGCAAGCTTGGCACTAATGTGTCACTCTATTTTTATACGTGCTTTACATCTGCATTGACTTGAATAGTGTTTTCATGTATTTGTGTTTCCTTAGTGCAATCTCTTGTAAGGCAGAATGTATACACCTAGGTGTCTTTATTATCAACTTTTTTACTATCTTTATTATTATCCTTATTGAGGAAATATGATGTATGAGCATTCTATGAAATGTATACCTGATATATGAATATTAAACTGAACTGAACTGAACTGAACTGAACTTACGAACAACAAAATATAACACAACAAACCCAAACAAGACAAAACAACGAGGGCGCTCACAACAGTAGGATTAATATCGATGAAACTGGCGGTTTGAAAGACAAACTTCCACGTTCTGGCCAGATCTTATCTAAACATATTTCTCTGTACACAGAAGTAATAAGTATTCCTAACGAACATGAAGGGCAGATACCGGTGATTCAAATGTTGTCCGAAAGACACAATGCAGATTCATTAATGTTTTGGCTCAGTGAGTGGCTAAGATCTGGTGCTGGTGCTTCCCCCGCCCATTTTCTCCACCGAAAAAAATGTAATAAAAATATAACAAAGAATATGTGTCCTCAAGTCATTTGCAATGTCATCCTATTCACGTTACAATATTTATGGTTTTTAAAAAGCGCACAACTGGGCAACGGTAACGAAATATAATATACATCTGGTAGAAGAATCACAGTTTCTATGTGTGAATAATATTTGACTCTACTATGTTAATGTCTACAACGTGTAGCTATTAATTTACATAACTGGCATCATAATTATTTGTAATCAATTTGCAATCAACTCGTAATAACGGGAAATGCTGATTGGCTTGGTTTCTCCTATCCTTGTTTCAAACCAGTGCTTTTGTTAGAACCACATGGTAGGCCTTCTACACTGGCAGCAGGTACTCGTCAAATGGGTAACTGATTATTTTTGATTATTTGGGCTTAACGTCTCATTTTTGGAACGAGGCTAATCGAGACAATGAGTGGGTGATATATGAAGATGAAATATGGGGATGTTTGGAGGAGAAGGGCAAGTAGGAGGGAGCGTGAGGAAAGAGAAAAGTGGAGGAAAGAGGATTGGGGTGTGGACTGCACTTCGTCTCACTTCTCCTCCTCGACCAGTCCGGCTAGAGTGGCCCTACCAGAAGCATACGCTTCCACCGGCATAGCTCCAGGAATCATCAAAGCACGCAAACCTGCCCACCGCGATAAGGTAGCAGTCCATGGGCAGGATGGGTAACTGTCAACTCCACATGTGATAACTGATACGGCGTAGGCCTAGGTCCTAGACTACTTGTAACTAAAATTTTAAATCTCTGAGCTAGATGGCAGGCCTGGCCTAGGCCACATTTGCTCTACAGGGGCCTCATTCCTGTACATTTCTTTAACTCTCGCTAACCCCGGGTCAATTTGACCCCGGGGTAACTCTAAGGGTCAAACCTTATCCAGTACAAGTGTTAACATAGGGTTATAATGTAAAGTCCATGCTACCCGAATCGAAGTCGATAGCCAATCACAGGTCGCCAAAATAATAATAATGTATGACGTCATCACGGCGATTGCGGGAACACAATTATTTTCAAAATGGCTGAAGTTAGAGTCATGGCAGCTCGTTCTATAAATTTTACTGAAGAAGAGAAATTAGTGCTTGTGCGTGAGGTACAGCTACGAAGTGCCACTATAAATAGAGAATTCTGTGCTACTCTGACAAAGGCACACAAGGACCGTGCGTGTGAAATGGTGGCAGAGTCGGTCAATGCTGTAGCCCCAATATCGCGATCCATCAAGGCGGTAAGTAGATTCTGCTTTCATTCATACAATCAACGGCTAGGGCCTAGCTTAAGCCGGGCCTCGTTAAGATTGATTGATTAATGGGGCTTAACGTCTCATATTTTTGCAACAATGGCTAATCGAAACGATTAGCGGGTGATAATGAAGATGAGAAAAATGATGATGAACAATAAAGCCACAACCGAATCAGATCCATTCTACGTCGCGTAGGTCGTCATATGGGAGTCCAGCAAGGGAGGGCAGGGCCAAGTGGGAGGAGAAATATTCAGTGGGACAGTGTAGGGGGGGGGGGAGGGACAGGGTCTCCTTCCGTCACCACTTACGACTACAGAGTCACGCTGGGGTATTCTTCCCCGGGCCCAGACGGGCCTCGCGTTTGCTTTGAAGAGGTTGATGAGCATGTAGAAAGGCCACGGTGAGTTTTTAGGAACCGGCTCGATCCTTTAAATCTCCCGGACAACGATCTGATGAGAAACTATCGGTTTCCTCGTCACGTAATCATAGAACTGTGTGACGAGCTCGAGCCAGTGTTGGGCAGGGCTACGGCTCGATCACATACGTTACCAGTCCACACACAGGTGCTAACATCTTTACGATATATGGCACAAGCTAGCTTCCAAATTGTTTTGGGAACGTGGCTGGGAAAAGGCCAGTCTAGCTGCAGCCTTGTCCTCAAAAGCAAGAGAGCAAGAGAGTGCAAGAGAGCATACAAGAACAATTAGATGTGACACTGCAAGGAGATCCCTCTTTAACAATGGATTCAGATTCAACGTTAACAAGTGAACCAGCTCTAGATCAGCCACGAGATTACACATCTCCACCAAGTGTGTTGAGCAGTACCATTAGAATTTTACAAATTTCACAGGGACCATTATTAGAGACAAATTTACATACTATTAGGGATGGTTATAATTTTTCAAAAATTACCAATCCTCGAGGTAACAGATTTGAATTTCACCTATCACTTATCACCTATTTTCAATCATTTTCGACACACAATTTTGTGTTTCATGGCTTCCTGCGACCGGCACATATAAGTTGAAGAATTTTACAAGCAATAACATAACAACAAGACTTTCTTTGCAATTGCGACGACATTCTAGCAGACAGAGAAACACTATGGACTATCTGCTCTAAAATAGACTTGAATATTAGTCTGTATTAGCATACATTTGCATTACTTAGTTCAGAGGCTCGGATGATTCGTACACAACCATCTATAAGTTATTAAGCTTGCATGGAAGGACATGTTAAAGCTTCCGTAGGTTTGTTGCAGCTGGGTTTTTAGAATACTTAGGCCCGGTTTCACCAAGTTGTCGTAATCCGTCGACCAACTAGTCCGCGGATCATGCAAATCGTCGATTTCTGATTGGTCAATAGAAATTTTCAACCACAGGCTACGCTATTATCAAATATCAAAAAGGATGTGTGTTTTGTTTATCGCGCCATTTATAAGGTGTATACTACTACTACGTGTAATGCAATTCGCACCTTTTGAAATGTCTGCAAATAGATTTGTACGCAGCGCGAATTATAGCGAGGAGGAGAAATTATTTCTCCTCAACATTGTGCATACGTACGTTAAGATATTAGAGTCCAAGAAATCAGATGCCGTCACATCAAAAGAAAAGGAGAGGACATGGGAGCTGGTAGCGGCGGACTTCAACGCGAAGTGCGGGAAGACGTTCCGAACCATGTCTTCCCTGAAAACGTGCTATGTCAATATCAAAAAAAAAAAAAATCCAGGAAACTGGAGGCTGACAAAAAAGCTGAAATATTTAAGACGGGTAAGTAAAATCTATTATTTACATTCTTCAAATACTTGTATTTTATGACATGGAAACGTCAAAGCAAAATACGAAACGAAGTTTGGGTCATGCCACAAATTGTTTTAGCATCGCAGCACACGCAACTAGACCTAGGCCTAGCACGCATCCTTATCTGTTTCAATAGGTCCTACCTATTTCAATCTAATCGGCCGCGTGAGTCTAGACGAATTCGAACTAATTTGGCGCCTTCGACGGTCACGCGGACTCGCCCCTTTCCGTCCGTGGTTGAACATAACCTAAAAGTACAGAGGCGTAGGCCAGACCTTCGGTGTTCGTTCTTTGATCATTTTGTGTTTACTGTTTACCGACGTAGGCCCTTTGCTCACCTTTCAGAGGAGATAGATATTTGGGCTTAACGTCCCATCTTTTTGCAACTTTGCTAATCGAGACGATGAATGGGTGATAGCCCAGGTGAAGACGTTTGGAGGAAAGTGAAACGGGAGGGAAAGGGCGGATGTAGGCCTAGGACCCTAGGCTGCACTTCGTCTGACTTCTCCCCGACCTTTCACGACGGGCTGAGCCTTGTGTCCAATTTTAAGGTGCGTGATTGCCGCCATCGAGGTTTGGATGGAAGGCAAGAAGACCACAATCTGATTTACAACCAGTCGTCAGACCGGTAAGCGTTGCATGAGCTGTGTCCCGCAGTGCACTGGTCTATTGGTGCGCACATGACTATATCTGGCAACCTCTCCTGATTGACTAGTACAACACGATACGGTAGTAGAGGTTAAGTGTCTATATGCAAATCGGAATTGTGAAAATAGACCTGTGACTGTACCCTTTTTGGAGAGAGTAAATAGCCAACTTTTTTTAAAAAGAAATCATAATTATTATTAAGTACAGGGACAGATGCTCTTAATACAACGCAACTTCTGTCACTTTGTTGTGTACACATTCAAAGATAGATAGATATTTGGGCTTAACGTCTCTTATTTTTGAAACTTGGCTAATCGAGACGATGAGTGGGTGAAATATGTTCACAGACGTCAAGGTTTTTAAAATGTTAATCGACTACTCCTTCATTGACGACATGTAACTAAAACTAAGAGATTCACTTGATTCCAAGAACCTCCCTTCCTCGCTTGACCATGCTCTCGTTGATGTTGATTCATATCTGTGGCCTCGTTGCTCCCTCAGGTGTAATTGATGCTCAGACTTGTGTCTCCTGCTACCGTTGAAGCGTTATGAAATCGCAGATTACTGGCGCCTAGCATCCGGTGTGATCCCACTGTACTTGGCAGCTAAATACCCAATATTAACGATAAATACAAAAAAAAAATACTAAAAATACTTTGTCGTCTCCATTCATTATGACTGTGTCAGCATCCTCGTTATTACAAAACACATCATTTAACGAGAATACACCGTTATACTGTGAGGACCCGACTGAGCGGGTCTTCCTATTAGTATAAGAGAGGGTTCTACGGGGTAGGTGGCCCGGCTTATCACGAAAACACAATATTAATTAGTAAAGGTTTATTAGAATAAATGGGCGGCGAAGGCAAGATTGGCGGACAGCGCGCAGCTTCCTATCCTTGCACTGGCCCCGATTGTACTGCCCAACAACCCCCGAGACAGAGGGCTGGCACCCGCGACCCTCCCTCTCCCCCCACCAGTGGTGGGAGCGAGGCTGCGGCGTGGTTTCGCCATGGTTGACGGGCGTACCCTTACAATACTCTTACTGCCTAGTTTACATATGAAATTATCCTGGACTTTCAGGTTGACATTGGTACACCTTGGTTGATATGTGACAAAATCAATACATCTGCCCACCCCTATTATTCATACTCATTCATCATGCAATGTAAAGCAAGGATATTTGCATATTTTTATATATTTTGACATTTCAGAGACTATTGTGTAGTAATTTCATACCGAGGGAGAACGCCCACTAAATGTGGTCCCTCAGACATGGTTGACAAAAAACCGAACTCACACATTCTGGCCCAATTGTTCAGATACAAAACGGTGGAAGGCCACACGTCAAATATGGAAGCCAGGCAGCGACTCTGGTCTTGCTGCCCAGTTCAAGTTCGTTGCCTATCAAGTAAGTATGATTCAGTAATGTTTTGGAGCTGGGTGGATCTTTTCAGATGTACCTGGGGCGTAAGTCTACAGTTTGCAGAGTCTGAAAAGTTTCAAATAAGCAGATAGGCCCTACTGGAGCAAGGCCACAAATGTCGTATAATTGGAACTTATATTTTCAAGTGACATATTAAATGTCTGTCTAGGTACAATAGTGGGATAGATAGATAGATATTTGGGCTTAACGTCTCATATTTTTGCAACGAGGCTAATCGAGACAATGAGTGGTTGATATATGAAGATAAAATAGGGGGCTGTTTGGAGGAAAGGGGCAAGTAGGATGGAGCGTGAGGAAAGGGGAAAGGGGAGGAAAGGGGATGTACAATGGTGGGAGCTATTGAAAAATGTAAAATACTACAAAACAATGACAAATAAACTGTGTTATCCAGTGATCTGTCTGATTTGGAGAATCAGAACCACATGAGGTTACGAAATAGTGTAACCACGAAAAAATCTAATTCCAGAACTTACGATATTGCACGAGATTCTGACCAATCGTCAACTGACTCAAACCAGTGCGACAACTCTATAAACACACTAAATAAAAGTGGTGCTAGTACTAATATTCCATTTATCACCTTGAAACCAGCCACACCACCTTTATTTTCCCCACCAAAGACATCATCTGTGGTTTGTCAATGTCCAATGCAGCACCGAGTGGCAACCGGTGGTGGACCGTCTGTGTCTGATCTACCAGAAGATCCACACCTAGATGTGGCAATGCCATACCTACTTCTAGGTGAGGAGAGCGAGGTTGACTCCGACGCTGTCACGTTGAGCTCTACCGCGGCTGAGCTTGAGGCCAGGCCGGCCTCAGCTCCGGCTTCATTCGCTCCTCCAAGGGGAACCAATTCAGCTTGAAGATGAGGATAGTACGTTATATTTTAATTACCACTCCCATAATTTGAGTGCGAAATATCGAGTTTCGACCTAATAAGGGAACGGTATAACCGGAGCATGACGGTGCGGTCTGCCCCCCAGGTTGTATTGCTGAGTATTCGTAGGATATTAAGAGACTTTGAGCATTTGGATTTAAGTTGATGAAGATGTGGTTTCCAATTAAGTTTTGTGTCAAAAAGCATTCCTAGGAAGCGAGCAACTTCTGAAAACAATATGTCTTGCCCTCCCATCTTTAGATTTGGATGTGAGCAAATACATGTTGCAAATACATGTTGATTTTTAATCTTATTTGTCAATTAACATTACGTGCTCTATATTATGTATATATTATTGTTTTGTTGTATGTTCTTATGTTCCTATGTTCTTTGTAATGCGGGCTGAAGGGAGTCCCCGCCTAGTGGGGTACTCTACACCAGCCGTCCTTATATTCATATAAACTGTAAGGACATACGTTAATAAATAAATACATAAATAAATAAATAAATAAATAAATAAATAAATAAATAAATAAATAAATAAATAAATAAATAAAAAAATTAAGTTCACAAAGTTGGTGTGTTTTAGAAGGAGTTTTGAAGCACAAAAGTTGGCCAACCAAACCTTTCTTGCAATACTATTTAGAAATAAGTTTCTCACTTAGATCAGTCATGTACAAAAAAATGTTATGATTATCTTTCCGAGCACCTAAGCCTAGCCCATGTAAAGTGGATGAAATCAAGGTAGGCCTAGCCTACCAGTAGTTTAACCTTAACTCAACCATACTAGTGGTTTACCCAACCTATATGTGCCTGGGCTCACCCATGGAGGTAACATCTTAGGTTACAATTTATAGGCCCTACTACCTTTACATGTAAACTACCGAGGTAGGCCTACCTTGGCCTACCCACTTTGTGTAGTGTATGTCTTATTAGATATTAAGATTAAAATCAATAACTGCTTTTAGGTAGTAGGCCTACCAGTAGGGCCAAAGACCATGACACTTATGTGTCTCTCATTAAAGGTTTTCGCGGCTTTGTCATTTTTTGCAACGGGCAGTTACCGCGTCACGCCCCCATTTCGCACTTGTGCCTAATACTAGATCCTATAACCTAGGCTATACTCCAAAATAATCCCCAGATAATGACCCAGCATAGAGTCGGTTTTGTACCTATAATAGCCTGTACATGCAGAACAGGTTAAAGTCACGACTGAGCTCAAGCCCATAAAATTGCCATGTCACAGAAGTTGGTGAGCAGGGCAATTCAGCAGGTCACAACAACCATCTGTAATTTGATGTTACATTAACGTAAAATACATTTTCAAAGACAAGAATTGAACAAGGATGAGATGATTGATTGATGGGGCTTAACGTCTCATATTTTTGCAACAAGGGCTAATCGTGTTTTTGTAGGCATATAGACCTAGAGGTAAATAGTAAATAATATCTCTAATAATATACTTTCTAAACAAGGATTCATTTTGACTTTTAAACTTGCAACCTCAATTACTACATTTGCACTTTAACTCAATATTAATACCCATCCCTCTAAAAGATAATCCCTCTATCCCAGATCCCTCTATCAGTAGGTGCTATGGGCTGGGTTGAAGGAAATTCAAAAGAACTTTAAATTAAGAAAATAACTCTAAATTTGTGTAGGCTTACCCCTTTTTCCATGCCTAAGTGCATCTGTACTAGTACTTTCATTTGTGTTGATTAATTGATATTTGGGCTTAACGTCTTATATTTTTGCAACTTGGCTAATCAAGACGATGAGTGGGTGAAAATGAAGATGAAATAGGGGGCTCTTTGGAGGAAAGGGACAAGTAGGAGGACGCGCGAGGAAACGGGAAAGGGAAGGAAAGGGGATTGGGGTGTGGACTGCACTTCGTCTGACTTCTCCTCTTCGACGAGTCGTCTTTTGTCACTCGTCTTACTTGAAAGTTTGCGATACACCTATAAGGGCATCGCTTAGAGGACTGTTGCAGGACTGTGCCTACTAACATAGCAACATATGACAGAGGCCTGCCGCATAGACGTTGGTACTAATTTCAATGATTGATTACATTAAACTTCATATTTTAATTAGATTAAACGTCTCATATTTTTGCAACGACGGCTAATTGAGACGATGAGCGGGTGATAATGAAGATGAGAAAGATGATAATGAAAAAAAAAGCCACATCCAAATCAGATCCATTGTACGTCGCGTGAGTCGTCATACGGGAGTCCAGCAAGGGAGGGCAGGGCCAAGTGGGAGGAGAAATATTCAATGGGACAGTGGGGGGGAAAGGGGATTGGGGAGTGGACTGCACTTCGTCTGACTTCTCCTCCTCGACCAGTCCGGCTTGGGTGGCCCTACCAGAAGCATACGCTTCCGCCGGCATAGCTCTCGGGATCAACAAAGCACGCAAACCTGCCCACCACGATAAGGTGGCAGTCCCTGGGCAGGTACAGAGTTGAAGATACACTCACTTGGAGAACCTACTGGATCCAGCTCTAGCCAGCGACTGTACCCTACAATGCCGTGCAATTCCCTACGTGTGTAGACCCGCCGCGTGTACGAGTCTCGGGCGCGAGCCTACCCGGCTTCGAACCGTCCTCCGTAACAACATTTATTGTATTGTGGATGTCGATCCAAAGAATGGACGCGTCACCAACGAAAGTAAATTTCTTCTTTCATTTTTCGTCTCCGTGCCATTTCAAAATTAGGTAATATTAGGCAATTTCAAAATTTAAGTAAATCCATATAAACATATGGATTTGTTGTCTTCTTGGCTATTATGCCCCCCTGTGTGAGTATATTGGTGCAGACTGAAGTCTGTCACCCATTGCTCCACATTTCGCCAAAATTGCATCTGGCATGTTCACGAGTCCCTATCACGTCCTTCTTATTCAATAGCCTAACGTCGACTGACTTCCGAGGCGCGCGTTGTCTGTATACCCACTGCTGTAGAAGGTGGAGGTGCGGGGCGGCGCGGTTCTATTGTTAATTTTGAGGGCTGGGCCGTGTTGCATGAAGAAAGCACTGGTGCGGGGGCGTTAGTTTTTTTATTATGGTGGTGTTAGCCTTGGTTTCACACGCCATGGGGTCAGATTGATGGATTGATTAATTGGGCTTAACGTCTTATATTTTTGCAACGATGTCTAATCGAGACGATGAGCGGGTGATAACGAAAATGAGAAAGTTGACGATGAAGAATACAGCCACATTCGCTTGAAGTCACTAAGTCGGAGTTCTGAAGATGACTGATGCTCCTGCCTGGCAGCGCGCTGCTTATATAGCCCGAAAGCCTAAATCCACATTTCAATAGTCTGAAAATTTGTATCGTTAAGTTTTGTGTAGAAGCAAGTTTACACTCTCTACAATTTAAAATAATGTTTTACAAAACATTAATTTTTGGTTTCCAAAGCATAACAATGCCTATTTATGTCTTGAATTGGATTATAAGAACTTAATAGACATTATGGTTGGGAAGTAAATGTCATTCTCTCGTGACGAGTAGTAAGAGAAACATTTAACTATCAATTATTATAAATAATACCTTGCTAAACATGAATAATTGGTGCCCTATGTAAAACAATGCCAATTTCTGTCGTTAATTGGATTATAAGAACTTAAATCGACATTATAATAGTCCGGTGCGCATTTAAATCCACATTACCATGGTTGGGAAGTAAATCATTCTCTCGTGACGAGTGTAGTTATGGAAACACCACACTCCACCGTGACACTCAGACCACACAACACAAGAACCAACGTGCAGCACAACAGAAACCTGCAACCACCATCTCCACCGTGACGCTCAGACCACACAACACAAGAACCAACGTGCAGCACAACAGAAACCTGCAACCACCACACTCCACCGTGACACTCAGACCACACAACACAAGAATCAACGTGCAGCACAACAGAAACCTGCACCACCACACTCCACCGTGACACTCAGACCACACAACACAAGAATCAACGTGCAGCACAACAGAAACCTGCAACCACCACACTCCACCGTGACACTCAGACCACACAACACAAGAACCAACGTGCAGCACAACAGAAACCTGCAACCACCACACTCCACCGTGACACTCAGACCACACAACACAAGAACCAACGTGCAGCACAACAGAAACCTGCAACCACCACACTCCACCGTGACACTCAGACCACACAACACAAGAATCAACGTGCAGCACAACAGAAACCTGCAACCACCACACTCCACCGTGACACTCAGACCACACAACACAAGAACCAACGTGCAGCACAACAGAAACCTGCAACCACCACACTCCACCGTGACACTCAGACCACACAACACAAGAACCAACGTGCAGCACAACAGAAACCTGCAACCACCACACTCCACCGTGACACTCAGACCAAACAACACAAGAACCAACGTGCAGCACAACAGAAACCTGCAACCACCACACTCCACCGTGACACTCAGACCACACAACACAAGAATCAACGTGCAGCACAACAGAAACCTGCAACCACCACACTCCACCGTGACACTCAGACCACACAACACAAGAACCAACGTGCAGCACAACAGAAACCTGCAACCACCACACTCCACCGTGACACTCAGACCACACAACACAAGAACCAACGTGCAGCACAACAGAAACCTGCAACCACCACACTCCACCGTGACACTCAGACCACACAACACAAGAACCAACGTCCAGCACAACAGAAACCTGCAACCACCACACTCCACCGTGACACTCAGACCACACAACACAAGAACCAACGTGCAGCACAACAGAAACCTGCAACCACCACACTCCACCGTGACACTCAGACCACACAACACAAGAACCAACGTCCAGCACAACAGAAACCTGCAACCACCACACTCCACCGTGACACTCAGACCACACAACACAAGAACCAACGTGCAGCACAACAGAAACCTGCAACCACCACACTCCACCGTGACACTCAGACCACACAACACAAGAACCAACGTGCAGCACAACAGAAACCTGCAACCACCACACTCCACCGTGACACTCAGACCACACAACACAAGAACCAACGTGCAGCACAACAGAAACCTGCAACCACCACACTCCACCGTGACACTCAGACCACACAACACAAGAACCAACGTGCAGCACAACAGAAACCTGCAACCACCACACTCCACCGTGACACTCAGACCACACAACACAAGAACCAACACATTCGTATGCCCATAACTTCGCATACAAAGCGTACCTATGCAGAAGTAACCAAATCAAGTAAACAGAACACAATAAACATCACCACACGGAACAAGGACACCCAACACAAGGACACCCTCACCACTTCAGGTGGAATGCATGTAGAACGTTTATTGGGTGGTGGTGCTACTTCGTTTGGTTCTGGCAGTTCTTTCAACTCTTTTGATGATTTTTCCCAAGCTTTCAAAACTTGGTGTGTTGCAGGGAATCATCCAATGTCAATATATCAATCGTACAAATTAGACTGTGGAACAGATCCCACTCACCCGTACAGGCAAGTCATTTACAAATGCAAACACAATGGTAGCTCTCGAATCAGGGGCGAACATTTGCGAACTAACCAGTGTTATAACGCTAAAAACTCTCCTGTTATGGTAAAAGTAGCTTATAGGAAAACATCCGGTTGTTACTTTGTTAACAAAATCCAGAAACGTTCATGCACTACCCAGACCAAAGACTATAAACCGTAGATGAAGCAGCGGGTATGGGAGATTTAATTGACCACAAAATTGAAACTAAAGAATTCAAACAATATGTTTTAAAAAAAACTGGCAAGTGCCTTCTTTCGAAAGATGTAGAAAATTTACGGCGTAAACGTAAAAATGAGGAAATTGGCCATCGGTCATTGAGCACAGTGTTAATTGACAAATTGCTCAAACTTGGAGAAATACATGGCAACAGTATTTGTATTGAAGTAGATGAAAATAACACCCTACAGTACCTCTTAATTCAAACTAATTATATGAGAACTTTAGCAACTAAATATTCGGATGTTTTGTTTGTTGACGGAACTTACAAATTAAATGTAGAAGATAACCCTTTGTATGTAATATTGTGTGAAGATGGTACTGGCACAGGACGACTACTTTGTTACATCTTTGTACGGAAAGAAAGTGAAGAGCTTCTCGATCGAGAATTTAAAAAGTTTGTGTCTTTGACCGAAATTGTCAAAGACAACTGTAAAATTATTATGGTTGACAAGGATGTTGTAGAAATCAACATACTTTCAAAACTACTTCCACAAAGTACCATCCTGCTATGTAATTTTCATGTCTTGAAACGAATAAAGGAACGTCTAAATGCAGATGGTTAAGCAAAAGTAGTTAAGGAGCAGGCTTTCACTGCCTTTCAGGCTGCTCTATTTTTTTTTTCACAGAAACTGATTATTTAGAAAATGTTGCAAAATTACAAGGTATCGCTCCCAACCAGTTTGTAGATTACTTCTTTAGGAATTGGCATCCCATAAAGGAAATGTGGGTCATGGCATATAGGAAGTCTCTACCGACATTAGGAAACATTACAAATAACCGTATTGAAAGCCACAATCAGAAAATCAAGGCATTTATAAGGAGTACATACCACTTACATGAGGCTGTAGAAAGATTGATGTACTTTGTGGCCACTTTAGAAACATCAAATTGTCAAAATTCATTCAAGGAAGGCAAAACATTTTTAAATACAAAACATAACGATGAATTACATACAAATATATCTAACGTTTGTACTCAAAAAGCTTCGAAAATAATTTTCTTTGAACTAGACAAATTGGAAAAAGCTACTTATAACTTTGATTCAATTTTGCTTCAAATTACTAATGCACAAGAAAAACAGTACAAAATAAGTCAACATTTTACGAAATGATCTTGTTCATTTTTCATGCAACATGGCTTGCCTTGTTCCCACTTATTTGTAGCCCGTAAGGAAATGAATTGCCGATGGTTATAATAAAATGGTGAAGGATGAACTTTTCAAAATGTTTCAGTCCGCTTTATTTCCATTCTCCGAGAAAGAGTATTTAGATAATGTAAATGAGTTGCGTAACGTTGCACCTCAACATTTTTGGAATAACTTTGAAAAAAAAACTGGCATCCGATGAAAGAGACGTGGGTTATGGCATATAGGAAGCAGTTGCCCACATTAGGTAATGATACCAATACTAGGATTGAGTCATCCAAAAACTGAAGGGGTTCATTAGACATACATATTATTTGCATGAAGCCGTTGAGAGGCTTGTATATTTTGTTCGCACTTTGGAAACATCATGTATTTATATTTTTTTGCATACATCGCATAAATAAATATTTATAAATACCAAACACACTGATGAGTTACATACAGAAATATCAGAAGTGTTTACTCAAAAGTATCAAAAATAGTTGTTTACCAAATTGATAAGTTAAAGACAAATTCTTACAGTTCCAACATTTGAACATCATGTGTCATTGTCAACAATAAAAGTTATGTTATTAATGAAGATTTCACGGAATGTTCTTGCACTTTTTCATGCAGCATTCTTTGCAATGTGCACACTTGCTTTATGCTCGTCGGGAAAGCGATATTGCCATGGTCAATCCTTCTTTGATTCAAGAATGCTAGAGGAAGGAAACTTACAGGGAAATTATTGAAATGCCGCAAGGAATTTCTTGTGCATCAGTGAATTTCATTCCCCAAGTATATTTTCAAAACCAGTGAGTAGCAATAAGAAATTTAAAACTGCAATTGAAATTTTTAAACCAATAGCTTCTTTTATGTCTATATGTGGCACTTAAGAATTAAATGAGTTGGCAAACATATTTGGAGAACTTTATGAAAAGATGAGGTCCAAAGACTTTTCAAAAATCCAAAGCTCCTCTTTCCATTCAGAACATATTGGCTTGTGCAGGTTTTCACACGTTAATACTACTACCAGTACCTACAACGCAGGCGATGAAGCACAAGGCCGTGATCGTTCCCCAGAGCGCATTTCTAAACTACACACAACTACACAATATAATGACTTGACTCTTCTTTACCTCTGAATTCTGACTCACATGCCACTCTACAAAATGACCACATTCAGACTTCATAACCCTTAAATTCTGAAATGCATTGGCCAACCACTCTTACGAGATAATCCTTCTCATTCCTCAGTACCATTAAATTTAACTTCATCGGGACAAGATCAACTAATTCAGAGTACTAATGTCGGTGCTTTTATTGTTTGAATGATGTTCCTCTTAACTTATGTAAAACAGAGGTATCAAGTTTAGAAGTTAGAGAACAATTAGATGTGACACTGCAAAGAGATCCCTCTTTAATAATGGATTCAGATTCAACGTTTGCAAGTGAACCAGCTCTAGATCAGCCACGTTATTACACATCTCCACCAAGTGTGTTGAGCAGTACCATTAGATTGATTATTTGGGCTTAACGTCTCATATTTTTGCAACGAGGCTAATCGAGACAATGAGTGGGTGATATATGAAGATGAAATATGGGGATGTTTGGAGGAGGAAAAGGGCAGTAGGAGGGAGCGTGAGGAAAGGGGAAAGGGGAGGAAAGGGGATTGGGGTGTGGACTGCACTTCGTCTGACTTCTCCTGCTCGACCAGTCCGGCTAGGGTGGCCCTACCAGAAGCATACGCTTCCGCCGGCATAGCTCTCGGGATCAACAAAGCACGCAAACCTGCCCACCACGATAAGGTAGCAGTCCTTGGGCAGGAGTACCATTAGAATTTTACAAACTTCACAGGGACCATTATTAGAGACAAATTTACATACTATTAGGGATGGTATGAATTTTTCAAAAATTACTAATCCTCGAGGCCGTCCAAAGAGATCAAAGAAAGGTTTATCTAATTTCTCCAACGACAGATGTATAAAACAGTGTGCTAGATTGCAACGTGGGACAAGAGACCGTATTAACGTTCTTGCGAAAACACCCACTCCCCAAAATTGGGCTAACTTTATGAAATTGGATGAAAATAAAGCGGAACTTTTTAACTTCTTATCGCATCGACTGGTGTGAGTTGATACTCGTGAGCAGATCACTCTTGTGTGCACTGTTGGAAATTGGAATAAGCTTACATGTGATTTCAAGCAACGACTCCATTGATACAACAGTGGATCCGTGTACTTAGGAAGAAGCTGATGGTCGTCTTTTGTTGAATGCAAAAAATTCAAGTTTGTTTAATCATCAAAACATCGTGATAAGCACCGTAGATTCGGACGTGGTCATTATCACACTGCACGTCTATCCCCAATAGGGAACACGCGTACGATTTTTTTATTTGATTTTTAAATACCTTGTATCATTTGTAACAATAGAACGTCTTTAAATTTTGAAAATCGGATCTGTCTATGTCTCAAAATAATTGATTTAGTAACCTCACGTAAAAGCGCGCGAAAAACGAGCCGGCGCCATCTTGATGCGACGTGTGACGTCAGGGTTTTGTAATCGCCGCTGACCCTGATTTGAATGCACGCATTCTCCGTTTACTCGCCGCGCTCCTTCAGCATTCCTGTGCTAGTTGTTCTAAATGGAACCAAAATGGTCCCGTTTCACATACAAGTGGTGCATAGTACCCATGTGCCCTAACACCTCGGTGAAGACACCTGAAAAAATATTTGTGAATGAACCAAAAAAGAAAACACATCGGAAACAGTGGTTGAAAGCCGTGAGGCGGGATGACAGTGCACGACCACTGTCAAAGACTTGTGTGTTGTTTTGCTGCCAGGACCATTGTAATGTTAGTGAAATGAATCTATATGTTTACTGTTTAATGTTAATATTTACTTAATTTGCACTAGTGGATGTACTGTTGCAAATAAAGACAGTAATAATAATAAAATTAACACGATGCAAGGTACCAAATGGCGAAGTAAGTCAGTATTTGTATTGCCAGTGTAGTGTATTTGAATTGAGTATACTATTCGTTGTAAGTTTTCAATTAATTGCTACGGATATAATGTGCAAACTTCTCGCGCGGCCCGCCTCGATCCACGCAGTGTCGCCTGGGTTCACGGCAGGCTCTATGCTTGCTTCTGATTGGCTGAATACGAACCTAAATCAAAACATCGAAGACGGTATGTTATGTCTTCTTGTTTTTCTCCAAAAGTAATGAAAATAATTTCACTATAAAAAATATTCAGTCGATGTGGGTTCCTCTCCGAGGTGACTGGCGGACACAAAGGGGGCTCTCAAGCATTTTTTTTCCTCTTCACACATCACCATTCCATTTTCATATCTTCTATTACATCCTCTCTTCTCCATGTATGCTGGCCCCCTTTGTGCCCTAATCGCCCACCGCTGTGTTTGCCGTGCAGCGCGACCCTTGTCGGTGGAAAGGGGGATCCTGGCTGTTGAGGGAAGTGCTTCCCGCGGGTTGCATGGACAAACACGCAGCTTTAACCTCTGCTTCATCTAGACGGGTGGTGCAGGTTTAACCCGACCTGTATCTATCGGCTTGTGAAACTATTTATTGCTACACATCTTGGGTGAGCCACTAGGCTATCTCCCCTGCGTACCTCTGGCGCTGAATATCAGCGTCCCAAATTGTGGCTCCATGGTGGGTGGGGAGCGTTTGGGGATGAAACTTAAAAACCACATATGGATAATACAAACCAAAAACCAAAAGGCAGTACAATAAAAAGAAATAAATAAAAAATAAATTAAAAGGAATAGCCCTCAGATTGATTACTGGGGCTTAACGTCCTATATTTATGCAACGAAGGGAGGGCAGGGCCAAGTGGGAGGAGAAATATTCAATGGGACAGTGGGGGGGAAAGGGGATTGGGGTGTGGACTGCACTTCGTCTGACTTCTCCTCCTCGACCAGTCCGGCTAGGGTGGCCCTACCAGAAGCATACGCTTCCGCCGGCATAGCTCTCGGGATCAACAAAGCACGCAAACCTGCCCACCACGATAAGGTGGCAGTCCATGGGCAGTTCATTTGAATGGCTCATTCATATTTGTACGTTCATGCATACAAGTTGCGCAGGTGCTGTGTATTATAAGTGCAATGAAGAATGATGGTGATGATGATAGAAGCATATCGTCTATGTCTACGGTACGAAGAGGCCCAAATCAAGTAAGTTTACACACAACTAAATATTAAATATTATAATAACGAAATTATTGCATAGCATAATATATTATATTTTAAGTTTTAACCATTAATTCCTTGTTAAAATGCAGATGCAATAAAATAGCCCATGCTTACAAAGCATTTTAAAATATTACAGTCTAAATGAGTTATTATTTAATAGAGTTTAATTAAAATATAGATATAAAATGCAAAGCATTTAAACTGATTACAGTTAAAACAATTATTTGAGTTTTATTAAATATTAAATACAAAATTTAATTGCTGCATATATTTTATTGGTAACCACCAATCCATTGTTAAAATGTGTAGCTCTGCAGTGCAATAAAATAACCCATGCTTTCAAAGTATTTGAACTTATTACAGTTAAATCAATTTTTATTTCATTGAGTTTAATTTTTTTTTAAATAAATAAATAAAAAATATGTACATTTCAAAGCATTTTACTTTAGGCCTATTACAGTTTAATCAGTTATTATTATTTAATTGAGTTTTTTTCTTCTCCAGGATTATATTGACAATTATGTCAGGACCGCCCGCCTTCTTGACTTCTTAGAGATCGACAGAGAGGATCAAGCTGAACCGGATGCCCTCGAACGCGACGGCTATGGCTTCTGGCGTCCGACTCTTCTTCTGGCTCCCACTCTGCACCTGGCTCCCAGTCTGCTTCTGGCTCCCACTCTGCACCTGGCTCCCAGTCTGCTTCTGGCTCCTAGTCTGCTTCTGGTTCGCACTCTGCTTCTGGCTCCCACTCTGCTTCTGGCGTCCGACTCTTCTTCTGGCTCCCACTCTGCACCTGGCTCCCAGTCTGCTTCTGGTTCGCACTCTGCTACTGGCGCCGACTCTGATTCCGGCTCCGTCATTGAAGATGATGGCTCCAGTGTAGCCTCAACTTCAAATCAACTAACAGAAGATATACTAATGGAAATCGACGCTAACTACAGTGCTGTAAGTGATAGTGACAGTGATATAGACTCAAATTCTTCGAGAGAGTTTGCAGTCGAGGAGTAAGACGGCCTACTCTTATATAAAAAGGTAATTTCGAAAGTTCAACCACAGTTCCCCAGACTCACCAGGTGGTAGCGTCTCCCAATTGCTCACATGTTTACCATTTTTGTTTTCAATTTTATAATCAGCAAAAATGGGTGATAAGAGTGACATTGTAAATAGTTATAAAAGGTCATGATCGTGAGTATACAAACCCGGGCTCTGAACCCTCAGAGCCTCGGCTCACACCTTTGGGTAGGCCTAGGCTGAGGTCAAGGCCCAGGCTAGCCTAGGTAGGCCTAGGCCTAGGCGTCAAAAATGTCCAAATGGGCCTTTATAAACACCATGTATTTTTAAACCGTAATGTCATAACATCTATTGATAAAAATTATATGTCATGAGTCACAGTTTAAAGACAAAATAGGAATTTGGATGGGTAAATTACTTTTTCTAGTCAAGACTTGATAATGTATGTAAATCAATTCATATTTATTAAAAATACAAACACAAGTACATGAATAATACAGGTAGTTAAATGAAAAAAACAGTGTACATTTTGTTTCTATGGTGCTAGGTCTAGGCCCTAGGACTGCTTAATATTCTATGCATTAGATAATAGGCCTATGTTAATAATAATAATATAGGCATAGGGCCTACTTAACGTTTGCACACAATTACATAACAAATTTTGTTATTGAAAACCCCTGTACACTAGGTCTAGCCGTACATGTAAAGCCTATCTAGGCCAAGGTGAGGAATCGAAAAGAAACTGGGTTGCATGTCACTTACAATCGTTTCTGGACCAAGTTCAATAAGGATGTACCTGAATTCCTTAGTTACACATTCATTTTCACAGTCCAAATTCATTACACACTTTCTTACAAATCGTTCTAGTGAAACAGGCTTATTTTCTTCTTCTCCTGCAAACTCATTGATATATGTGTCATATTTATTTCTCGATCCGTCAACAAAATCACAATACCATTCGTAAAGTTGTCTATAATTTGTCTCGTGGTCTTGCATTATACTGGATACTAGAACTGAGTATTTCATTACATTTTTACAGGATACTTCACTTAAATAAACACCTTGTTTAACATCAAACAATGATCTTATTCCTAGAACCACGTTTCCCTGGTACATCTTCATAAACAAGACATGATTACACAAATATTTATCATCTAGTTTGTCCACTTCTTCCTGGTTAAGGGTAAAAACATATGATGTCAATAGTCCAAATTCACGTTGTACATCACTTGTACACTTGGCGGATAGAGTGCGCTAGTATCGAGGCGCAAAATTTGAAAATACAAAATGGCCGACGAGGGTGGGAAAGGGGGGTGGGGCCCTCCCTACTCCTCCCCTCCCACATAGGTCACACAAGAGTTAAGTGGCCGCCATCTTGAGAAATTCAAAATTTCGAAAATCCAAAATTCGAAAATTTGAAAATTTCGAAAATCCAAAATTCAAAACTCCAAAAATTGACCTTAGGTTAAAAGTGGTCCCACTCTTGTCCGATGGCCGCCATCTTGGAAAAAAACCACCGCCATCTTGGAAAAAACCCGCCGCCATCTTGGGAAAAACCCCGGATTCAGGTGCCCTACTCTCTACTCACAGCAATGTGGATGTAGTTCCCCTGTATTTAGTTGCGAAATCGAGTGATGAAAAGAGAAATTTTACAAAGGTTTATCCTTTGATTATTCAAAAATCGTTAGACGATGCATTGGGGGTTGTTTCCTCCACAAAAAAGTTGCGCATGGTACACTCTAAAAACAGGTGTCTTACTGCCAAGACATTTAGACAAATTATAAGACACTAACTAAGGCGTTAAGACCTTATATGTGTCTTATTCCTAATTCCAAGTGTCTTTTTATACTTATTTTTGTATAAGACGTTTTAAAGGGTCTGTTATATACAAGACATTTCTAATTTAAGTCATGGATGAAGACATTATGTGCAATAAGTCACGCAAGAAGCAAGTCATTTATAGATAAGACAATTTAATTTTAACACGTTACATTTTATAAGACATATATATACAAAAAAGGCATTTGCCCAGAGAAGACACGATACATGCAATAGACACATTATATACAAAAGACATTGGACAAAATCGGAACATGAAAATAAGGCCTGCATATATATAATATAAATTGTTTAATATGCATGCATACATGTCGAACAAACTTTATTTTATCAATTTACAAAACCGACCAGCACGCACACAACACTAGACCTTTTGTAACATATACATTTAAACTTCAAATAGGCTATCTGCCAAAAAATTGCACAATCATTATTTCAAATAACATTTATGTTGGTAAGTTGTAGTCTAAATAGATTTTGAACAGGGCTTAATAGGGCCCCATAGATTTCGTTAAAACTATAAGAATGATAAATGTAAACAAATTGGTATTGGTATGTTTTGAACTTTCGTAGGGTTTGCACGATAATTTTAGTTTTTACTAATTACTGATCAAAAGTGGCATTCAAACTAAAACTGTTTGCTAATTTCCACTAAAAACTGCAACTGCCATGCAAATTCTTCATAGGCCTAATAATTGTAATTTTAGTATTATTGTACAAAATTATATTTAAAAATTCCAATGTTGCAAATTTTATGCAAGCTAGATTTTCAGTAATAATTTTGAATTTGTATTATGGCCAAACATCACGAGTCAATATTTGTATTCACATGTACTTGAGTCACTAATACTAATAATAATTTTTTGGAAATTAATGAAAGAAAACATTACAATTTATTGCTAATATTATGGAGTCAATTGTGGTAACAAATGAAACAAAAATAGATGACCCAGTGCTTTGAAATGAAAACACTCTACGTTACATTCTTGGTAGTATGACTATCAAACCAAATATTTGTATTTGAAAGTTGTAAACTTCATAAACAATATACTAGGGATGCACACAATAATCTATATTATTGTTCGATATTGGATATTCAATACAATTTTGACAATCGGTAATAAAAATATTATCAAATTGTTTATTTTCTGAAAAAGCATGTTCGTAATGCATTATTTCGTACTTCTTGTGCTTTTATACACAAAGCGAAATACAAAAGAGTCAAAGATACCACCAAAATACTGGGCCATCGGGCCTCACAAGTGATTACTCTCAACCGTGTTACACCAGATGTACCCAAGGAATGTTGATATGTATCGTTATGTGCTCGGTTATGCGACGTAATATCACGGAATTTGTAAAAGTTTGCTTTATGTTAGTAAATTTATTATCGTTCGATATTATCGATCAATAATGCAGTCAATTTTTCGATTATGGATAATTATTATTTTATCATTGTGCATCCCTACAATATAGGCCTACATACATACATAAAAAAAGTGAAAACGAGAGTTTAATGAAATTCATTTCTTTTGTGATTGAGCAAAATTACATAGTGACCACCATCAGCTGTATGAAACAAACTTAAAGGGTGTGGGTGTAGCAAATCAGCGATACTTACCATGTCATACCTGTTAGGAATTTTCGATACAACATGATATGCATTGAGGCAATTTTCAAATAGTACCGTTTTAAGCTTTTTATAAACTAAAACCTTGATGGTATTGTAAACCAATATCTCCGTCACAGATCCAAACTTTGGCAACTTCTCTGCATCATCAGATATCAAAATTATTGACTTCTTTTTGTATGATGTGCCATGGACGACCACTTCTGTCGAATTTGAAATCAAAGTGTCATGGTTATCAATACTTAAGATACCCATTACCGATAAAGCCATATTATGGTCACCAACTTTCATTGTGCAACGTGATTTGATTACATCACCAGAGTAAAGAAAATGTCTTGAAGGAGCATTAGGTAGATTAAATAACTCGGCACATCTCAATGACTGGTAGCGGTATGCTAATGAGAAAGCTATATTTTTAAAATTTTTCATAACTCCAGCCAAGAGTTTCAAGCGGCAATGCGCACCTTCAAATCTCATGCACCATTGGTGACGTAATGGTCCAAAGCGCATAATTTGAGCAGGCATATGTATCATGAAATGAAATTTTGGTGTTGGCGGCCTGTGAGGATATAACTGAACAAAACAAGTATGATGAATTAGAATCATCCTTTTAAGCAAAATAACCTCATCTTCGGTTATTTTAAATGCCAACATAAGATTGAGGATTTGAAGCATACGGATTAAATTTAATAATTTATCATCATTGGGAGGCACTTTTGAATGAAGCACAAATGGGAGTATGTTACCAAGAGTAATTAATTGGGCACAGTTTTGTCGTAACTTGTTGTCTAGATGTCTTCGATCAATGCGAGAAGGTCTATCTTTTTTAAGATGACCAAAATCAAAGTTCAAAATCTGTTCATTTAGACTGTTCAAGGAAATAAAATTGTTTTCAATAGTGCAGTACTCAATAAAATACCGGCATTCAAGTTCTAAGACACCCTCAATTACTACATGCATTAAATCTTGGACCATACATTGAGTTATATCGAATGTTTCTAATTCACAAAGAATACTGCGTGTAGTGATGCCATAATGCTTTGACCAAAACTCTATAGCAGCATTCGATAAGCCTGGTTCTTCAAGATTGTCACACTGTAATGAGTGATTAACTTTATCTCTCAAGGTAAAGTCTTCTTCAGAAAAGTGTTGTTTTATCGTATCATGTGTACCTAAACAAGCTCTACATGGTTTATTTGCAAATGCTACACCTTCTTTGAAACCTCCGACATAATTTGCAGCTAATGTATCACCATTAAACATTAAAAGTGAGCCATGAAATGTTTGTTGGACTCCTTTGACTTTTAGTACTTTGCCCTCTGGAGATTCCAGCTCTTTCATGTCTGATACAAATTTATTAAGAACGACATTAACACCATGTGTACGCAGGTCTACTGTTTTTACTACTCCAAGAAGGTTAATTGATCTTAAGCTAGATCTATGTTCAGGATAAATATTACCTAGTGTCCAATAGAACATACTGAGCTTGTGAACTTTTACTTTAGAGCCTAGAGGATTAACCACTTCAATGTCATCATAATATACAATTATCATCAGCGACAAGGGGTTTTTAAGAAATGGGTGAGTGTTAATAAAGTCCCCGTCAGTATAATTATGTATTATACCATTTTCACGGAATGGCCGAGGATTGTTAACGCAATATAATATATCATCTTGATTTAACAGTTGTTCCAAGGAACTAAAGAACGGTACAATATAGAAGAACATATCTTTTTCCACAAGATGTCTTCGTGGCTTGTTAATCCAGGCCCAAGTTGTACCAAGTAGTATCTTTTCTGGCATTACAATACACCCTTCAGTTTTCAAAAATTTGTCGAGCAGAAATTTACTTTGTAAGTCGTCAGGTATGCCCGAAAAATTGAATTCGTCGAAAACTTGACGGATGTTATCTACTGTGAGATGCCCTGCCTCATTGGCAGTATTGATCAAGTGGTTCTGAAAACAAATGAAATAGTTGTATACCGGTAGTCTATTAGATAATATCTATGGCAGACGCTATATGGCAGAGGGTATATAATTTTTACTCGGTGTTTCACGCATGTATTTATTCATTTTTGGTGTTATATGTAATCATATAACACCAAAAATGAATTACATCTTCTTCAAATTGTAGATCAATATAATATGTATTAGATCCATTCAACTTGGTGCTAAACAATTACCAAAAAATTATACGCTCTGCCATACTTTTACCCTAAGAAACAAATATAGGCCTAGACGTCATAAATTTTACTATATATAGAAACTGTATTCATTTAAGCTTACTTTCAACATGGATTCATTGTCTTCAGAAAACTGTTTTATACCTTCTACCACCTTGTTGGTAGCATTCTGAGAGATATTGCAAGTTTCCCTTATATTCTGCAAAAATTTGACGTAATTCCACTTTCGTATCTCTTCGAGGGAAAGAATTGGAGGATGCACAAGTATTGGTTCTTCAATCGCATCTGGAATTAAATTTTTCCATAGTACACATTGGTAGGAGTAAAAGTATAAATAGGCCCTAGGCCTACATAGATTACAGAATATGCCCTAGACCTAGGCATAGGCCTAGGAATGGCCAATGCTATGGCCTAGGCTAGGCCCAAGTTAGGCCACTTACCTCCAAGATCAACCTCTTCTTCTGGTGCGTTCACTTCCTCAGGCTCTGCATATATTTCATTTCTATGCTTGCGGAGATTATGTGACCTAAATGACCCCCACGACTTGTATGACACTCCGCATCCTTCAAATTTGCAATACGCGACAAAATTTGGGTCAAACCTGTGGTTCCTAACAGTATGCTGATTTAACTGCCGATCACTTCTTGCTCTAAATTGGCACATTCCACAACAAAAGTTATTCTCATATTCCATGACGAATGCGGAATAGGGCTATAAGGCCCGAAATGCAGTTCCATCAGTCTAGGCCTAGTATCTGCAGCTTGCATCTCAAATTGCAGCTAAACACATTGAAATATTGTGTTGTTGTACTTGCATGACAGCTGTTGACACTGACAGGAGTCGACAGCGGCCAAAGCAAGGTAGACAGTGTGGTCAACTTACAGGTCCTAAGCCCTACTTGTTTTTGTTATTGTTTCAGTCAGATTGTTAATTGTAATTGTTCTAATGCTACCCAGTTGGTTTATTGTTCTTAATTAGGTGATATAACTAATAAAACTTTTTTAAAATCTTGTTTAGTGGATTAATGAATATTCCAGAAAAATAATGGAAAATACACGTAGGTTATGTTGGCTGTTCTGGATGTTTTGGCGGTAAAGTGCTGCATAACGCGACACGACGCGCTCGCTTGCTACCTGTTGGCACATGAACATGAACAATGGCAGATACAGTGACTGTGGACCTTCTGAATTCCTGGGGCCTGGGAGCACTTATTGAAACGTTCCGTGGTAAGTAAAGTATAGTTTTATGTCCAGTGAGATTTAAGAATATGCGTAGGCTACCTTAGGCCTAGGACCCGCTTGTAGGTAGGCCCCATGGGTAGGCCTAAGCCTAGGCTTATGCTAGACTAGGCCTAGGCCTACCTATAGGCCTAGATGCTTACTAGGCCTAGACCCTATCCCTAGCCATTGTGTTTAAAATGGGTATTTTAAACACAATGCCCTAGCCTAGTACCAGAGCCACACCATAGCCCAGGCCTAGCCTAACCGTAAAATTGCACTTCGAGTAGGCCTAGGTGGGGCAGGCCTCTACCTGTAGCAGAATTCCTTTGTCTTGGGCCTAAGCCCTAGGCTTCCAAAGCAGAAGGTTGTTGCCAAGGCTCCTAGGCCTAGTAAGCCTAGGCTAGGATTCAGGTTTCGGCCTGGGGTCTAAAATTAACTTGGTTCTAGAGTGCATGTTTAGTGCGCCTATGGCTACTGATACTAAGCCTAGGCCTATGCAAATTGAAACTCGAGCTTCAATTGAGTTGATCATGTACAGTATGTATTTGAATGTCAAAACCTGTAAGGCCGGTTTATGATTGACGGAAACGGAATTGGGACACGTGATTGTGAAAGTTGGAAGATAGCGAACACGGCCGAGCATTTATGATTAACGGGTTGCGAATGTGAGACGGGAACGTGAACGGTAAAGTTCAGAAGTCCCAACTTTAGTGTCTACGTTGCCATTTCCGACACGGTTTACGAATGCGCAGAGTAAACAAACATGGACAACACCAAACCAACCAACCAAAAACCCCAGCTGACGGCAACAACAACAAGCCGAGAATTGTCGACTTCAGCCGAATAGACCCGAACACACTCCGAGTACTGGCTAATCGTAAACGCCTGTTTCCCGTTTTCAGAACACACTTCCAACCCTAATTCTGTTTTCGTCAATCATAAACTTGGCCTAGGCTTTATGCAGCTGTGAGCAAGGAGCTATTTCAAGAAAATGTTTCCTTAAGTAGGCCTAGCCCTAGGCCTACATATTATTTAGGCCTCATTAGTGGCAGTGTTCAGCTACCGCCACACAGATGTACAATATAAGCTACTTATCCAGGCATTAAATTGCCAGTCCTGTGGTGGTCTAGGCCTAGTTCAGCAAGTGGGAGCCCTGGGTTCAATTCCCAGCCAGGGTTGGTTTTTTAATGCAGGGGTGCTATTTAACCATAGTAGGGAATAGGGATGGGCAAAGAAAGATGTTTAGTAGGCTAGGCTAAACGTTTTTTTTTAATACGCATTTAAACGTTTTAGTGGCCCTCTGCCCCACCATGAGATGAGAAAATTGACTGATGCAGTAGACTAAACCACTGAAAAGTTCCAAAACAGTGTAAAATTAAAATTCGTGTTGAGCAACTCGACTAGTGGTGGGCTCGGTTGTAAAATATTGGTTTGTTTCTATCATTGTCCGTGTCTGTAAGCTATGCGTACTTGCGTCATGCGTCACAGGCCAACTTCGACCTAGATGGGCGTTTACCCGCGGACTAAAAAATTTAAACATTTAAAGTCACTCCCACGTTTAAAACGTTCCATCCCTAAATCATTGGTTACGGGAAAATTATAAATAACAACGTCCTTTTCAAAAACGAAGATCATGGGAAATCACCGGTGGTAGGCTACGCGATGTACAGTAGAGAAGGGCGTATGACCAATTTTCTCTCTGTATAAACACAGGTTAGGTTACATGAGAATCGCAGTAGGCTATATGTAGAAACTTAAGTTATGGTGAATTCACGACCTTGCGTTGCGTTGCGCTGAGCGTTGGACTTTGTTGCGTTGCATTGCGTTGCATTGCGTTGACTTTATCATCTGTTCACGACCTTGCTTTAAACTACAGCCTTCTCGACAGGTCAAACCGCGGATTCAAGGTCTACTTGATCTCCGATCAAGTGGACCTTGCGTGGATTGAACCCAAGATCCGTCGATCTCCTGGCGGAGGTTTGGTAAACCTCAATGTAAAAACTTGGGAGTTTGACGAGTCCACGCCAGGGGATTTACGGACCTTGGATTGAACCGACGTTCGAGAAGGCTGTGCTTTAAACCGAGTATCCCGGATCATACATGCCGCGAGGATCAAGAAGGCTTTGCTTTGCGTTATTGCGTTGGAAAGTTGAACTAGAACAATGTTTGTAGCATCGCACAGTCGCGCACTGATGATGCTCATGATTGGTTGCTAGGACTTCGAAGTTCAAAGTTGCGTAGCGCAACGCAAGGTCGTGAATTCACCATTATGCTGGCATATTTCACATTCAAGTTGCGATTCTAAATCGCCCGGAGGCTTGTCTATGGTTAAATTAGAAAATGTTTTACAAAAACCTAGGCCTACTATGGTTTAATACTCACAGCCTTTTTAATTTCTGGAGTTTTGTTTGTTGTAGACTTGTAACTATTTACCCATAATCTTGGGCATAATCATTAATCACCAATAATTTTAATAATTTTGTATTGTGTTAATAGATGCAGAAATAGATCAGCAAGTCCTGGAATCCATTGATGGGGATTCCAGTACCATCCAGGCACTAATACCTTCAATCGGAAAGAGGCTAATATTTCTTGCCAGTTTAAAAAGATACCAGTCACTTGTCTCATTAGTTGACTCAAAAACACCAGTCATTGTTATTCCTTCAGAAGAGTCTGACTTGGATCTTGGCATCTTGGAAATGGATGACAATAATTCTTCCCAAGCTTTGGGCTTCTCGGAATCATTTAACTCGACCAGTTCTACAATAAAATTAATTGAAGATGAGCCAAGTTCTTCACGACCAGTTCCTGATTTTGCGGTAGGCCTAGAAAATAGCACATGCTATGTTTTGTGTAGGGGGTTTTAATTTTATTATGAAACATCAATATGTGGGCATTATCTGTACAAGGCTTCTACCTGTACTGTATTATCGTCTCGATTAGCCACATTTAAAAAATATTAGACTTTAAGCCCAAATATCTTCTACTGTAATAGCATTGCAAAATCAACTAGTATGTCTTCTTGATTGACTTTTAGTAATAGCCTTCAATTACTCCATGTGGAAAATCCCTAAGCTGTTGATAATAATAAATCAACGCCATTTAACTAGCCACATTACAGAATGCCCAAGGGTCATTCCATATCAAATCAAACCAAGCCGAGGGCAGAAATGACCTTCACCGACTGGGATTTTCATGAAAATTGGTGGAGTTGTTCATATATGCCCCACTAACACATTTGTAAAATTTTAGCCCTCTGGGCCTTGGCGTTTTTGGTTTACGGGGTTCCAAAAATTGCCCGAAAAGCCAAAATGGGGTGCAAACGCACCCCCGTTAACCTCCGTAACTTTTTACCCATTGACACTAGAGACCTGGGAAAAAATTCATTTTAAAGCTCTTGAAGCTCTCTATGTAATGATTTAATTAAAGCTGTTATTTTTTGTCAAACACAATATGTAATGTTAGGGGGTAGTCCCTGCCCCCTTGGTATTGCCCAAGATGTCTCATTTAAAATTTTGAAAAAAATATATTTGATACATTTAAGTGTTCTCTAGAAGTGTTCCAAATTTCAAGCTGGGCACTCATTGGGATCACAGTCTAAAAGGTAGTTGACTGGTGTCAAGTGTATAGAAAATGAGTCAAAACAATACATTATGCTGCAATTTTTATGTTTAAAATGTTTGAAAGCTAAATAATAAAATAGATAACTTATAAAGTTATCCATTTATAGCTTCTTATACAATTAAAGCTTATGATTTGCCAATTAACTTCATGTTTGTTGAGCTGTGGTTGAGCTGTGTTGAGCTGTGTTACCGGTACGAATAATTCTTGTCAAGATATTAGAGAATGGCACACTGACTTTATCTTCAGGTGTTGGGTATGTACATTATTATTATTTATTTATCCAACAACAGAATTAACACAATTCCAGGCACAATTGGATATACGTAATATAATACAGACAGATATTGATAGGTACTTATTAATATATGTGCTTGAATAAAATTAACTAACACAATGAATGAATATTATACACATGAATAAAATGGTGTAGGAGAATGGAGGAAGCTTAGTGTTATTTCTTCATTGATGCTGTATACTAAAAGATCACACACTGAATACCACTTCCCATCATAAGCACATGTCACATTGATGTTTATAAAGTTTAATTCTTCTTCCTCATCTAACACTGTAAGTTCTTCTTTTACCTGGTCGGAGAGTGAATACACTTTGGTAGACACCTTGTGTTTAGAGATTAGTACAAAACCATGTAGTTATTGCAAACCAATAATCGTGCATACATTATAGGGTAGTAGCAACGACGTCACAGACTGCGGTGCATGCCGGGTAGCAGCCATATTTAATTTCTGTTGATGGACAAGCAGACGAGTATCCTTTGTATGCGCATTGTGCTCCTCTGTTGTAGGCCTACAATATTATATTCGAACACAACAGATGTAATATTTACATAGGCCCACTTGAACTTTGGGTTGTCATTACACCTATCTGGTCTTCATAAGTTTTTTGAAGACTGTATCTTGCAGCAGGCCTCTTCACTGTACTGCCAACACCATCACATGCTCTCTTGCCATGTGATGTGGCACACAAAAACTACATGGTTTGTACCAATCTCTAAACACAAGGTAGCTACCAAAGTGTATTCACTCTCCGATCAGGTAAAAGAAGAACTTGTTTCTGAGCTGTATACAACATCAATGAAGAAATAACACGAAGCTTCCTCCATCCTCCTACACCATTTCATTCATGTGTATAATATTCATTCATTCTGTTAGTTTATTTTATTGAAACAAATATATTAATAAGTACCTATCAATATCTGTCTGTATTATATTATATCCAATTGTGCCTGGAATTGTGTTAATTCTGTTGTTGGATAAATAAATAATAATAATGTGCATACCCAACACCTGAAGATAAACTCAGTGTGCCATTCTCTACCCTGTTTAAATGTATTATTATATTATAGAACTTAATTTTAGTAATGACGATGTCCATATATGTATATGTAATACATATCAACGGAATAATAAAAAATGAAATAATATCTTGACAAGAATTATTCGTACCGGTAACACAGCTCAACCACAGCTCAATTAACATGAAGTTAATTGGCAAATCATAAGCTTTAATTGTATAAGAAGCTATAAATGGATAACTTTATAAGTTATCTATTTTATTATTTAGCTTTCAAACATTTTAAACATAAAAATTGCAGCATAATGTATTGTTTTGGCTCATTTTCTATACACTTGACACCAGTCAACTACCTTTTAGACTGTGATCCCAATGAGTGCCCAGCTTGAAATTTGGAACACTTCTAGAGAACACTTAAATGTATCAAATCTATTTTTTTCAAAATTTTAAATGAGACATCTTGGGCAATACCAAGGGGGCAGGAACTACCCCCTAACATTACATATTGTGTTTGACAAAAAATAACAGCTTTAATTAAATCATTACATAGAGAGCTTCAAGAGCTTTAAAATGAATTTTTTCCCAGGTCTCTAGTGTCAATGGGTAAAAAGTTACGGAGGTTAACGGGGGTGCGTTTGCGCCCCATTTTGGCTTTTCGGGCAATTTTTGGAACCCCGTAAACCAAAAACGCCAAGGCCCAGAGGGCTAAAATTTTACAAATGTGTTAGTGGGGCATATATGAACAACTCCACCAATTTTCATGACAATCCCAGCCGATGAAGTTTTTCGAGTGGTTGATTTGATATGGAATGACCCCCAACTCAGATTGAAAGTATTTATAACTTTACTATCCAAGAAACATATCATGTTGGTCATTTCCACCTCTCATGAACTGGCTGGACCATAGATCGGCACGTGCTGTCAGCATGTTGCATAAGTAGTACCTATACACATTCCGCTTGATGAGATTGATTCCCACGCGATCCAACTGGAAGGTAGTTTCTTCAATGTTTATCGTATGATGTTTGTTTTTAGATGCCCACCAATAAGTCTTTTAAGACTAGCGGTAGTGAAGGGAAATCCAAAACGAAAAACAAAGTGCCCTTCCCTGCCCCACTTCCAGACTTGAGTAAATTTGTTCAAAAACAAATATCAGATGGGAAGCTTCAGTCAAATCCTTTGGCATTCATTAGAGAGTGTGGCAACTTTTTAATGAAACTTACCAATGGGTACCCAACAGCCCTGGATTACCAACGTTATAGCCAAACTATAGTTACAGCCTACCCAGAATTGGCTGACAAATCGACGAGCAAATCAAATGTAAGCTACCTTGTAGACTACCGGTACTTCTAGTTAAAACTTAAAACATTACATGTGTCAGCCTAACACGTCTGTATTTCTTTTAGGCATCTGTAGCACAGCAACTAAGTCACTACATTCGAAATACACGCTACCAAACCAAAAAAAGAAACAGCCCTGAGAATACCACAAAAAAAAGAAAGCGGTTATACCAAAATGTGTCTCTGGGAGTGGGACCTGTTACAGTCGATGTCGGCACCAAACAAAAGTATGTATGTATGTAACTAGTGATTAGTGGTAGTAAACTATCTAGCCCTAGTGAAAGTTATTCAACAAACTCATAGTGACCATATAATTAGTTCTTGTAACTGAGTACATAGGGCTTGGTAGACTATAAATACATCTAGGCACATTTATTTATTTATTTATTTATTTATTTATTTATTAATGTATTTTAGTATGCCTCCTTTGTTATGAATTTAATAAGGCCTGTCTGTGGTTCTCCTTCTAGGAACTATTTAATAAAGAAGTTTCAAATGTTACAACTTATAAGGCTTAGGCCTACTACATCTGTATTTTTAAATATCTTGTGAAGTGGGGTTTATCTCCTTCAGATTTTTGCATAGGCTACTATATAGGGGTTGACAAAATTTTAGATGGCAAGCGGGAGATAATTTAACATGTCCTGACATAGAACTGGCTTTCCCATGTTGTAAAATGTAAGTCTTCTCACTAGGGATGTTTGGGGTGCCTAAACAAACTGGTACCTAAGTCAGTAGTTCAATATTGAATATAATATACATTTAATTAATACATAGGCTACAAGCAAATATTTGTTTATGCAGTTTCTCAAATGCAAAAGCATTTTTCAACAAATTGTCAAAATAGTAATTCTGGCATAAGTACCCTGCCCATATTGGGCATGGTATTTGTCGAGCTCTGCCTTACGTTATTTGTAGAACGTTGGCTCCTTATTACTTTATTTCTAATAACAGCTAATCTGTTAAAAAGACTCCATTATAAGTTTAAAAAATAACTAGATTGAAGCACCAAGGTCATGTAAGCACTAAGCATGCCCAGTATATTTATCAATTTATGGAACTGATTGTAGCTAGCTAGAGGCAGGAGTTGCTGGGTCATGTGATCATCTAAAACGTCAGGTACTTGGGGTGAAAATGTTAGTTGACTGAGTGATTCTTACTAATCTTTTCCTGTATTGTTGGTTTAAAGTAGCCAGTCCACAGACGACATGCTCAAGGAGCTAAACAAAAATGGCAAAAGGGGTGATTCCCATGTCCAGTTGTTGTTAAAATTAACTACACATGAGAGGAGGATTCAGGTTCAAAAGGCAACTTGCACTACAGAGGTAGTGGAACAATTTCCCCACTTGCAGAACATGGATATGGTAAGTAGCCTACCCCCACCCATGTATGTCCCTCTCAGTACATGATATATGCAAATAGTTTGATGAACACATGGAATGTGACCCAAAATATAACAATTACCAAGAGAATGTCATGCCCTTATGGATATTGTAATTTTTCGATACAAAAATCCATATCTAATATCAACATCAATAAAATTTATGTGTTCGGCCAAAACTCCTAGTTTGTACCAGCGCATCCCTGCATGTGTCCGCGCGCGACCCAGACAGCAACAATGACGTGACTGACATCACGTAGGTAGTAAGGTACACACTTTAAGCAAAGTCAAGTACAAACTTGGTAAGAAAGTGGCCTCAGTAGGTAGGATCTATCGATCTATCTATCTATCTATCCATCCATCTATCTATCTATCTATCCATCTATCTATCTATCTATCTATCTATCTATCTATCTATCTATCATCTATCTATCTATTTATCTAACTATACATTTTGTGCTCAATTCAGACCCATCCTCTAGGACCTTTGTCTTTGTCTGGGCAGTGGGCACTATACATTTTTAGCATATGAAGTTGGGATAACATTCACATTCTGTTGTTAAATTGTAACATAGGCCCTAACCTTGAGAATAGATACAGTACTAATAAACCTAAGCCTTTGAATATGCAATGGATTATGACCTATTTCGTAATTATTTTCGAAAAGGTGTAGCATATATCTGATTCAAATTCAACAGTGTTATTTTGTTTCAGTTCATGTACGACTTTAATCTTGTGGGAACAGTGAAAACAGAAAACATAAACGACAATTTCAAGACTATTTTGGGCAAAATATCTTCTATTTTCAACATAAATAATTGTGAAAATGAAGTTGATATTATAAGAAATTTTGAACTTCTAGAACGACGGCTACAGCCAAAAAAAATCCCCAAGTACCGTCCAGCAATAACAGTTATACAAGTAAGAATACTGTAGCTTTTTTGGGGGGACCGTTAGGGAATGTAAAATGGTGATAAAAAGCAATAACCCTAATTATCCGGGATTTTTCTAAATCCGGGCCATCACCAGTTCCTATTACCCCGGATTAGTGAGGTTCCACTGTACAATTAAAGTTACCTAGTTAATCCCACACAATGTGTCAAATTGCATTGAGGTCTCAAAAATTATTTGGGATCATACCTCGGACTAACAGTTATATTTATAGTACCACGACTGTTCTGTTAACAGGCAAGCAAAGCAATTCCTGATCTAACATCGAGCAACATCCAAGCACCATGTATTGTCTTTATCTATACAGACGAGGAGGGAGAAGCTGAACCCACAGACCTATTTCTTCTAGCAGAGGGCAAAACCGTGTGCCATAGCACAGACAACATAACTGCACAGGCAGCGCTTACACTATTAATTGGTGCATATTTTGTTCTTGATTCCCATTATCCTATTGTTTACACAAACCTTTTAACGTTCTTAGAAAGAGAACTTTTACAAATTGTGGAAAATCCTCAATTCAGAGGGAGTATTACTTTCAACAAGTTTATGAAAGAGTACTGCCAGTAAATACATTGTAATACACGTGTGTAATTTAAAAGAAAACATTGTGTGCAATTGTGTTGCCAAATGAGTAATGTATAGGTAGGTACTTCAATGTTCAAATGTAGGAGTATACATTTAAATTTTAAACATTGTTGTACTGTTAAACTATACTCTTTTTTATTTTATGCTTTATTTGTTTTGCTATTTTTATATCCAAATTTCAGAATCATACTATCTACCAAGCAAACTTTTATTTAAGTTGCTTGTTACTCACATAGTGATTAGGGCTGTGCGATTCCTGATTTTGGCATTCGAGTCGAGTCCGAGTCCTAAAAATTACTCAATTTCGAGTCCAATACGAGTCCGAGTCCGAGTTAAGTTCGGCCTAGATTAATGAAAGTACAATAGGTAGGCATACGAGGAAGCAGGTACTATAAATACAAATTTATGTTAGTAATAAAATACTTGTTTTAATGTTTTTAGTTATGTGTGGGCCCCACACTCGTTGAATTAAGCTATTTTACAATATTGTCAAATTTATGTTAATAAATAATAGGCCTAAGTAATACAATTTTGTATGTATTTTATATCGTGTTGGGCTTTATACTAACTGCGACATTAGCGGCCTAGCGGAAGGCCTAGGCCTAGTATGCTGTGCTGGCAATGTGACCCGCTTTGCCTCCTGCGTCGTAAGCAGCATGAACTTGACGGGGTGTTTACCATTTAAGTGTTTCTGTAGACTGGAAGTCGACCCCGTAATAACTTTTATTACTGCCACGCAAAATTTACAGTTTGCAGATCGTTGGTCAGCACTTGGATTGTAAAACCCCCAAATAAGGGAACCTCTCGACGACGACGGGTTAGGATCGGGTGCGAGTGTCGAACTTGGACCCGAAGCCTCATCCAAGTCTCTTTCCTCCAACTCACCATCAACATCAGTATCATATCTATGATCAGAATGTTCGCTTGCCATTTCAATTTATAAACAGTAGCAACCAGAATAAACAACGTGTTTTTTTGCTCTACGAAAAGACAGGCCTAAGCCCTAGCACACAACAAGACGCGTTGTTGAATGAAACTAGAAAATGTAGAAACTTGCGAGATGAGGCTGGTTGCAATGACGTACATGAACTGCCGCGTAGCGGTGGTGTTGGTTGTACTGCGAGAAAGACTTACAGCGCTACCTGTTGACCGAGTTTGGAAGTACCACGCGTCGGCTGCTCGATCGCTCGCTGAACTGCATTATCACAAAGCGGCAAATTTGAAAATGGACTCGACTCGCGAGTAGCAAATACTCGACCGCGAGTCGGGTAATAAATACTCGACTCGACTCGAAATTTCGGGTACTCGCACAGCACTAACAGTGATCTAAGAAAGGTACCAGTATATGCCAGGTCAAATTATTGAACAATATTGTGTAACTTATTGTTTCAGAAATGCATAATGTACACCGTTATGTAGGACTTCTTTTGATGATCATTTTTTTAATGGGTATTATTTTTGGCGAATTAATGTTTATTTTGAAAGTGTTTGTGTGCAATTGTGTTGCCAAATGAGTATTGTAGGTACTTCAATGTTCAAATGTAGGAGTATACATTTAAATTTTAAACATTGTTGTACTGTTACTACAGTCGGGCCCACTTTTAAAGAACCCTCTTTTAACAAAAGTCTCGATTTAACAAAGTAATTTTTTATTCATCTGAAACAAAAATACATGCAAATTGGTTCTGTTATAACAAAGTTCTTTTTTAACAAAGTAAAAATCACCTCCCTTCAAGTTCGTTATAAGTGGGCTGGACTGTATGTAATGCTCTTTTTTATTTTACGCTTTATTTGTGGTGTTATTTTTATATCCAGATTCATGCTATCTACCAAAAAACTTTTAAGTTGGTAATATGCATATGGCCTATTACCCACCTAGTGATTCGCCAGGTCAAATTATTGAACAATTTTTGTTATGATTGTTTTTTTGTTTATTTTTTATTAATCAGGTATGGACTGTTTGGCTGTGATTATAGCAGTCTTGGTATCATAATCCTAATGTTCTTCTATTGTGTATAGTATACTGCCTTAATTACTATGAGAGGCTTATATTCATTGATTCTTTTAATTAGTATGCCTATTGTACAATCCTATTATGTATAGCATTATGCTCAGAAGTAAGAGCAAGCAGAAGTAAGTACCCTTGCCGGTACATAAACTAAAATATTACAGGGATTTTATTACACGTGAGTACTTTTTTTTGTAATATTCTATTGATTCTAATTTTAAGGTATGGTATTGAAGCATTCAAGTTAAACTGCATATGTCTGAACACATAATTAACTGCTTGTGGACCATAGAGTAGAGATACAGGTTATCCCCAGGTTATTTTAGGTGTGTCCTATAATATTGTGATCACTGCATGTGAAAATTATGTCATATATACCAGTACTCATTGGTAGAGGTGTTTGAAAATAGTTTTATTTTTTTCCAAAATTTAGCACAAATGATTTTAAAATTTTGATGTTATTTTTTCATCCCATTTTGCCTTAATAGAAAATAATAAGTTGCAAAATTGTTTAAGGTAAATTAATGAATTACTGATCTGTTATGTGTGATATGCATGTGACATCACATCATTTATTATTGAAACAACTTAGATTATACATGTACATACATATGTCTATACAAGTTGTTGTTCAACAAACTGCTAACACCTTTTTAAATTTCTTGAGAATTATATACAGTATAAAGCATAATTTTTCCCAATCAAGGTAAATTCGTCTTTATTTCGCAAATACGCAGAAATTTCGGTGTTTACGTAAATTTCGACTCTATTTCGCAGACAGATTCGAAACCTCTATCTATACCCCAACTCATAAACACCTGAAGTTTTTTTTTCAATAGAAACAATGGTTAATGATTTCGCTTTATCGCTGTTTGCGAAAAACAAACACCTCTACTCATTGTCTACCTAGTACCTACCATATTGTACTTATTGCATCTCTCTTAATAAAAGTACTTATTTAATTTTTCTAGTTTCATTTATTTATGTAACTGTTTCGACAATGTAGATTATGCCTACTATGGTTTATTATACACCCACTGGAGAATATACTAAAATCGCATTTTTATGTTGACGAGCGACCTGCGCATTGCAAGTAAATGTTTATTTCTTTATTTGCAATTTATCAACAATCGCACTATTTTAAATGGTAATAAAACATGTCTTATAAGTACTTTAAATACATTAAAATACTGCAAATTTAAGTATGCTACTGTATATTGAAATAAATTTGTAATTTGCTTTTCAGTTAATTTTGATTGCCATACCATCGGTAAAACATCTATAAGTGTCTTAAAAGTAGACAATTTCAAGTGTCTGTATTAAAATTTAAGGCAGTATTGTGTGTCTTATCTTTGCCAAATAGACACACTGTAAATGTCTTATTTTAATGACTAGACAGCGGGAGATGTCTTACTTAAGTAATAAGACGCAGAGGATGTCTTAATTTTAAACCATAACAGTCACTTCGAGCTGTCTTAATCCTGACATATTAGACAATTGCTAGTGACTCAAATAAGGCAGCATCTTTAGACAGCATTTGTGCCTTATTGTAAGACATCAGTTTTTAGGGTGTACTTTGCTCGTCCATTGTGCAACTGAAAAGCAAGCAAAGAAACTGTTGGGGAAAACATGTCTATGTTCGCTCCCAATAAATATTCAAGAGCACCGTTCTTTAAATGTGTGTAAAGGAGTTGTCTCTTGCTTGATGTCTTAAACTCAACTGTTGAGGAGATCAAAGAGGCTTTGTTAAGTTATAAAGTGGTTGACGTAACAAGGATCTTGAGTAGGAAAAATGGAGCTTTGTCTCCCACACCAGCATTAATTATATCTTTTGCATTGCCTGCTCTACCGGCAGACATCAAAATTGCGTATTATAATCTAAAAGTTCGGCCATATAAACCAAATCCGATGCGCTGTTTTCGATGCCAGTTGTTTGGCCATCCACAGTCTCGTTGCAATGAGAATGAAGTATGTCCCGACTGTGGTTTGCCAGCACAGTAGTCTCCAAGTGTGGGGGAAATGTGCTGAGAAAATTGCAAGGGAAAGCACTCGGCTCGCTCTCGTCAATGCCCAACGTGAAAGCGAGAGCAGGATTAACGGTTATTTCGAAAATGTCGCCAGCGGAAGCTAGACGACAGATAGGAACGGCGACCCCCGTTACACCGGGACTTTCTTTTTCATCCGCAGTCATGAGCAGTCCATGTTCTCAACAAGAGACTGAACTGCTGAATGACAATAGAGCTTTAAAAGCATCGGTGCAAAATTTGACTGCTACTGTGGCACAACAAGCCACACAAATTCAAGACCTCACAAAGCAATTGAGTGAGCTGATTTCCTTGTTAAGGAATCCAACGCCTCCATTGGTTCCGTCAGTGGTGGTGGATGGTGATGTGTGCCCGGTGGCTTCCATCTTGTCTTCAACAGCAACTCCAGCACCACAAGAAACTCATTCAAGCAGTACAAAACCAACTCCCTTGCTTCTAAAGAATAAAAAAGCATAAAAATCAACAGGGTGTCGATCCCTGTTGATAGTCCATCAACGCCTTATGTCACCAAGGACTTGGTGCCAGACGAGTTGATGCATGAAAATCCGTTTATGCTCCTCCGGGAGCATTCTAAAAAAAAAAATCACAAAACATAACAGTTGATGTTATGGTAGACTGTCCCTCCAAACTCTCACAAATCACAAAATGATAGCAAAATTTATTTCATGAAACTGTCGTGGTTTCGATACAAACCGAGAACAACTTCAACTGTTACTCCGTGACAAACATCCCCTTATTGTTTTCTTGTAAGAAATGATAGATTTAGTTATAAAGACAGACCATGGCCTTGATATTCATGTGGTATCTCAGCCAACCATTACGGACCATGAATTGATTCAGATTAATTTAACTTATCATACTAATGATGTGCAGGGAAAGCATACTATTAGAAAAAGGGATTATGAAAAGTGTAAGGATAAGCTGAATATGTATCTAATAGATCGATGATTGATTGATTGATTACTGGGGCTTAACGTCTCATATTTTCGCAACTATGGCCAATCGAGACGATGAGCGGGTGATAATGAAGATGAGAAAGATGATGATGAAGAATAAAGCCACATCCGAATCAAATCCATTGAACGTCGCGTAGGTCGTCATACGGGAGTCAAGCAAGGGAGGGCAGGGCCAAGTGGGAGGAGAAATATTCAATGGGTCAGTGGGGGGGGGAAAGGGGATTGGGGTGTGGACTGCACTTCGTCTGACTTCTCCTCCTCGACCAGTCCGGCTTGGGTGGCCCTACCAGAAGCATACGCTTCCGCCGGCATAGCTCTCGGGATCAACAAAGCACGCAAACCTGCCCACCACGATAAGGTGGCAGTCCCTGGGCAGGTGATAATGAAGATGGAATTGGGGGCTCTTTGGAGAAAAGGGGCAAGTAGGAGGGCGCTTGAGGAAAGGGGATTGGGGTATGGACTGCACTTCACAAGCTGCCCTAGGCCCATGCAGGTGGCCTGGATACCACAGAACACGTCCCTGCTCTTCTTCACGTTTTTAATTAACATCACTTAACATGACTTATCCATAGCTGTTAGATATGGTTGGTTTTAATTGAAAACAAAACAGTGAATTAGAAGATTTATAAAGCGCCGCCTGTTCACAGCTATCAACAAAACCGTGATGAACTGTGACTAAATCGCGCCTACCGCACGCGGCGCACGACAAATGTTGGACTTTGCTCAAGTCAGTCGCCCGTTTGGCACCGTCGCGTCTGCCGCTGCAAACTAGCTACTTGATTGGTTGCCGCGCCTGCCGCGTCTACCGCGTCGCTCCAAACGCCGAACAGTAAACGCAACTTTAGGAAGACGGCGCACGTCCACGTTGTGACGCCAGGTACCGGTACGAGAAGACACTGTATCTCCCAGCAAGACGGCGCACGTCCACGTTGTGACGCCAGGTACCAGTACGAGAAGACACTGTATCTCCCTGCAAGGCGACACACGTCCACGTTGTGACGCCAGGTACCGGTACGAGAAGACACTGTATCTCCCAGCAAGACGGCGCACGTCCACGTTGTGACGCCAGGTACCAGTACGAGAAGACACTGTATCTCCCTGCAAGGCGACACACGTCCACGTTGTGACGCCAGGTACCGGTACGAGAAGACACTGTATCTCTCAGCAAGGCGGCGCACGTCCACGTTGTGACGCCAGGTACCGGTACGAGAAGACACTGTATCCCTCAGCAAGGCGACACACGTCCACGTTGTGACGCCAGGTACCGGTACGAGAAGACACTGTATCTCCCAGCAAGACGGCGCACGTCCACGTTGTGACGCCAGGTACCAGTACGAGAAGACACTGTATCTCCCTGCAAGGCGACACACGTCCACGTTGTGACGCCAGGTACCGGTACGAGAAGACACTGTATCTCCCAGCAAGACGGCGCACGTCCACGTTGTACCGCCAGGTACCGGTACGAGAAGACACTGTATCTCCCAGCAAGACGGCGCACGTCCACGTTGTGACGCCAGGTACCGGTACGAGAAGACACTGTATCTCCCAGCAAGGCGGCGCACGTCCACGTTGTGACGCCAGGTACCGGTACGAGAAGACACTGTATCCCTCAGCAAGGCGACACACGTCCACGTTGTGACGCCAGGTACCGGTACGAGAAGACACTGTATCTCCCAGCAAGATGGCGCACGTCCACGTTGTGACGCCAGGTACCAGTACGAGAAGACACTGTATCTCCCTGCAAGGCGACACACGTCCACGTTGTGACGCCAGGTACCGGTACGAGAAGACACTGTATCTCCCAGCAAGACGGCGCACGTCCACGTTGTGACGCCAGGTACCAGTACGAGAAGACACTGTATCTCCCTGCAAGGCGACACACGTCCACGTTGTGACGCCAGGTACCGGTACGAGAAGACACTGTATCTCTCAGCAAGGCGGCGCACGTCCACGTTGTGACGCCAGGTACCGGTACGAGAAGACACTGTATCCCTCAGCAAGGCGACACACGTCCACGTTGTGACGCCAGGTACCGGTACGAGAAGACACTGTATCTCCCAGCAAGACGGCGCACGTCCACGTTGTGACGCCAGGTACCAGTACGAGAAGACACTGTATCTCCCTGCAAGGCGACACACGTCCACGTTGTGACGCCAGGTATCGGTACGAGAAGACACTGTATCTCCCAGCAAGACGGCGCACGTCCACGTTGTACCGCCAGGTACCGGTACGAGAAGACCCTGTATCTCCCAGCAAGACGGCGCACGTCCACGTTGTGACGCCAGGTACCGGTACGAGAAGACACTGTATCTCCCAGCAAGACGGCGCACGTCCACGTTGTGACGCCAGGTACCGGTACGAGAAGACACTGTATCTCCCAGCAAGACGGCGCACGTCCACGTTGTACCGCCAGGTACCGGTACGAGAAGACACTGTATCTCCCAGCAAGACGGCGCACGTCCACGTTGTGACGCCAGGTACCGGTACGAGAAGACACTGTATCTCCCAGCAAGACGGCGCACGTCCACGTTGTGACGCCAGGTACCGGTACGAGAAGACACTGTATCTCCCAGCAAGACGGCGCACGTCCACGTTGTGACGCCAGGTACCGGTACGAGAAGACACTGTATCTCCCAGCAAGACGGCGCACGTCCACGTTGTACCGCCAGGTACCGGTACGAGAAGACACTGTATCTCCCAGCAAGACGGCGCACGTCCACGTTGTGACGCCAGGTACCGGTACGAGAAGACACTGTATCTCCCAGCAAGACGGCGCACGTCCACGTTGTGACGCCAGGTACCGGTACGAGAAGACACTGTATCTCCCAGCAAGACGGCGCACGTCCACGTTGTGACGCCAGGTACCGGTACGAGAAGACACTGTATCTCCCAGCAAGACGGCGCACGTCCACGTTGTGACGCCAGGTACCGGTACGAGAAGACACTGTATCTCTCAGCAAGACGGCGCACGTCCACGTTGTGACGCCAGGTACCGGTACGAGAAGACACTGTATCTCCCAGCAAGACGACTCAAACGAAGCGGAAAAAATCTTGCTAAGTGGAGAGAAAATCAAAGGTGTGATTTATTCATTTTATTGTTTTTATTTCAGATAGTTTCTAAAATCTCTTATGAGATATTTCCAATCATTTCAGTCAGTCGAGTGTGCCAATATGTAGTGTTTAATCTATCAAGATATTATACAACCCCCCCTTCCCGCCATCACTCTATGGCAATAGTGACAATTAATAAAATGTTCCCTCAGTGGAACAGCGATCAAACTATCATCGTTGTATTTGTTTACTTGCAAGGGTAAACAATAACGTAAACGTAAGTATAAAAAGTGTTTTACGTTCACAAATAAGTATAACGTACTCGAATTGAGACGGAATTATATTGAAGATATAAGAGAGAAAGAAATATTGCTGTTTTGTCGAGTTGTACATAATAACTACATGCCCGTTTATAAGTGCCCTTGTGAGGTCCAAATAATTATTGTTTGCGTTCGATCTGTTAATAAAACATACAGAATGATTGATATTTGGGCTTAACGTCTTAGATTTTTGCAACTTGGCTAATCAAGACGATGAAAGGGAGATAATGAAGATGAAATTGGGGGTCTTTGGAGGAAAGGGGCAAGTAGGAGGGCGCGTGAAAATACAATCATAGGTGTACCAAAGACGCAAGTAACTAGTTTTTGACAAACATAGTTATACATAACTACAAAATATGAATTTGAATATTTATAAATAAATAAAAATAATAAAAAAATAAATAAAAAATAAAAAACAGTTCTTATGTAGGAAAGAGCATGCAAGCACCGCTCAGTGTATACAGTCATTATGTAGGAGAGAGCATGCAAGCACTGTACAGTGTATACAGTCATTATGTGGGAGAGAGCATGCAAGCACTGTACAGTGTATACAGTCATTATGTAGGAGAGAGCATGCAAGCACTGCTCAGTGTATACAGTCATTATGTAGGAGAGAGCATGCAAGCACTGTACAGTGTATACAGTCATTATGTAGGAGAGAGCATGCAAGCACTGTACAGTGTATACAGTCATTATGTAGGAGAGAGCATGCAAGCACTGTACAGTGTATACAGTCATTATGTAGGAGAGAGCATGCAAGCACTGTACAGTGTATACAGTCATTATGTAGGAGAGAGCATGCAAGCACTGTACAGTGTATACAGTCATTATGTAGGAGAGAGCATGCAAGCACTGTGCAGTGTATACAGTCATTATGTAGGAGACAGCATGCAAGCACTGTACAGTGTATACAGTCATTATGTAGGAGAGAGCATGCAAGCACTGTGCAGTGTATACAGTCATTATGTAGGAGAGAGCATGCAAGCACTGTACAGTGTATACAGTCATTATGTAGCAGAGAGCATGCAAGCACTGTACAGTGTATACAGTCATTATGTAGGAGAGAGCATGCAAGCACTATACAGCGTATACAGTCATTATGTATAATGGATGTTGTCACGAAGGATTATTATTATTATTATTATTATTATTTTTATTATTATTATTATTATTATTATTATTATTATTATTATTATTATTATTATAATATATAATATATATATATAATATATATATTATAATATATATATAATATAGGCAACCAAGCCTGGGAGTCCTGCATCGGCGACTTCGGATTCAGCTGCCAGGTTTGATTTTGGAAGCAGTTCTCAAGGTCTGTTGATTCAAAAAACTCTAAATGATATACTTCAAAAGTTTGATGTAGTAGTGTTGGATATACAGTCAATGAAAAAAGAAATTGCGGAGTCTAAAGAGAAGTATGATGCTATTTTGAAATTATGTAAACAAAATGATGAAGATGTTAGCTTCTTGACAACAAAAATAAAATAAAAATCAAAACTCATTGATGAACTCAACCTTAAAGTCAATAAGTTAGATTAGTACGGGAGGAACAACAATTTGGAATTGAGTAACGTTGAGGAATCAGACAACGAAGATATAGAAAAAGTTGTTCTGAAAGTTGCAAGGGAACTTAAAATCGAGCTGTCGTCGGGGGAGATTGAGGCTGCCCATCGTTTGCTATCACGTAATAAAAACTATCCAAGGAAGATAATTGTACAATTAGCATCACGTGAGAAGAGGGATGAGTTCATAGAGGGGCGTCGCCAGGTCGTAACCAACCAACAAATATTCGGTAGCGGTTGCCGTTCAGAGCGATACATCCGCATCACTGAGAATCTCGCACCTTACTACAGGAATTTACTCTGGGAGTCAAGACAACAAGCAAGAGACGCGGGTTTCAAATTCGTGTGGTGGAGTCGTGGAAAAGTCCTAGTTAGGAAAGACGAAGACACGCGGCAAGTTATTCTTATCAAAACGTTAGAAGACATAAATAAGCTTTTCGAATAACGCGTGTGATCTGCTTATTCATACATGGACTTGTCTGGTATTGACCTCCCTATTGACTGCATTGAAATAAATAATCTAGACAATTGGTCACCTTTGAATGATGGACTGAATGCTATTCATATTAACATAAGGTCTGTGTACAAACATTGGGATGAACTCCAAGTGGTCTTGCATAGATGTAAATACGATGTGTTGTTATTGACAGAAACTGGTCTGCAAGACAACAATAACAACGGCTATCAGATAACAGGCTCTGATGTAATTTGTCATTCAAGATAAGGTCGAAGAGGTGGTGGGTTGTTCTTATTTATCAAATCGGGGTTTGTTGTTAAAAATATTTGTACAGATTTTAAGTCATTTGAAGGAATTTCATGTATTGTGTTTGTTGATGATGAATTATCTTTTGAGTTGCTTTGTATAAATAGACCCCCCGATAATAACACGAAAAATGATTTTATTTTAGAATTAGAAGTGTATTACGAAACAATTAATCAAATAGACAATTGTTTGATATTAGGAGATATGAACATAGATGTTCTTGATACCTCTGATAAGTATGTACAAATATACGAAAATCTGATGTCGGCACGTGGGTTTTTGAAATGTGTGAACTTGCCCACAAGAGAGGAGTATAGTTTAGGTAAGCTAACGAGTACTTGTATAGATCATTCCTATGTACGCTCAAACTTAGTCAAACTCATATGTAAACATCAAGTCTGCTGTATTTACTACTAAGATTTCAGATCACTATATGATTTTAGTGTCGGTAGGGTTTAAGATCAGAAATGAGATAGACATAAAGGAAACTCGAATGTGTATAAATGAAAGGGTTTTTTTAACTAACTTGAAGGCTGTTAACTGGACTCGACTACTAATGATTAACGAAAGTAAGCTCTTTACGACAAACTGTGCAGGGAGTTCGACTGTTGCTACAATAATTCACGTTATATAAGTCAATCAGGAAATAATAAAAAGAGGGTGCAAAGGCAATGGATTACAAACGATTTAATAAATTTAACAAAACAGAGGGATAAATTGTTTCGCCGGTGGAAAGACTGTGGGGGTTTGAACCCGTTAAAGAATGTATATAGGAAGCAATACACGGATTTCAGGAACTACGTAAATAGACGGTTGGTAATTGCAAAACAAACATATCTCCGTCAATGCTTAAATAATAGCAACGGTATTAAAGAGGTGTGGCAAACTATTAATCGTATCACAGGTCGTAAAGTAAAAGATTCAGTTGACGCGGTTGTCAACAAGTAGGCCTATCTAGGGAAAATGCATACCCATGAGGTCATCGCTAGTAGTTTTGCTGACAGCTTTTCAAGTGATGTGGATAGTATTCGTCATAAGTGCGACTTGAGCTGCGCACAACAAGTTATGACAGATACTGCCACACAGTCCATGTGGTTGCCCCCGGTTCAGGGGGTTCAGCATTGAATTAGATGTACCTTACACGTTGTTTTGAAGCATTCATTTTGAGTAAAAATAACATTATTGATTCGAAAAAAAGTGAGGTTTTGAAGGACTGCAATTCAGATCAAACTGGCTTACCAAATGGCCACCATTGTCAAAATGATAATATGATAGATGCTAAAATGCTTATATCATAATGTCAAATATACTTCTACATTACTTATGGCAGTATTTCATCTTTTTATCCTGACATACAGATGCATTGTAAGGATAATGATGTTAAATAAAAGTTATTTTTGATTTGATTTGATTTGTTAATGTTTCCTTTCAAATATCTGGGCCCGGACTCACAAAAGGTATTAAGACCTATTTTGGTCTTATCTCTAAGACTGGCATAACTTTTGAACATCTTGTAAAGCCAGACCCAGTCACACAAAAAGTTACTTATTTCCGGTGAGAACAAGGATATAATAAATATCGCAATAATATGTGCTAAAATCTGTTTAAAGATATTTTCCTGGTTTTATAAGAGGTTCAAAGTTGGTCGGTCTTAGAGATAAGACCAAAAAAAGACTTGGAACTTCTTGTGAATCCGGGCCCAGGATTTCATTTATAAAGAAAACCTGGACTATACATCCCACACACAGCTTGTGCAATCAGCAAATTAATTAATTCATTAGTTAAATCAATCATGTACTTGTAACTTCCATTTATAAAGTTTTAATTTATTTGTTGTATTGTATTTGTATGTTTGCCTACATACAGTAAAATATTTATTTATATACTTGAATTTGGGTACTTAGGATTAGTATTTAACTATAATTTTGCAAATGACAATCATTTACAAAATTGCACTGGTAAAATATGATCTCCATTGTACTAATATCATTTATTATCCAGTAAAACACTGTACTATCAGTGTTATTAAAGCTACTTCCCGTACTGAAAAACATTGCCAACATTTGCAAACAAATACATCACCAAGCGGAGTCAACAAATCCAAACCATTTTGATAACATTTGCTTACCCCAACATCGTATTTGTTTCAAATGACGACTTGTGGTAAGCAAAAGTAATGTGATGCAGCAATTCTATTCAAACTTTCATAAACCATTCCAAACCAAATTCATCACTTTTAGAAACCTTTTTGTACTAAAGCAAACTTTCACAAACCAGATTGCCCAACCATTTGTTACCAAAGCAAACCTTGTGGCTACATTTACAAACATTTCTAAACCAAAGCAAACCATTTCTTACAAACAAATAAAACATTTGTACACCAAACAAAACCAATCCAAACCATTTTGCACCATTTGTTACCAAAGCAAACCACTGTGATTTAAAATTAATTAATTACTTTTAAAAATATTATTAATATTATTTATTCATATTAATGAATAATAATAATAATAATAATAATAATAATAATAATAATAATAATAATAATAATAATAATAATAATAATAATAACAGTATAATTCATTATAAATGACCAGGAAAGGATTAATTAAGGTAAAATTAGGAACACAATTAGGATCAGTGTCAATATTTATTGAAAACAATACAGATATCAATCACTAATATCAAATTGTTGCATAATTCACAAATCAAATTGCATAAACATCAGTAGTAGTAGTAGTAGTAGTAGTAGTAGTAGTAGTAGTAGTAGTACAATAACAATATAATCATAATTAGTCCAGTACCCAGTATCAGTCATAAGTAAAACTTATATTGCCATGTATGGTTAACATATAAATCACAAAATGTATGTACTCACAATAATAAAAACAAATCAATAATATCAAATTGTTACTTTCATAATTCACAACTCAATAGTAGCCTGGGCCTACATAACTTATGAATCTAATTACAACTTATATTGCAATTTATTAAAACGTATAAATTAGGAATGACTTCGGGCCTAAAAATTAGAATCCGGTTTTTGTGTGCAGTATCTGGTTTCAATCCAGTTCCAAACCAATCAAAAAAATCTCATGCTTTCATGTATTTTGTTCATTTTTTATTACAAAATGTCCAAGGAAAAACACTCAATTAAACTAGGGTTGCCGTTTGATAATCGATATATCGATCGATACGATATCTCGATAATAATTTGGCTCGCCCGGCCGAAATTTTGAATCTACCGTGCGTTACGCTTTTGTACGTGCATGGTGTCTGGGCGGCGTTGTAGGCTTGTAGCTTCGACCATTCATGTATAGATTTTCCCCCAAAAACATGGATGTATGTGCGTGATACAAAAGGAACTAAATAATATATTCCCAAATGGTCCGCCTCCTATGCGAGAAATAATGTTAATTTTATTCGATATTTTTTTAAAGTCGATTATCGCGATCAATAATCGATTTTACTGGCCCGATTAGTGATACTGACATTCTTATCTAATGGCAACCCTAAATTAAATAAATAACGGATCTCATCCAATTCAAGGTGAATCACGAAGGAAATTAGTGCACGTGCAACCCCGTATCAATACTCTACATGCAAATTTTAAACAAAACAAATTAACCGGTTTGAAAAGTCAGATCCGGATCTCGATGGAACCGATTCCGATCCAGTTTCCGGGCACCTGAAGTCATTCCTAATATAAATCACAAACTGTAAACTTAGAAAATAATACAAATCAGTAATAGCAGTATACACATAACATTAAGTGCTTAAAATTGAGATGAGTGAAACAAGAGCAACAAAATGCATGAAGTTAGGGCTTGACAAAAGCTTGTGAAAAGATGATTGTGATGAAAGATTAGACAATAGGCTTAACCAGGGCCTGGAAATATTATATTCCAAACGTGTCTAGTTTTTGAGTTACTCAACTTTAGGAACGCCGAGCGGCACACCTACATTTGTAACACTTAAAACATTGGACATAAAATACATGTTTGTGTTTAATTTAGGGGTGGGCAAACACGTTTCAAAATTCACCTACAACCTTGGCTGAAGCAGAACAAGTACCATATTGATCCAAATATAGTATGACACCAAATATATTACGTGTAGGCGTAGTGCTTTTGAACCCTGATATATTCCATTATTAAGTGATAAAATATCTAAATATCAAATATATATTTTTAAAAAACATTAATTAATAATAGCACAGGCCTAATAGTTAAACAACTATTGATGAAAGTAGTAGCCTAAGCCTACCTACTACTAGTGACTGCAAATATTTAAAACCAGTGCGTCAGCAAAGGAAATGATTTAGAACATGTTAGGCTGAGGCTGGAGAATCGAGTCACACACATAACGCAGATTGAGGCCCTAAATATTTTCATCACAAATCCTTATCGAAATGTACTGAAAAGTCGGTCAATATAGGGTGCGTTCAGCAGACGGCCTGGCTGGCTTCACTGGCCACGGCCTGGCTGAAGTTGAAGTCTGGCTGCCCCGGCGCCAGCCTGGCCATGGCCAGGCTGAAGCCGCCTGCTGAACGCACCCATAGGGTGCAGTCCGATACTGTCTCTAGATGCTCCGGCTAGATCACGTTTCGCCATTTTGGATCATTCAGATATTTTGTGGGTTTCGGACCGACGTCACAAATAACAGATGGTTTTACGCGGATAAACATAACCTCAACACAACATTTTCCATGTTTACAGCTGCTAGCTTTGAGGTAAGCCTACGTATGGTACAGCGGATATTTATTTCCGCATCCACAGTTATTTGGACGTCATTCCCGCAGAAATTCACTAACGAAGTGTGCATGTCAAGAGTAGACATATTTCAATCGCCGCCTTTCTGCCGTGTTTGCTCCGTTTACTCCAAAATAATTGAGGGGCATCTGGAGCATGATCTGATAGTTTCGGCAAATACCTTAGTAAGAATAGCTTCGCTATTAATACGATCGACTGCCGGGAAAATACGGCGACCGCCCCGACACTAGCGCTGAGGCGGCGCGGAGTGCTAACAACGTTCATCACGGGAGCGTAAGCCTGCATTGTATGCAATTGTATGCCGAACAAGCTCGACTTTGACCCACGATTATGGGTTAAATACGGTGAAGACACTTGCTATATTTAGATGAGCGTAGCGAATCTTTCCATTCAACTCGATCGGCGCTTTGTCTGTTTGTGTGTCTGTCTGTATGTGTACAAAATTTTGTTCGTCGCGCACAGGTCAAACGGCTCGACGGATTTGGTTGAAATTTTCAGTCAACACTCGTAACCGCTAAACTAGATGCTGTTAACATAACCAGCAAAGTCCGTCAAGATGCCAACCTACAAAAAATGAATTACTGAAAATTTTGTTCGTCGCGCACAGGTCAAACGGCTTTACGGATTTGCCTCTAATTTTAAGTCAACATCCGTGACAAATAAACTAGCACAACCAGTAAAAACCGTCAAGATAATTTTTTTAATTAAAAATACACGGCAGAAATTTTTTTTTTACTTTATCAAGTGCTTGCCATTGATTTCAAAAACTGTGCTAAGTCTTAAAATTCTATCTTGTACAGACACTATGTAAAAAAATAATTAGATTTTATTACGGGATAAAAATAGCATGTAATTACATATTTGACGAAACTTTAGCTGAAAATGCTAGCTCTCTAGCAGCAGATTTGAATTCGCGGTCTTAGGGTCACTCCGCGCCGCCCGGAGCGCTGTAAACTGTGTCGCCGCCACCTGCCATGTTAACTGCAGACAGTCGATCGTATTAACAGCGAAGCTATTCTTACTAAGGTATTTGGTATCGGACCACGGACGGAGCCAAGACGGAGCATTCCGATGTAGTTACGGACCAGTCAGATCATGTATCGGAGCATCCAGATGCAGTATCGGACCGCACCCATAGTCTTAACTGGGGGGCTATTCCTGAAAGTTGCCACAGTGACAATCGAGCGTTTTCCACGAGGTCTGCCAAAACAGTTGGGCAATAGCAATAGGCAACAATGTAGACATCACTTGCTTCAAGTGTATAAATTGTCAGGATGTGACAACTTCAGGTAGGCCTATAGCCCCCCCAGCGCTGCAATTCTGTAAGGATATCAAGACACTTGTTATCTACATTTCTCTATGGATCCCTATGTTAAAATATATCAACTCGAGTTGATAATGAAACATCAATAGTTATAATTTATCGCTACCGTCATGATTGCGTAACGAAGTTGATATGGCCACCATTCCCACGTTGGGCGAACGTCGATTCAAGATCTTGTTTTAGCATAAAACCATAGTTCTAACATTATACCGTCTTTTAAATTGCCTTGAAAAATTATTTTAGGGTGTAAGGATTGGAAAATAATAATTAAACGCAGATAAACATTTGATTTGAAACCGATTTGTCACCTATATGTAGGTCACAATTGCATCAACATTCATGGTTCACCCGTGGTGTAGTGGTTAGCGACCTCGCCTCTCAATGGGGAGGCACCGTTTTGACGAGGTTCAAACCCGCTTTGTCAACTTTTTTTAACCACTAATAACTGCTCATGATATGTTTAAATGTACGATTATACAAAATAAATATTTTAAAACTTTAATTTCAATGGTTTATTGAGCCACCAATACCACTGCTAGTTTGCTGTATCTTCGTCATGTTAGGCCTACGCGTATTTACGCCTGTAAAGAAGAAAATAATAATTAGAGAATTGTTTTGTTATTATTTATGTGTGTCTATACTTTCACATTTAATGCCAATTTGGGTTTATTTCAGAGAATAGGTGAATACTGAATACACGTATCTTAGGCCTAATACACGCGGTACGGATAGCGACACGTTCGGAACTCTTATTATTATATCAAGCTCAAACATCAAGAGTCTTGATACGAAATTTTACAGACTCACGTGCTATCGCTAACCGTGGATAGCACTTGATATCTCTTACAGAACACATCATGACGGTAGCGATGAATTATATAACGATTGATGTTTCATATCAACTCGAGTTGATATCTCTCAACATAACAATGGTCTTGATATTCTTACAGAATTGAAGCGCAGGTGGTTGCTGGTTGCAACGCTGACCTAATAATTACCTGGATTGGGATGCCCATAATAATAATTGGGGGACTGCTCATAATATGGCCGATTCCAGGGATCAAAGTTATATCCCTGAGCCTCCAGGCTTGGATTAAAAGCACCCGTGCCTCCTGGATGATTGGAACTGAAAGCATGTGTTGCTGGTGACAACTCACCACCCACTATGGTGTCGCTTCCCACGCCAGCTTCTTTTTCAAGGTTCTCTTCAGCTATTCTGTTGCTATTATTTCCCATTGAAGCATTACTTTCATTCACAATCATAAAGTTATCGGGGGTGTCCGTGGAAGCCTCTCCATTTTGTGATGCAATAGCTGCTGCTGCTTTCGTAGTTGCCTTTGGTGTCTTCTTACTAGTTCCTGAGAAGGTTAGTTTTTTAGTGGATTTCTGGTCTGGGTCTCGCCGCTTTGCATCTCGGCGAGCAATTCCAATCTTCCTGTTCACTTCTTGAACCAACTGTTTACGAGAGAACTTCGTTTCTGATTGTGCGGTGTATCTGTTCACAAACCCTGAAATGAATGCAAACAGTTCATCCATCATTACATGTTTGGTTACGTTCAAACTCCAAGGATTGGGGCCGGAGGGGGAAAGGTGCGCTGACCACTAGGCTCCCCTGACCTAAAAACCGTGAAATGTGTAGCCTGCAAGGGGTCTGGGGAAAAACCCATCCACATTGTCCTAAAGATGGGTTTTACTGTGGTGTGACCTAACAGAGAAACAGAAAACTGAATCCCACTTTGTATTGGTAATAGAGTGAGCATATTTGGTTCATTGACTAGGCCTATAGGTAGGTAGTATTCGCCTGACGTCACAACGGCCATATTGAAGGCTACCTATTCTTGGTATGCAATACAGTCATTTGTTTGTCTACAACTACGGGCGTTTACGCGAACCTGATCCGGGTAACCCGGATCATATAAAATCGTTTGTGTAGGCCTACCTGATCGGGTTAACTCGGTTTCAGTCGTGAGAGCGTTCGCGTAACTGATCCTAGTACCGGTAACCCAGGATCAGTTGGATCATGATCCGAGTGATCCCCATTCAGCCCAGGGTCAGTAGGATTACTTTCGAGATCTTGGCGCGAATTTGAATACACATGGCGAATTCTAATGAGAGCGTAGGCCTACCAGCTGCTGCCAGATGAAATGCAATATTTATATTTAAACAATGGGGCTGCAGAAATACTCATCGTTGTCTCAAATGAAGAAGCAAGTAGGATTTAAATAGTAAAGATAAGTTTGTTTTATGTTTATGAAAGTGAGGTTAGGTTTCTGTTTTCGGCCATGTTTAAATTTCCTTTCCGCTCAAACAGTAGTTGTATGGGCTGTTCGCAAACCCACACCTATCGGAACAACCCTGTCACGTGACTTGAAGTGATCCAACCGACTCCATAGGGTTACTCGGATCAGGTTCGCGTAAGCACCCAATGACTCAGTGTACGGGATGGTGGCCGCTATGTGTAGGAACTGCAATACCTCATGAACGGGAGTATGGCCGCCAACAATGTCCGTGACGTCACGTGAATATAAACAATAGGGAACCTAAGTGGGCGTTGACTGGTTCTCTCGCGTCTCCCGTTCCTATCTAAGTAAGCTGTACTGTACTTGATTTTTTGGTATTGGGTGGGAAAGAATGATAGGAACCAACAGCTTACCTTAAAATGGTTAGGCAGCCATGTTTGATTTTTTTGATTGTTTTTTTTTTTTTTGTAAGCGCTTCCGCCTGTAACAGAGAATGTACAAGAAGCACACGTACATTCTAAGAAACTGTGAAGTTTCCTCTTTACAATGATATAAAACACTTTTATTAATCTCAAGTTTATATAGGTATACTTTCGAGTTGAAGTGAACGCTGCTTGTACAGTGCAGTGTTGACAAATCTCAAGTAAAAAACGTATGCATATTTTTATAGCCTACACCCGTGACAACAACTTGCACTTGCAACAAACGCACTACCTGCCTTAATGTCACGAGCTGTCACTGCTCAAATGCGAAGCATATTAGTGGCAGTGGATATAAATTGCCGTAAACAGAGAGGTAATATATTTTTTTTTTACAAAATAGCAGTCCAAGTTACAATTTTAAAACTTGTCAACTGTCAATCCTGTAAAACATTATTTATCGATTTATATCATTGAGCATACCTAAAAATGATAATGTTCTACATTTATGTCAAATATGCAAGCTTACCAAAGATGGCCTCCATGTCTTGTGGAGGTAAACCAGTATGGGTCCTGGAGCCAATGGCCGACATTGTGGGCAGGGTATCTCCGTACAAAGTGTGGAGAACACCTCGCAAAAGTTTCTTTGGGTTGCCATCAGAGTTGAAAATAATCTTCTTTTTAGCAGAAGATTCGAGGTACACACCAGACCCAACGAGCAACTCCACTTTATTCCCAGTACCGGTAGAGGAAGCAGCTGATGCCACCACACTTTTTATACGTTCGCTCAGATCATTGGTGTTGTTGGAAGCACAATTCTGAAAATATGAACATTATTTCCTATGCCATCCAATATTTTCATAGGCAACAGATCATGGCATAGGCCTAGAGCTGCAAAGTCCAAACACATTATTGGAACTATGAAGCTTAACGTTAGTTAATACCTTTTGTGCACTTGTTGCTACTTCCAACACTTCTAGTAGCTTCTTCATGGGTTGTAATTGGCCGCTACTAACTGAAATGGTACAAACAACGTGTACAATTGTAGATTAGAAAGCGTTAAAATGCCTATAGAAGAATTATAATTTAAGGTGAACAAAAGTAACTTAGGTAATCACATGAGAAGTGTTTTTGTTAGATAGGCTAGGCTAGGTGAAGGTCTAATTTTATCTAATTAAAAAGTTAAGTTTAGGACTACAGTAATAATAAAAGTGCTAAACTAGGCAGTTACTAATAAACTTACTGAGGGGGGTTAGAAATGAGCAGTAGCAATGTTTTTCACGCTCTTCCAACTGCAATATTCGGGCTCGTAGAGCCGATTCAGTGCTTTGACTGAGGTCATTGGGAGGTGGGCTTTGTAGCGGTATCTTCGGGTGTGGTGTTTCCGATGCTTCATGTGCATTAGAGGAAGATGCTTCATGAAAAATACTACTTAGTTCAAGATCTTTTTTTTGCTGCTCACTGGCTATTGTGTCTATAGAAGTTTTATTCTTTCTTTTAACTCTTTTTAGGTCAACTTTATGTTTTGTGGTTTGTCCCACTTTTTCATTATATTGAGTTAAATACTCTTCTTCGCGTCTCTCTAGGACATCGCGATCGTCTAGGACAAAAATATACACAAATAGTAGGGATGTGAACATGGGAGTGACTTTAAACATTATATTTTTTATGGCGGCGGTAGGCCTAGAGCATCAGTGTGTGCCTGGTTGTACGAACGTCCGCAAGTCAAGTGCCATGCATCGCGACCAGCGAATGCATCCCAGAGCACGCATGGCCACCATATTTATGCGAGTAGGCCTATAGGCCTGCAGGTAGGATATGCAATAGGTAAATAACTGGGGTTCGGCAAATATCTGCAGACATTTGTCAATGTATTTTTACCATTACTAGGCCTACTTTCACTTTTGTGATCAAAATGGGGGTGCGGCGAATACTTGATGGTCACAAAGGCCTATATAGAGTAAATAGGCCTACGTTAATTATTCTTAAGGCCGGTTTACGATTGACGGCAACATGGTGAGATGTGAATGTGAAACGTGAACGTGGAAGTTAAACCATAGCAATCACGGGTTAGCGTCTACGATTGTCGGGAAGCGAACGCAAGACGGAAACGTGAACGGGAAAGTTCGCCAAGTCCCAACTTTGGCGTTCACGTTGCCGTCTTCGACACGGTGTGCGCATGCGCAGAGTTTAGTCATATAAACAAACATGGACGAAAATGATCGACTTCAGCCGAATAGACCCGAACATACTCCGTTTGCCGTTTCAATCGTTAACGCTTCCTTTCTCGTCCCCACCAGTTTCACGATTCACGTTCCCGTCTCACCATATTGCCGTCAATCATAAACCAGGCTTTACGTTTGACGGTAAGAATAAACACAGCCTGTTATATTAGGCCTAGGCAGTGTTAATCGACTGTATGCCGTTTTCACGTTTTTATGGGAGGCACACAGTTTTTCTTGTTTGTTTTATAGGCCTAATTATATTTTTTTCTACCACATATAACTACGCACTAGGGGTGTGCGAACAACCGATTTTCAATTTGAATTGAATATTAAGAAATTGTTCGAACATTGAATAAATTCGAGTTCGAATAGTTACTAAAAGTAGGCCTAGAGATGCACCAAGGTACGCAAAACAATGAAATATATATTTACAAAACTTTGAAGGCGCTCGGGTCTAGGCCTTGACTAGGCCTAGGACACCATTCAAATACAATACACCGAAACTGACAGATGCAGCTGCGTACGAAACAAGAACTGACAGCTGACCTGACTCGAACACAACTCGTGTCGTAATCAAGATCCATGTAGCCGTGATCGCCTTGCTCCCATCGCCGGGCCGCGTACCGAAACACATTCGACTGAGTGCATCATCCAGGGAGCCGTTAGCAAATACTTTACCAGAATAATACAGGAAACAGGACCCGTTTAACAATGAGCGCATGGCAACACATCTACGGTACACGTATAAAGTTGAAAGTCAAGCCGCTAGATAGCAGCTGCATCGCAAGCCAGTCGATAACAGATTTGTTAGTGTGGATGCACCGAGTGAACTTCTTAACGTCGCAAGCCGCTAGGCTAGCTGTCGCCAGAAATCGGCGAAAGCTTCCACACATCTCGGAAGAGATTGAGACCATACAATGTATTGTGTCTTTAGAAGAAAATAAATCTTATCTTACCTTATTATTCTGGTAAAGTATTTGCCGTTAGTTGACGCTTCACGGTGACTGCAACGCTAGGACCTATCGAAGGTATCGTGTACTGCTAGTGCACAGCCACACACACAGCAACAAAAAAAACACTGGGCCTAGCTGCAGCTAGCCTAGCCTTAAGACTAGGACTACTTATTAGACCCTAGAGGCAATTTGGCCCATATAGGCTAGGCCTAGTCGACTGAACGTTTCCATTTTATGAAAATGAAATGGAAATAAATCGGCCCATCGACAATATGGGCAAAATCAGAGGCCTTGGCTAATGCTAGGTGCCTAGGCTAGCCATACACAAACTTCCAGTGATAACCGCTTTTGAGATAGGCCTAGGCCTAGCACCCGACTCAGGCGTAGGGCCTAGGCCTACTATGGCTGTTACCCGTAGACATTACAATGGCGTAGGCCTAGGCCTAGGCATCACAATCATTGGGTTTATACCCAATGTTACAATGTTATAATTTGTAGGGCCTATAACCTAATACGTACCATGTACCATAATAACTGTAGCTTTGTACAATCCTTCCAGCTTTCCGCTGAGATTGTACCATCCCACCTTGAGCGTCTCTCCTTCAATAGGATTTTCTTTTTCCATTGTCTTCTTCGTTGACACAATACTAGTTCTTTTTTCATTGAGCCAAAATACTAGCGCAAGTGAGTTGGTTGATTTCGACATGGTGTCAAGTATGAACTTTAAGTACCGAAGTGAGGCGGCGAAAGAAAACTTGTGAAGACAAGCGGCCTACAAATGCGTGCATGCACCCATTGTGATGCCACAATGATGCGGCCCAAATCGAGGATAATAGGCCATTCCAGCCCTATAGGGGGGGTAATCATGCCATTGCCGGTGCCCGCCAGCAGCATGTCTACCATCCGGCCTAGTCCTGCAACAAATGTTTTTAACTTTTCGTTACTGTCATATTTACCATAGTGGGTTGGCGAGTTAATTAGACTTGCATAAATCAACAATTATTATTTATTAGATATCAATATTATTTAATATATCTTTAAAATGAAATGGATTTGCCTTAACAATCGACATCACATGACTACTGTAATGTTCGAATGTTGGTACCTATGCCTAGATAGTTGAAAACGCGCGAAGCGAACGAGAACTGTCAAGTTTTCAGGCACCTCACCATTGGGTTTGAAATATAACCTCACCTACCTGTTGGACTTGCCGTTTGCCCGTTGCCGCATTGGTCACAGTTCACACAGCAGGTTAGAAGATGAAGGAAGACTCCTGTGGCATTAATCGTCTAGATATGTTTAGCTAAGCGTAGAAAGTCGATCGAATACGGCATACCGTACGTATGTAATGCATATTTCAAGGCCTAGGCCTAGGCCTAGCTCTAGCTCTAGCCCTAGGCCTAGTGGGTTTGCCTAGACCAAAGCCTCAACCTATCAGCAAAAGATGGAAAATGAAGATAAAGGTGTAGGCCTAGTGGCTGGAAATAAACTTCGTCCTAAGAGAAAAGGAGATTCAAGAACAACAAAGTGGCGTTTGCGAAAGAAATTTGATACAGTTCTATCTAGGCCTAGCCCTACTTTTTCTGAAACTGATAGTGAAGATGAATATGAATGCATGTGGCCTAGGCCTAGCCCTGGCTCTGACTCGGAGTCAATTTCTCACCAGGACTTATCTCAAAGTGAAATTGGAACATTCAACATGGTTGGTCCTATGCATGAGCCATCTAGCCCTTCCAGCATTAGGCCTAGCAGATGCATCTCTAGACCAACTACAAGCCCAGCTGTGTATGACCCAGACATAGTCCTCGATAGACCCATGGCTACCTTTGAAGAATACTCTCCTAATGTTGCCAACGAATTTAATGAAGGTACGTAAGCAAAGTTGAGAAAGCTTAATTTAATCAAGGTTTTTAACTAACGCTAACCTGGAACGAGGAAAGGAGACCAACAGCTTACCTGAAAGTTGGTGAGTGGCTGCGAGAGTCATAGATAACATAAATATATACACAAACTGTTGAACGTTTCGGCCTACGTGGCCTTGATCACCGACCGTTGAACGGTGACCAAGGCCACGTAGGCCGAAACGTTCGACAGTTTTTGTAGCCTATATATTTATGTTATCTACGACTCTCGCAGCCACTCACCAACTTTCAGGTAAGCTGTTGGTCTCCGTTTCTCTTTTCCCCAACTTAATCACTTATCCAGCCGATAGGCCTTCTATCAAACCAACTAACCTGGACCGAGTTAGACATGTAGGCTAAGTTCGTAACTTAGCTGGTGGCAAATTTAGTAAACATGGGAATTCCATGAGAACCATATGGTTCCACTTTCATCAATTGTATTGAAGACTAAACTCAAGCCTGGAGGCATAGTAAAATTACTACAATGTATAGGCCAGTTTGTAGGCCTACATCACATCCCACAATATCCTTTAGCCTTTGTATTTTTTTACATGTGCATAGTTACAAAAATATTTTTAATCCTATGTTCAGGTTCCAGCAATGAGAGTACCGGTAATGAAGAAACACAACTCACAAATGGACCTGATTCAGAAATGGATTCAGACTCCAATTGCTCAACCCAGGACAATGCAGGAAGTGAACGTATTGGTCAAGACAGCCATGACAACAGCAATGCAAGTAACTCGGGCGATGGTAGTGAAAGAATGGACAATAGTTTTGAACATAATCACTCTGACAATGATGAAAACAATGATGACATCCCAATATATGAAGGAGCTCCAATAACGGAAACAGAAAGCCTTGTGGCTATTCTATCATTTTCAACCACACATAAATTAACAGGTGAATGTATTTCAGACCTGCTCGAACTCATACGTTTACACTGTAAACCAAAAAATACCTGTTTTAAGTCACTGTATAGCTTTAAAAAGCATTTAAGCAAAGGATCGACACCTATAACGAAACATTATTTTTGTTCAAAATGCAACTCATCCCTTGAAGAAAGGAATACATTATGCACTTCATGCAATATTCCTACTAACTCTGGCTATTTTTTAGAAGTTTCGCCAGTATTACAGATTCAAAAAATGTTTCAGCGGCATAACTTCTATAACGACCTGCAATACAGATTCAATAGAGTAAAAGATAATCTTAATGACATATCCGATATCTATGATGGTTTGTTATATAAACGGTTCTTTGATAACAACGGTATGTTGAGCCATCCACAAAATATATCTCTTATGTGGTATACCGACGGAGCTCAAGCTTTCAACTCATCTAAGGTATCCATCTGGCCTTTGTGTTTTGTAATAAATGAACTGGAATATAAAAAAAGATTCAACAAAGAAAATATTTTAGTTGCAGCCATATGGTGTGGTTCAAAGCCAATTCCTAACCTCTTTATGAAGCCATTTTACAACTATTTTGACCAGCTAAGAACTGGTATAACAGTGAATTTGCCACTTCCATATTTGCCAATTGAGGTAAAAGCAATGCTCTTATGTGGGACTGGGGATTTGCCAGCCAAAAGTTTATTCCTCAATATGGTCCAATTTAATGGTGCATGTGGATGTTTGCACTGCGAACAGCCAGGTGTTACTCATCATCTTGGGCCAAGGAGTTGGGTACATGTGTACCCGTATGAGGAGAACTGCAACGTCCGCACTCACTCCAGCATCTTGAATTACTCCAAAACAGCTACTACCAAAACTCCAGTTTGTGGTGTCAAAGGACAATCAATAATTTCATTAATTGTTCCAGATGTTGTTAATGGCACTGCCGTAGATGCAATGCATGGCGTGTTTATAGGAGCTGCTAAAAGGCTAACACGCTTATGGTTTGACTCTTCCTATCGAAATGAGCCATTTTCGCTTGCGTCAATGGTTGAAGTAATTGATGAGAGACTTTTGAGCATACTACCTCCTAATACAGTACAAAGAGTCCCTCACAGCTTAAACGATTTGGTTAACTGGAAAGCCTCTGAGTATAAAAACTGGATTCTTTATTTCTCAGTTCCAATTTTGAGTGGCATTATGGATGTGGAATATCTAGAGCATTACAAATGTCTAGTTTTGGCCATTACAATACTGCATGGAACCAGTATTTCTCTTGATTCTTTAAAAGTTGCCTCAGACAAACTAATATTGTTTGTTAAAGGCTTTGCTGAACTTTATGGGGGTGACATACGATATATGTCGATAAATATACATAACCTCTTACACCTTTCAAATTCAGTTATTCAACTTGGACCACTTTAGGTATATTCCTGCTTCCCATTTGAAGATCTGAATGGCAAACTTTTACAGCTAGTCCATGGCACACGCTATCCAGAACTTCAGATATGTTCCTCTCTATCAGTTCTTCTTAACACAGACAGCTTAGTTAAAAGTCTTGACCACAATAGTAATGCACACTCCTACTGCTCAAGGTTAAAATATAAGAGTTCAAAATCACGTCGATGTAATACCAATGAACAAATTAATGCAGATATCTATATCGTAGGTATTAAAAAGCAACTTCAACATGCATCCCCTTTGGTACGAGAAGCCTTGGTTGATTCCGAATATTTACTAGGCGGTAAGATTGAAGTCTTCCATCGACTAAGAAAATCAAACCGTATCTTTACTTCAAAGTCGTACGTCAGGGCAAGAAAAACTATGTCATATTTTGTTTCATTTCATTATGGAGATGAGGTTAATTGTATTGGAATCATACAACTATATGTAAAATATCTTAACTGTGATTGTTTGGAGCAGTGTGTCTGTATGGCAAAGTACTTAGCTATTATCACACTCTACACTGTTACAACAAATGAAAGTTTGATGAAAAACATAGCTACAGGAAGTTATGTATGTAAAAGAATATTGCCATCAAATACTACAATTGCTGTGGATGTCAATCACCTACATTCAGTGCTATTCTACGTAAACGTTGGGGGAACAGAGTATGTTATTCATCCAGTTAACGATGTTGAGGTTGAATAACGTAGATATAGCAGGCAAAATACCGTACCATTTTTACGTATTTGTCAAGTTAACACAATTTAAAATGACTTATTTTCATACTTTTATCAATATTTGATTTTTCTAATTTTTTTTTTTTTCAAAAAACACTACGCCTACTCGTAATATATTTGGTGCCATACTATATTTGGATCAATATGGTACTTGTTCTGCTTCAGCCAAGGTTGTAGTTGCTCGCACATACCAGACCAGCACTGCGATCATGTAACTTTGGTAGATATTGTTCGATAGCGATGAAAATTGTACGCAATATGACGATCGGACCTCTTAAATGCAATTATGTACAGCTTGGTAACGCTATTAAACGTTGAACACTTATCCCGGCAACGACGATTAGCCAAAGTTGCAAAATATGGGACGTAAAACCCAAGTATCATCGTCATGATTCTCGTGCGCACTTCTCGATCGCTGGGTATACCCAGCCATTAAGAGCTTTCGTTTTATTTTGCGATTTGATTTCAACTCCTATTGACGTAGTATGGACACATGTGAAATAAAAAGTCATCACATCAAATAATCGTGGCTTGCGAAAAACAAACACCTCTATAGCTATTAATTTGTATTGGCCATCATTATCATCATTATTAATTATGTTATTGAATGTATCACAATCATACAATCTCGGTCAAAACCGGCGTTAACATGTCATACGGACGTAATGTCAAGTATTTCCATGTGTCTACCTTATTTAACTTCACTAATCACATGTTACGTACTTTAAACATTCATCAATCTCAGTCAAAGCCGGTTTTTACATGTTATACGGACAATACGGATGTAATGTCAAGTATTTCCATGAGGTACCTTGTTCCAACTTCAGTCGTTACTGTCTTATTAGTACTTGTTCATAGTATACACTGTATAATGATACTATAATATGATCTTCTTTGTGTCGTCCTCGTGTGTGTCTTCTTTGCGTCGTGTTACTGTTTGTACGGTCGTGGCCGATTATTGTTATTATTATTATCTCTTCTTTATTTTGTATTTATTAATTTATTTAGTAACGGCATTTAAAATGCATTTTGGTTACACAAAGTTGGATTATTATTAAAGGTTTGCAATGTTACCACTAGTGCACTTCAAACCCTTGAAGGTATGCTAGAACTTGATGGTGATTTAATTTATATGTTACTTGTTGTAAATGGGACATACATACATATTTTTGTAACAAATTAGCAATATTTATTTATTTATTTATATGTGCTAAATAAATATCAATCTATCTTGTAATTATTGAAAGTTTGAACTACTATAATTTTGTTTTAAAAATGTAATTATTGAAATTCTAATCTACTGTCTAGCTATACAGTACCCAATGTAATATTCATTTTTTCCCCTACTGTACACTGATGTAATCTTAATATGTTCGAATAAATTAAATCAAATCTATCTATCTAAGATGAAAGTAAATAACAGGCCTACACAGACCTTAACCTATATGTTCCACGACTATTTGATTCTTTGCTGTGTAATTCACCTGATGGTTTATTTTTATTTTATATCGAGTTTATAATAAAATATAGTTGGCTATATAATTGCTACATTATTATCGCTACTTGGCACCCAACGAATTGGACCAATGAATGTTTTAATACCTAGCCAATCAGAGCTTGCCATTCAATCCTACATAGGCCTACTGTGTTCTGCCATGTATTGTCAATATAGGAATAAAGAATTTTACATGTTATAATTCACACAGGTGCTGATCTTTACTTCCTTAACCTCTACACATTTATACTCACCTCTTGACAGATACTAGGGATGCACACTATAATCAGTAAAATCGTTCAGTAATCCATAATTAAAATATCATATGCATGGTTGTTACTTCATAACAAATTGTTACCAACGCAAACTAACGTACACCATTTACAAAAATAATGTTGGTTTGCATTGGTGATGTTTTGTGATGTGAATATACACTTGAAAAGTAATACCCCAGGTTGGTTTTCATTTGTTTCATTAAGTTTGCAAAGGTAAGCAGTGAAGATAAAATTTTTACTATAAACTAATTTATACCAACACAAACCAATACAAACCAACATTGAACTGAAACTTTGGTTTGAGTTGGTAAACAGAGGTAACTAAAATATTCTTTTGGTTTGCTTTGGTAAGATATTGTGACTAAAAGGTTATGTCTATATCTTCTAATTTTGGTTGTGTGATTTCCTTGGTTGTGTTCGGTTTGCGATGGTTTGCACTTGGTGATGCAAAATAGACCTTGGTTTACAAGATGTGACTACTTTGTGACTAGAATGTTTGAAATATTTTTAGTACGGGTTTTTAAAAGTAGCACTGTTACAGCTACAGCTACTTGATCTTTGAAAGTAACTTAGCTACTTTTCAGCTACTGTAATTTGTAAGTAGCTCGCTACTTGTACAGCTATTCAAAAAAAGTAGTGACGCTACTTTACAGCTTCTTTAATTTGTTATAAAGGACCAGGAGTACCTACTATTTAATAATTTCTTCGAAAATTTAGGCTTTCTTGCCAATGATCATTTTTATGTTTATGAAAATAATGTTATCAACAACTTAGAAGCCACAAATATATGTCTATAAGAGGTTTTATATTTTATATTGTATTGCAAAATTGCAAAAATAGAGTAGCGGCGATTTTTCGCTCCAAATACTCGTATAAAGTAGCTTGCTACTCGCTACTTTACCGCATTTTCAAATATAGCGCGCTACCAGTCTCGCTTCCGAAAAAAGTAACACGCTACTTGTAGCGCGCTACTAAACAACACTGTGTACAATACAAATATTGTGAAGATAGATACCAATATTTGTATTATGTACAATACTACTGGTTACTAAATTATCTTATACGAATGGCATTTTTCACCAGTGAAATTTTTTAACATCTTAATTTGTCTATGTTTCAGGCTTGCAATGGGCAGCTGCGATACAACTTTTAAATTGTATAATGTGAAAACTAACACATAACTGCACATTCTTCGTGGACACAGTGACAGTATTTCATCACTGGCATACAGAAAACCAATTTGGTAGGTGCAGGGATGTAAATTATTGTGAAATATTTCTGAAAAGATGTTTTTAATTTGCTGCATTCATAAATGTAGTTAATTGTCTGTTATGTCTAGTCTCTAATACAATTTGTTGACAAAAACCACCCCAGGGACATGCCATGCCCCTCTTAGATGATGAAATGGGGAAGGAATGCACAAGCGCTGTTAGTTCGTCTTAATCCAAGCATGCACCTCGTGACTGAGAAAAACCTCAAAAAAACCTTCAGTCAGAATAACTGGTAGTGGGCATCGAATCGGCAACCCCCGGAATTAAATTAAAGCGTTGTGCATTACACAGCACCAGCTCTATATTGGTTCTCTAATATTTATTTCTTTCCTTCCATGGCCATAAAATCAGTGTTGTAAAAGTTAGTTTTGTAAAGTAATTCAGTTACAGTTATAGTTACTTTATGAAGTAATTGAATTACTTTTCAGTTAGTTCATACAATTTCTTAAAAGTGAAGCAACACCCTCCAGCGCAGCTAAAATGAAACCACCAACTTTTGATGGCGGATCTCCGTGGAGCACATACTTGAAACAGTTCGAGGCTGCGGCAACGGTCAACCAGTGGGAAGACATGGAGAAGGCTATCGCCCTAATTATTGCTCTGCGGGGTGATGCTCTCAACGTTCTCCAGACCATCACTGAACCAGAACAACGGGACTACAGGGCACTAGTACGGAACTTAGAGATGCGCTATGGCGACGGACATATGCAGCCAGTGTACCAGGCGCAATTGAAGACGAGTGTCCGAAAACCGGGCGAGACTCTACAGCAGTTCGAGGCTGACATAGCTCGGCTGGTTCGGTAGGCATACCCTACGGCGCCAAATGACTTCTTGTAACAGTTGGCAGTGCAGAGATTATTATTATTATACTTAGAGTTTTAAGACACAAAACAGAAAGGTTATCAGTGCCTATGTTATTTTAATATTGATCATTATGTTCGATTACATAAGTGATAATAAACGATTATCTTGCAGAAAACGAAATATGTTATCGATTACTTTAGATTCGTCTGATAAGTTGTATTTAAGTGAGCGTTTCAATTAAAACTTTCTTCTTTCATTATCATATTTGTTACATTCAATAAGAATGTGTTTAACAGTCAGGACAACATTACATACATCACATACTAGGGCAGGTTCGTTTCTTAGTAAGTAGCCTTGGGTAAGGTATGTATGGCCGATACGGATCCGGGTCAAGACTACTTCTTCGCGACGGCAAGATCGTCTAAAAGAAAACCAAGGCGATATGGTGTCTTTAATCTCCCTTAGTTTATTACAAGATACATTTTTCCAACTATCGTTCAATTCTTTCTTTAAACGGTGCCGTAGGAAGACTTTTAGGTCAGATGTGAGGACTAATTTACAGTCTGTAGGTCGCTTGGTGCAGGCAGCTTTGGCGCACTTGTCGGCCACCTCGTTGCCCACAATGCCTGAAAGCGGCGGACGGCAAGACGGGCCCACATACACCAATATTTGCAAGCATGTTATCGTGAGCACGGACTCTTTCTTGATAGCTAAGTAACTCATGGGGGTGTCGGATATGAGAACGAATTATTTGAAGCTAGAATCAATAATGTAGTACACTGTGCTGAATTGACTGCAACTTATTTAACTGTTGGTAACAACATAACATTCAGAGGAACATCTTATATGAAATACATGTGTGTTGTTCTAGAGTCAGGAATGCGACCTGTACTTGGTTGATTGATTGATTCATGATTGATAGATAGATAGATATTTGGGCTTAACGTCTCATATTTTTGCAACGAGGCTAATCGAGACAATGAGTGGGTGATAATGAAAATGAAATTGGGGGCTTTTTGGAGGAAAGGCTCATATATTTGCAACGAGGCTAATCGAGACAATGAGTGGGTGATGTATGAAGATGAAATAGGGGGCTCTTTGGAGGAAAGGGGCAAGTAGGAGAGCGGGGTGGAAAGGGGAAGGGGGAGAAAAAAGGAAGGGGGAGGTTGTGGACTGCATTTCGTCTGACTTCTCCTCCTCGACCAGTCCGGCTAGGGTGGCCCTACTAGAAGCATACGCTTCCGCCGGCATAGCTCTCGGGATCAACAAAGCACGCAAACCTACCCACCACGATAAGGTAGCAGTCTCTAATGGGGCTAAACGTCTCCTATTTGTGCAACAATGGCTAATCGAGACGATGAGCGGGTGATAGTTGAAGATGTGAAGATGATGATGAAGAATAAAGCCACATCCGTATCAGATCCATTGAACGTTGCGTGGGTCGTCATACGGGAGTCCAACAAGGGTGGGCAGGGCCAAGTGGGAAGAGAAATCTGCGGTGGGACAAATGGGGGGTGGAGGGGGGGTATACTTTCGTCGCCTCTTACGACTAGCAGAGTCACTCTGGGCCTATTCTAACCCGGGCCGAGACGAGCATTGCATCCTGATGATATATTAATTGATTATTGTAAATAGAAACTGAATATTTTTTTACCAAATTGCGGTTAAAGTTAAAATTCCAAAACTTGTTTCCGGTGACGACCTTGTAGTGCCGATCGTGTTGTATTGAGAGATTCACTTCGCTACGCTCGCTCATCTAAATAATTGTCTCCGTCTTAATTACAGTCCGACGAGTGCGAGGTGGTGGGCCTCGTCACGGCCGTGTCCTCGGCCGGGCAGTCCGGCATAAGTGCCCCTACTGCGGCAGCTGCACCGCCTCCCTCACGCAGCACCACATCCGGTACCACAAGGTACCGGGTAAACTCTCGGCGCTGCGCACACAGCGACATAAGCAAAACGCACACACACAATAGTTGTACGGGACGCCAACAACGCCTGGTTGTTGCAAAATTCAAGAAACTTTTCAGAATGCCTAAGCAATTGGCTGGCAATCTTATTGAAACTCTTCAAAATGTTATGCCCCGACAACGACGTAGATCGGCCATTGATGTTAGGACTTCAGTATGTCAATTAATTAAAACATTTAATGTAGCATACGTTAAAGAAACCACTAGACAAAAGTAGATGTAATGCACAGTTAGCTTTTTCAAAAAATATTTAAATACCCCAAAAAATAATACTGTTTAATAATGTATGCATAATCATGGGTCAAAATTTACTTTTTTCCCACTAGACCCGGGTAAATGTACTTTCAACCCCTGTATTACCTCCGTGCAGACATTTGTATGGGTGTTTAGGAATCGTGGGATGGGTCAATGTAAGAGTAATCAGTCGTAATTGACTATTATTATGCGGGTTATATTATATTTTAATTAACTAAACATGCATCTATTTAGGTTTTAGCAACATTACGATTTATGGCATGCGGAAACTACCAAACTGGCATTGGCCAAGATGTCAATCTGGCGGTTGCCCAACCAACTGTTAGCCGCGCAGTATCTGCAATAACAAGTGCTATTAATGAGCACTTATACGAACAATGGGAGCAATTCCCAATAAATAATTTGACACCCATTAAAGCAAGGTAGGACTATACTCTCTCATAGGCCTATATAATTTATATTAATTACAATACTAGCTGTGGCATTGTTGAAAGGGAGGCTCAACAAGCCAAACTGACCGAAATTGAGCCGACCAATGAAATTGGCTATTTAAAGTGTTTATGTGAATGTATGTAGTTATATTATTACACCAAACAATGTTTTTAACTGGGTTCATATCCTAGACAGATTCACCAATCATTCCACAAGGGGAAATGTTTTATTATTTATTTAACACAATGTTATTCTGTACACCATTTATTTATTTTTATGATACATTTCCTTACTACTTGTGTAGCCTAATGAAATGTGGTTTTCAATAATTCATTCAAACATGAAAGTAACTCTAAATGTGATTATGATAATTAGGGCTATTTAAGGAAATAAACTTGCGATTAATAATACAATTCTCTTTTTCCAACTGAAAAATAATTCCTTAAGGAATCCATTTACAATTACTTAAACATTTTGCAGATTTCAACATGTCTACCATTTTCCCGGAGTAATTAGGGCAAAAGATTGCACGCATGTAGCAATCGTTGCACCCACAGCCAATGACGATCAGTACTCGGAGCATATATATGTAAACAGGAAACATTATCACTCCATTAATGTTCAACTGGTAAAAACTTAATGCTAATTTAGTGATGTAATTCTAATAACATTACTATTAAATATCACGCTCAATACGTTTTAACTATTTGTAATTGGTTTAGGCTTTGTGATGCAGATATGAAGATTTTGAATGTAAACGCAAATTACCCTGGGAGCACAAATGACGGAAGGAGCTTGCTAGAGCAACCCAGTGATGTTTCGCTGTGGCAGTGATTTTGTATGCAAGTGTTTTTGGTTCTTGTGGTTTTTTATTTGTTTTGGTGGGTCTTGACAAGGACGACTCAACAGTCGTCGAAACGTTGGATTGGTTTCACCGTAAAAATGTGTTCGTACTTTATATATATTAACGCTTCTGACATGTACATTACACATGGTGATATCTTCTTGTGTAAACAATTTTTCCAAAAAAAAAATTTTTCAAATTTTTTTTAAATTTTCCACGAAGAAGGACAAAAGAGAAGCGTGGAAGAGCAAGGCTGGAATATTCAAGTCCTACTCATTTGTTACACGGGTAAGTAATCCTTGACGTAACCTAGGCTAGGTTTCGCCTACTATCTAGTCTACCTAGGCATGGGGGCCTAACCACTCTAATGATGTCAGTATTTAGTAGTAGGTAAAATACGTACTCCAAATGCTTTGAACCCTAGTACACGTACAGTAATTGCTAGCCCCGGGGTACCAGGCTAGTTTAGGCCTATAGGGGGCGTAGGTCTACATTACACGCCCCCTGATGTTCTCTAAGCAGTCGATTCACCGGGGGGTCCGTAGCCCTACTGTTTTTGGCCTACGAATTTATTAAATTGCTTAGGGCCGGCTTCACCAACAAGCGCTGAACGGCGGTTCAGTTGAACTAAAGGTTCAACTGAACTCGAGTTCACGACGCTGGTTCAGCTCGTATCGTTCCACCACCGCTAGATCAGTTGAACGAGGTTCAAGCGATAATGTTCGTCTCTGTTTGGGATCTGCTTTCTTACGCCAAGCGTGATTGGTTAAAAATGATTTGTGCGCGAATATGTGTGCGCATACGTTTTTGTTCGAAATTCAAGAGAGTCGATATCGAAAATGGCTTCAGGTAAGAAGTTTATTCGCTCTGCAAATTTTAGTAACGCAGACAAGGCACTTTTAATAAGCATTATATCACGCTACACTAAAATTGTCTAATGCAAGCAGACTGATGGAACCACAAAAGGGGAAAAAATTGCCGCCTGGGAGGCTATCGCAAGAGATTTCAATGTAAAAAATGGGGGCCCATTGCGTACAGCAACTTCCTTAAGAAGTTGCTATGAAAATGAAAAAAAGAGGGCGAGAAAAGCTGTGGGAGATGAGAAGGTGGAGATCTTCAAAACAGGTAGGTTCGCTTCCGTATTTTTGGTATGTTATGGACTATGATTTATACGCTATAGGCTCCTTGTCACGCAGCCTTGGCCCTATGCAATGCTTGTATAGGCCTAGGCTAGAGGCCTGGCCTAGGTCATAGTGATGCATCTCAAATGTGGAACGAGCGTTCGTTAGGACATTGTGTTAATGCTAGGCATATATTAATTTGTCATAGGTGGAGGAAGAAGACTGGTTTCAAAGAAAACACCCCTGCAAGAGCAGGTGCTAGGCTTCATTCCTGGGACTGCTGTATCCCTTGATAACCGGTTTGACAGCGATGCCACCTACTGTAGTCTTGTGGGTAAGTAGGCCTAGCATGGCTCATGACATTTCATGAACATACAAGCTATTTATCTTACTTATGCAGTATTATGCCTATTCAAGGATAGATGCCAATTCGTTGTTGAGATTGGACCTTAAGAATTCAAAAATACAATAACATGTATAAGTAAGTAAGTAAGTAAGTAAGAATTTATTAGTCCGGTAGATTCATACAGGGCGACAATAGATCCTTAATTCAAGAATATAATAATTGAAGACTATAGGCCTAGTGTAGGCCTGCTGCTATTGTGATCAGGCACATCTCATTTGAATATGTATTGTTATATACTTCTCTTTCCGTATACCAGATGGCCTATGCTAATTCACTAATACTTCTAGCTCTTGTATACTGGTGGTATCATGTGCTGCTTGTTATTTGACAGGAGCCTCAGGATATCCGTTGGAGGCCCACCTTCCAACCCCTGTACGAAACCCGAACACTGGAGCCGAAACACGCTACAATAACAGCCATATGTCCACTAGGAGCTGCATTGAGCGTTGTTTTGGATGATTGATTGACTAATGGGGCTTAACGTCTCATATTAACATCTCTATAAGGCCTAAATTACAAAAGCCCCCTAATCTACAGCTAGTAAAAACTGATAGTTTAATAAATTTGTAATTAAATTTGGCAGCCGGAGGCAGATACCAACTTACGAACATCACAATTCAGCTGGCGGCAAAATCATTTGAACATTTTTAAACCATGTTAAATTTAAGCATGCTACTAAGCAAAGTTTGCAGGGGGACAAAGCACTAAATTACGACCATTTGCAATTTAAAAATATGTAATGCATTTTGTTTCATGAGTGCTTGTGGATGGATTTTGATTGATTATTTGGGCTTAACGTCTCATATTTTTGCAACGAGGCTAATCGAGACAATGAGTGGGTGATGCATTTACTTGACTTGTATATATTTTAAAAATCAAGAAGATGAAATAGCATCAGTGGAAGGCCTGAATAACTGCACAGGCAGCGCTAACACTATTGATTGGTGCATATTTTGTTCTCGATTCCCATGTTCCTATTGTTTACACAAACCTTTTAACGTTCTTAGAAAGAAAACTTTTACAAACTTTCGAAAATCCTCCATTCAGAGGAAGTATTACTTTCAACAAGTTTATGAAAGAACAAGATTGATAAATGGGGCTTAACGTCTCATATTTATGCAACGATGGCTAATCGAGACGATGAGCGGGTGATAATGAAGATGAGAAAGATGATAATGAAGAATAAAGCCACATCCGAATCAGATCCATTGTACGTTGCGTGAGTCGTCATACGGGAGTCCAGCAAGGGAGGGCAGGGCCAAGTGGGAGGAGAAATATTCAATAGGACAGTTGGAGGGAAAGGGGATTGGGGTGTGGACTGCACTTCGTCTGACTTCTCCTCCTCGACCAGTCCGGCTTGGGTGGCCCTACCAGAAGCATACGCTTCCGCCGGCATAGCTCTCGGGATCAACGAAGCACGCCAACCTGCCCACCACGATAAGGTGGCAGTCCCTGGGCAGGCATCTTAAACAACCTTTTGAGTGAAAAACAATTGCCAAATTTTGGTGGGTTGCAAAAAATTTAATTCAAAAACTTAAAATGTGTTTTTTTTAAGATAATAATTGTTTAAAAGTAGAAAATTAGTCAGGGGTGGGATAAATAGTTTATTCTACACGTTTGCAAATTAGCGTAAAACCTGGTTTGAAAGTGTGGCCCACGGACTGCAAAGGTTCTGGTTCGGGTGTGCACCATCCTCCCATCTAGTAATCCTCAGATGTGAATACTGTGAGAAACACTGCAGGAAATTAAAAATAGAGAAAGGTCCTACTGTCCTATTACATTTTTGACGGTATTGGATATTTTGTTGATTATAGATTCCTGGGGATATAATGCCCTCCTTGAAAAGGAAACGAGACAAAATGGGTCAACTAGGGCTTACTGTGCAACCAAGCGTGCTAGTGATAGCTTCTTGCATTAAGACAAAAATAGACGCTGTTTATGTGGCAGTAAATGATAATCTTTATAAGATGACTTCAGCCCTGGAGGCAGCAAGTACATGTTTCCAAACGTTTCATAGCCTGAATTTGAACTATCCACCCGAATGCGAGTCGGTGTGGCTCCTTTAAAAATTGGTTTATAAGGTAGTATAAGGTAGTAGGCCTAGGACCCATTTTAGCAGCTAGACCTATAGGGTAATACCTTTGCTCTTTGTAGGTTACTATCTAGTAATGCGTCGCCGCCACTTTCGGCCAAGACGGAGACGTTTCTGGGTGTGGCCCATCAACCATACTCGGTACAAAAGAGGGCATTTCTGCACCCTTTTTCAGGAAATGAAGATATTTGACCCTGAACAATTCTTCATATGTACAAGAATAACCCGGGGACAATTTAATGTGCTACTGCAAAAAGTGAGACCATTGCTACGGGAGCGAAGCCACAGAGCAGTTTGTCCCGAGAAACGTCTTGCAATCACATTAAAGTCAGAAATCTGTTAATAATAAAAAATGTGAAGGGCAGAGTAATTGACATTGCATGTTTCACTATGAGATTTAATCACTAGAATGTAGGCTACTGGTAATTAGGTCTGTTATCAATACATGTTTATTTCATTTAATTACATTATTTCTAGGTACCTCGCACAAGGCACTTCCTTGCAAAACATCATGTGGGAGTACTGTCTAGGCAAGAGCACAATCTCTTGCATAATAAGAGCACGTGCAATGCCATCTGGACAGTACTCCACAACGATTACTTGCCAGGACTCACCAAGGAGAAATGACAACGATTGCTAGGAAGTTTTAAGAAAAATGGAACATGCCAAATTGTTTGGGGGCAATCGATGGTAAGCACATCACCATTCAATGTCCCCAACGAGGAGGTACCCAGTTTTTCAATTAAAAGAAGACCCACAGCATAATTCTCATGGCAGCTTGCAATGCCTATTGTCGTTTTACCATGGTCGACATAGGAGGCTATGGATCAAAGGAGACCTCGCGATATTCCTGGGCAAGCGATCATCAACGAAGAACTGGATGAGCCCGACGATGCTAACCTTCCGTACACAGGCCAGGAAACTCCCCATTACTTTGTTGCCGACGAAGCCTTTCCTATCCGCCGTAATATTATGCGTCCTTATCCTGGTAGGCTTCTCAACGAGTCTAAAAGAATATTTAACTATAGGCTTTCCCGTGCTAGGAGGACCATAGAAAATGCGTTCGGGATCCTCAGTTCCCGCTGGTGCATTTTCCTTAGGCCTATAATAGCGTCCACACAAACAGTTGATGCAATTGTAAAAGCGACTGTATGCCTTCATAATTATTTCAAGTCGGACGAACATCTGATGCCAGCCCAAAATCGTCGATACTGCCCACAACAATTCATGGATCATGAAGATGCTGATGGGAATGTCATTGATGGCAACTGGAGGGCAGACATTAGAAATTTCGAAGCCGTTAGAAATGTACAAAGGTTAGGGGCCAATAATGGGGGATTCGAGGCTGTGATTGTTCGTAATATCCTAACAGCTTACTTCTTAACCCCTAATGGTGAAGTACCATGGCAGTACGAACTCATAAACAGAGGATATGCACCTAACTGATCCTACATAGAATATTTTAATGAGTATTTGTTTCAGAATTTGGTGTTTGGTGATGATGATCAATATTGATGGATCAATATTGATGGATCAATATCTAATAATAACAATTGTGAAAGTGGCGTCGCACAAGAGTCTGTTTTGTGGCCTATATTGTGTTTGATATATACAAAAGATGTGTTGATATGTACTAAGAATTGCTTTTTGAATCTCTATCTGAAAGTAAATAGCCTACATCACCAGTCCTAGTGGGTCACTATTTACCGTGACGTTGTGTGTTCTAAAACCCCAACTAAGTAATTCAACCAGTCTTTACAGAACATTCAAGTCAGTAAGGTAGATTATTATACAGTGTGGACTTTATAGCCTACTTGTCAAATCATGTAGCTTATTGTTGTTTCTCCTAACCAGGGCCAGATGAAGAAATAGATACTCACCATCCAGATGTCTTGTTAGTATTGTTTTTTCTGTTTTTTGTTATATCTAATACCAATAATATTTTAAGTTTGGTCTAACAGTTTAGCACATAAACCAACTTATAATGAAACGGTGCGTTTCACAAACGATAAAGGTGTCTTAGCCGTAACACAGGGCCCAGATTCTTAAGAGGTCCTAAGTTAGGCCGGTCTTAAAGTTAGGAAAGGCCTAAGTTAGGCCCGAGTAAGACAAAAATAATATAGGCACTAGTAAAGTCCTAAGCCATAATCACAGAAATACATAAATATGTCCTAGAGTTGTTCTAACTTAAGACCCTACGTCATAGACGACGTCATTGATTGATTGATTGATTAATGGGGCTTAACGTCTCATATTTATGCAACGATGGCTAATCGAGACGATGAGCGGGTGATAATGAAGATGAGAAAGATGATAATGAAGAATACAACCACATCCGAATCAGATCCATTGTACGTCGCGTGAGTCGTCATACGGGAGTCCAGCAAGGGAGGGCAGGGCCAAGTGGGAGGAGAAATATGCAATGGGACAGTGGGGGGGAAAGGGGATTGGGGTGTGGACTGCATTTCGTCTGACTCCTCCTCCTCGACCAGTCCGGCTAGAGTGGCCCTACCAGAAGCATTCGCTTCCGCCGGCATAGCTCTCGGGATCAACAAAGCACGCAAACCTGCCCACCACGATAAGGTAGCAGTCCCTGGGCAGGTAGGAAAGGTCTAAGTTAGGCCGGTCTTAAAGCTAGGAAAGGCCTAAGTTAGGCCCGACAAAGACAAAAATAATATAGGCACTAGTAAAGTCCTAAGCCATATTCACAGAAAGACTTGAATATGTCCTAGAGTTGTTCTAACTTAAGACCCTACGTCATAGACGACGTCATTGATTTTTTTTTTAAATTCAAATGATTTAAATCGACGTGATTTCGACCAATCGATCAGTGGAAGAGCACGAAGAATGAAACCAAATTGAACAGTATTTGTGTTACCTGAAAATCCAGAAGGAAGAACTTGTCCACTGTTCACATACTTCTGTAAATAACACGACTAAATTAAATCATATAATATACTATTCTGATATTATATGCTAAATTTAGTAGGCCTTATAACAATATTTTCCTTGGAACAGATAAACTATGGAAGGAGACAAGGAAACTATAAGAAGGCAGCCCAACTTTACCGATGAGGAGCCTCGGGCCATAATTAACGGGGTTGGCAAGAGGCTGAAAGTCCTCAATGGCCAGTTCTCTCAGACCCTCACAAACGAAAAAAAAAAACGCAGCGTGGGAAGAGGTGACTGAAGAAGTCGATGCGTGTTCGCCATACCTGAGAGCTGTGATAGAGATAAAAAAAAAGTATAAAGCTACAAGTCTGGAGCAAAGAAGGATGGTGAGTTATCGTAGCCTAGGCCTACCATGTGCCTATAACAGTTATTATAATGTGTCATATGTAGGCCAAATTCGTAGGAATCGCGGCATTGAAATAGGCTATATAGACAGGGTTGGTATGTTTATTGTTGTTTTTCATGCTGTACAATATTTGAAATAGACTTTTCTTATTTTGTTTAACATCGAATTGCTGTGTCCACAGTTCAGTTATGCAGTGATGATTTTTTTTTTTTTTTTTTACATAGTTGATAACACACATTCACCATGGATTTCTTATATCGAGGTGTGAAGTTGAAGAATGTCTGAGAACATTGGTTGACAATAAGTATGCAGGGCCGGATCGTATACCTATCAAGGTGCTCAAGCACTGTCGTGCGGTTTTATCTCAGCCACTAGCAAATATTTTTAATTCCTCTTTACGGGCTGGAGAATTTCCTGAACGTTGGAAGCACGCGTTTGTGCCACGGTTTTAAAGAAGGGAAGTCGGTATAAAGTACGTAATTACCGCCCAATTTCTTTGTTGTCGGTTGTTTCAAAGGTATTTGAAAAATTAATACATAAGACCTTGTATAATCATGTCTCTAAACATATTGTGGTAGAACAACACGGTTTTACTAGTCGGCGGTCCACGGTGACCAACTTGGTTGAATTTACGAACGACCTTGCAATTAATATAAATAGTAAAAAACAAACCGACGCTGTTTACACCGACTTTACAAAGGTGTTCGATAGTGTTAACCACACACTTCTTCTTCATAAGATCAGTGGGTATGGTGTGTGTGGTCCACTTTTTAACTTATTGACAAGTTACTTGAGTGGGCGAACGCAGGTGGTTGTTATTGACGATGGAATATCTCATTCTGAAATTGTAACATCAGGGGTCCCACAAGGGTCTATTTTAGGTCCTTTACTGTTTACCTTATACGTCAATGATATACCTGCTTGCATTAAATCTTCTAAATGTCTAATGTATGCAGACGATTTAAAGATTTATCATCCGGTGGATACCGTACGTGACTGTTTACTTCTTCAAAAAGATATCGATTGTTTATCTGAATGGTGTTCGGTGTGGAAGCTTGACCTTAATGTTGATAAATGCAAAATAATTACGTTCACAAATAAAAGAAAACATGTAATTTCCAGTCCCTGGGCAGGGCCTCACATCAATGCACTCCTAAATAAAATGGAGAGCTCCATTAAAACGCGTAAAGCGGATTTCAAAAACAGACAATGGAAAAACAAGCTAGAAAGTTTAGCAGCAACTGATAAATCACTCTGGGAAATGACCCGAAAACTGACACGCCCACGCAGAGGTAACCCCCCTCTACACGGGAAAAATGGGATGGCTTACTCGGACAAACAGAAAGCAGCTGCCATGGCCGATACATTAGAGGAGACATTCATGCCCAACAACGACCCGGCCTCTCAAACACATATCAGAAGAGTAGAGCGCACGATACGCCAATATCTGAAAGATGAAAGCAGCAATGATAATATCATAATTAGGTGGCTCGTTGGTCCAGTGGTTAGCATCCCTGCTTCCAATGCAGAAGGTCCCGGGTTCAAATCCCGCTTCAGGCAGAAGTTTTTTAACTTCTAATGTGAATTCAATTCCATTTCTTCTTGGCTTAGGAATAAATAAACGGTGACTTTGGAGCCGTCCTAGCAACGAAGCACTCAATAAATTCAAAGTTGTTCTGAATCGGCCTTGTTGATTCTGGCATTTGTCCGCAGGTGTTCGCACTGTCCAATCACTGATTCATATGTTTCGTATTTGAAATATCGATCTTTGATTGGTTATCGCTCACTCGTCGATGGTGTTCGAAGCCTACAGGGTTGGTTTAGTCACTTTAAATTAAAGTCCCCCACTGCAAATCAGTTTAATTACTGAGTGGGTAGACTCTAAATGTGAATTTATTTATTTATTTTTTATTTTATACCCCCACATGCAGTCATCTCCCCGGCGGAAACCAAGGCGCACATATATTGTTTAAAGAATAAAAAAGCCCCGGGAATGGATGGTATCCCTAACATTGCCCTTAAATACTTGCCCGACAAAGTGATAGTGTTGATTACAAACATATTTAATGCAATGACCAGAACCGCCCATTTTTCTCCAACACTCAAAAAGTCCAATGTAATTATGTTTCCTAAGCCCGGGAAAGACCCAACATTCCCACAGAACTACCGGCCCATAAGCCTCCTAACAGGCATTTCTAAACTATATGAAAAAGTAATTTACGCCAGGCTGCTCAAACATATTTACGATAACAATATTCTAATAAATGAGCAATTTGGTTTTCGTAGGGGCCACTCCACCACCCAGCAGCTAGCTAGAGTTGTAGACGAAATAGTTGATGGCTTTAACTCAAATCGGGTTACAGCAGCAGTCTTCCTCGATATAGCTACAGCGTTCGACAAAGTGTGGCACAATGGACTTTATTATAAATTACTGCAGCTAAATTTCCCTTCTTACCTTATCAACCTAATAATGTCATACCTATCTGATCGTCAATTCCAAGTAACACAAGGCAATAGCACCTCCACCCATCAATGCAGGAGTTCCGCAAGGGTCCATCCTGGGACCCATCTTATTTTCATTGTATATAAATGACCTACCAAAAATAACTGGAGTCACATATGCACTGTACGCGGACGACACGGCACTCCTAGCGAGGTCGTGGACGGCGAAGGCAGCATATGAAAGAATACAAACAGCCCTAGAACGGCTAGAAAAGTGGTATATAAAGTGGAGGATCAAGATTAATGTGACAAAAAGTGTAACAGTCCTCTTTTCAAAAACTCAATGATATACCTGCTTGCATTAAATCTTCTAAATGTCTAATGTATGCAGACGATTTAAAGATTTATCATCCGGTGGATACCGTACGTGACTGTTTACTTCTTCAAAAAGATATCGATTGTTTATCTGAATGGTGTTCGGTGTGGAAGCTTGACCTTAATGTTGATAAATGCAAAATAATTACGTTCACAAATAAAAGAAAACATGTAATTTCATTTCACTACATCTTAAATGATGTGGCCTTAGAAAGAGTGCAATCTATTCGAGATCTTGGTGTGGTGATGACTTCCGACTTGTCTTTCAATAAACATCTAGATTCCATTACTCCAAAAGCATATAAGCTGCTTGGCCTCCTAAGGCGGAACTGCATTAAACATTTCAAAATGTCAACCACAAGAGCTTTGTATGTTGCCCTGGTTCGGCCACAGGTGGAGTATGCCAGCGCTGTCTGGAGACCTTATCACGTCACCAAGATTGAGAGTATAGAGAAAGTACAGAAGGCGTACATAAAGATGATGTGTTTTAAACATTTTAAAGTTGAATTTCACAGGAGGGATTATTTGACGCATTGTTTTAATAATAGGATAATGACACTGGAAAACAGGCGCAAGCTACTGGATTTATCGTTTTTGTATAAAATAGCCAATAATCTGTTTGACACCCCACTGCTCAGCCATTTAGATTTCTTTGTACCACCTAGACCAACTAGAAGCCATCCGACATTCTATATATCTCAAAATAGGATAGATGTTTTAAAGTATTCTCCTCTTCGAAGGCTTCAGGCTGATTTTAACTCTTTGATAAATAACTCCAGTATTTGACTTGATTTATTCGATACCTGTTTTAGAAGATTTCGTTCCAACGTAATTCTGTCACTTTTACCTATGACTCGGCAGGCCTGTTTATAGGGCTGCGTTGTTGGCAATGTTTGTGTAAAACTTGTTATGTAATGTTTACTGTTATGTCTAATTATTGCTTTTATTTATGTGACTATGCTAATGACAATATGTACTTATTTTCAGGTTTTATTATATTTACACTGGTGGAATCATTTGTATTCTGTTGTAAATAAAGGCATTATAATAATTATAATAATAATAATAATAATAATAATTCCGGATAACTTCCATCAACCGAGGGACATGCACCACAAATTTTGTCGAGTCTCACAAACAGAATATAAAGTTGCTGCTTAATCGGCACAGGACCCTGTAAACAACTCAATGCATTGGGCCATCAACAGTTTGAAACATTGTTTTTTTTTTTTTTTAGGGCGCTTTTAACGGCAAGGGTCATTCGCGCCACCAAGATGTATGTAATAAGTAAATTATGGTTGCTCTCCGGCGAGGTCGGATTTTAACGGACGACAACCACGTGGGAAAATTGCGTCGTAGACTTTCCCAGCCAGGTTCGGTCCACGAGAACCGATATGTCGGTATAGTAAATTGGGGCATTAAGAGGCATGGCCTCACGGACCATTTAGATACCCAAATTTGAAATTATTGAATACCCACGTGCATAAGGCCTGGTTAACTTTTATCCAGCATGCTGAGAAGCTAATAACATACCAAATGCCGCCGGCAATTCTGCAGCATCATATCATTGCACACTCCCACAAATGTGTGACGTCCAAAGATATTTGCAATATCAGGTGAGATAATACCTTTTTCTTAAATCTGAACAGAATTGTGTGCATGGTTGGTCAAAATTTTCGTCGTAATATGCTAAAAGGCCTCCCGAATATGGCCGTATCAGTGATATAACACATGTGACTATGTCAATTGTATACTACCTATAGGCTACTAGCAACATCAAAAGACAACAATGAAACAAATGAATGAATCGACAAGCTGTCAAAAAATAATATCATCTGATTTTGGAAAACAAAACAAAAAACAAACAAATACACATACAAAACTTTCACATAGTCGTTGTCCATCATTAAAGTTTTAAATGGCGAGAAGTTACTATCGCTACACTTGTTTTTATATGTATGGTTAATATTTTATTATTTTGTCAGCTGATTGTTTGTCCATCAGTTCAATTAATTTGTTCCATTGTCTTAGTCTGGATGTGACGTCAGTTGCGGGTTCCCTATAAGAATGGGATTAGAATGGAACTATCCATGCCTATCTTGGACTTAACCTTTACGTTACTTTTACTTTTTCAACGCCGAGCTACGCAATTGATTGATATTTGGGCTTAACGTCTTTTATTTTTGCAACAAGGCTAATCAAGACGATGAGTGGGTGATAATGAAGATTAAATAGGGGGCTGTTTGGAGGAAAGGGGCAAATAGGAGGGCGGGGTGGAAAGGGGAAGGGGGAGGAAAGGGGATTGGGGTGTGGGCTGCACTTTGTCTGACTTCTCCCCCTCAACCAGTCCGGCTAGGGTGGCCCTACCAGAAGCATACGCTTCAGCCGGCATAGCTCTCGGGATCAACAAAGCACGCAAACCTGCCCACCACGATAAGGTAGCAGTCCATGGGCAGGAGAACTACCATGTTGAAGTTTCCCAAAGTCGTCATAATGGACACGACATACACAATTAACAAACTTGGAATGCCCCTTATAGATGTCATGGTAATGGATGGGTGTGGAAATGGAAGAGTCATAGCTTATTGCTTTGTCGCTAACGAAACAAAGGACATAGTGAAGGCCTCAATGAAATGTTCAGAGATATGAATGAGAAGGCATGTGTCAAAATGTCAAAAACGACAAAAAAAAAATAATAAAATATGTGTCGTCAATTCATTTGCCATGTCATCCTGTTCCCATTACAATGATTTTTGTTGTTTGGTAAAATAATATTAACCCATTAACCAGGACTAAAAGCGCACAACTAGGCAACGTCAACGTGCCGTAGATTACTGACAGTTTCTATGTGTGAATAATGTTTGACTCTTGTATGTAAATGAGCTATTAATTTAGATCACTGGCATGATTGTTATTTGGTGGGGTTTGTTTTTTTCTGAAGGTGGTGTTTGCCTTGGTTTTACACGATATGGGGTCAGGATTGGCTTCCATGCCATTGGGAATCTTTGTGCATCTCGTTTGTTGATCGCGCCGTATCCACTTTCTACAGGAGTGGGGATACAGACTCGCTCATGAACGCGCGCCTCGGCTGACAATCAGGGTTGTCAGATTGGGCGATTTGTCGCAATTTGGGCGATTTGGAATGTGTTTTGGCGACCGACTTATCTGATTGATGGATGGATATTTGGGATTAAAGTCTCTCATTTTTGCAACGAGGTTAATCGAGACGATGAGTGGGTGAGATCTAAAGATGAAATAGGGGGGTGTTGGATTGATTGATTGATTAAGGGGCTGAACGTCTCATATTTGTGCAACAATGGCTAATCGAGACGATGAGCGGGTGAAAATGAAGATTAAATGGGAAGTGTACAAGTGGGTGGGCGGGGAGGATAGAGGAAGGGGGAGGAAAAGACAGTGAAGAGGTTGTAGACTGCATTTCGTCTGACTTTCCCTCCTCGACTTTTCCGGCTAGGGTGGCCCTACCAGAAGCATACGCTGCCGCCGGCATAGTTCCAGGAATCATCAAAGCGCACAAACCTGCCCACTACAATAAGGAAGCAGTCCCTGGGCAGGATGTTAAGTAGAAGAATTAGTAAGTATTTGTTTGTAGTATGGCTATCGTTTTAATTTTATATGTTACAACACAACATTGCATACAACACTGCAGTATGAATCCGCATATCGTGTTTAGAATTCTGCTCGTCTCATTTCTTTGTCATATTAATTATTGTGATTATTATGTAATAACTGTATAGTACCACTCGATCTATACGTATACGGTGTATGGAACGGAGCATGTGTGTGCATGTGGATTTAAAATGTGAATGTAATATCTATCAATAAATACATAGTATAGGCCTACATTAAAAATTTGCGTTTAAAATAAAACTGAATTAAAACTAAATTAAAATCATCACGCAAAGATTTAAAATATCTATCATGGCCGCAGTATTGAAAAATTGTTTTTTCTGTAGGATGGTAAAAACCAGCACCATCCGGTCCTCCGAAGGAGAGCGATGTCTTCTGCACTGTATACCAAACTACTTTGCGCCCACAACTTGCCGACTTAAAAAGGCACGCTGGTACAAAAGCACACATTACCAAGATGGATGTGTGAATGGAATGTAGCGCGAACGAGTCGGCCCGACTACCCCCCTAACGAGGGGTTTACAAACCAGTTAAATATAAGCTCGGCGCGCGCTCGTCGGTCGGATCAACTGCTTCGTTGTCCGAGTGGTCTCCACTGTACATGCACGGACCCTAGCATACAAGAATCAAAACAGTTCTCATTCAACAATAGAAGCACAGTGGCAGTGTGTAAGCCTATGTGGTAGGCAGGCCTACACTGTGTATGCATCAAACGTGCTAAATGCCATCTGAATGCGCAACAACCCGAAGCAAAACAATTACCTAATGATGGCATCAGGAAATTGAAATGTGGGAATGCGAATTCAACCACCTGGGGACCATTAGTGATTTGAAGACATTCCTTGATCAGCATCCTCGTAGGTATGAAAAGCCTCTTGATCTACGTGACGCGTTTTTTGACGGGCGTACAAATTGTACGAAGACGTATTACACTGTGAAACCAGGAGAGAAAATATACTATTTCGATATTTGCAGCTTGTATCCATACATAAACAAGTATGGTAAATATCTTATTGAACATCCTTTTATGATTTATTATTATTTGTGGTTTAAAGGCACAAAACATCTGGGTTATCAGTGCCTGTGTTTCCTATTTAGATCTTGTTTATAAGGTCAATTGATTTAAGGAACTTTAAGATGATGTCGGTTGCGTCAGTTTTATCTGACAGGTTTTCTGTTGGTGTGGATTTTATATTATATCTTTGTCGTTCGGCTAAATACTTTGCACAATCTAAAATCATGTGTTTAACAGTCAATGTCACATTACAAGCATCACACACTGGTTGGGGTTCACTTTTTAGAAGATAGCTCTGAGTAATATAGGTGTGACCGATTCGGATGCGAGTTAAAACAACTTCCTCGCGGCGACATGAGCGCCGGGAGGATAGCCATGGAGTTACACTGTCTTTTATTTCTCTTAGTTTGTTATTTCGTATGCTCTGCCACTCGTTATAGCTTCTTTGATTTAAGTTTAAAAGACGCTTTCAGGTCAGCAGTTATTACTAATTGACAGTCGTTGCTGTCAGTGGTACAGGCTTCTTTAGCACATCGATCTGCCACCTCGTTACCAAGAATGCCTGCATGACCAGGCACCCAACAAAAAACTATGGACTTTCGTTTGGCTAAAAGTTTCGATAAAATTGTTTGAATTTTAACAATCAATGGGTGCCTAGCATATACTTCTAAAAGTGCCTGAAGAGAGCTCAGAGAGTCGGTGCATATTAAAAACTTTGATGTCTTGCTTCGAAAGGCATCAGACCCATTGTACGTCGCGTGGGTCGTCATACGGGAGTCCAGCAAGGGTGGGCAGGGCCAAGTGGGAAGAGAAATATTCAGTGGGACAGTGGGAGGGAAGGGACAGGGTAGTTTTCTAACAGCGCCCCCGGACCTGACAAATTGCATAATGAAATGTTCAAACATCTATCTACAGCTTCACACCAATACTTACTTAAGATGTTGAATCGCCCACTGGTGGGCTGTTTACCACCATGTAAGGTAATGAATAAGTATAGTTAGGATTGGGAAAGGTCCAGTACTCTGGCCTAACTAATGGAAGGAGAGTTCGGATTGGTTAGGGCCCAGTGGTACTCGCGCCGAACCAATCAGGGACAAGGATGAACCGGATTGGTTCGCCTGCTATTCTAGCTTTAGTATATAATTAGTTCACTTCATACATCATGGACCATGGCATTCCAGACTAACAAAAGTAGCTGGACGCACCCTCTTACGACATGTTATGGCAAGGAAAATGGAAGTACACAGCCCACTCACCCCAACTAATTTCCCAACTACAGGAGCCAGGCCAGACATCCTCGACATAATTTTAACCCGCAATATTACCAAATCAATAGAAATAAGTTCACCGTCAATATTAAGCTCTGATCATAACCCCCTCTGTATCACCTATGGTGATAGCCCTATCACCAACTCAGCACTAGTTAGAATCAACATCAACAAAACAGACTGGCCCTCGTATGTCTCATTATTAAATAACTGGATCACTGAATACACGGCAGCTCCGCCTCTCAACACTGCGCAAGAGATTGATGAATGTCTAGATAAGTTAATACAAGCAATCACCTTAGACTGTCTAACAGTACACCTCCTCCTAGGCCATATAGCAGTCAGGCCCCATATACACTACCGCCAGACATCGTCAAATCAATCACAGCACTAGTTAGAATCAACATCAACAAAACAGACTGGCCCTCGTATGTCTCATTATTAAATAACTGGATCACTGAATACACGGCAGCTCCGCCTCTCCACACTGCGCAAGAGATTGATGAATGTCTGGATAAGTTAATACAAGCAATCACCTTAGACTGTCTAACAGTACACCTCCTCCTAGGCCATATAGCAGTCAGGCCCCATATACACTACCGCCAGACATCGTCAAATCAATCCAAGCAAAAAATAAAGTAAGGCGGTTGTGGCAGAAACACCGAACGCCTCACATCAATTCGATTGATTAATGGGGCTCAACGTCTCATATTTATGCAACGATGGCTAATCGAGACGATGAGCGGGTGATAATGAAGATGAGAAAGATGATAATGAAGAATAAAGCCACATCCGAATCAGATCCATTGTACGTCGCGTGAGTCGTCATACGGGAGTCCAGCAAGGGAGGGCAGGGCCAAGTGGGAGGAGAAATATTCAATGGGACAGTGGGGGGGAAAGGGGATTGGGGTGTGGACTGCACTTCGTCTGACTTCTCCTCCTCGACCAGTCCGGCTAGGGTGGCCCTACCAGAAGCATACGCTTCCGCCGGCATAGCTCTCGGGATCAACAAAGCACGCAAACCTGCCCACCACGATAAGGTGGCAGTCCCTGGGCAGGGCCTCACATCAAAGCACTCCTTAATAAAATGGAGAGCTCCATTAAAACGCGTAAAGCGGATTTCAAAAACAGACAATGGAAAAACAAGCTAGAAAGTTTAGCAGCAACTGATAAATCACTCTGGGAAATGACCCGAAAACTGACACGCCCACGCAGAGGTAACCCCCCTCTACACGGGAAAAATGGGATGGCTTACTCGGACAAACAGAAAGCAGCTGCCATGGCCGATACATTAGAGGAGACATTCATGCCCAACAACGACCCGGCCTCTCAAACACATATCAGAAGAGTAGAGCGCACGATACGCCAATATCTGAAAGATGAAAGCAGCAATGATAATATCATACCCCCACATGCAGTCATCTCCCCGGCGGAAACCAAGGCGCACATATATTGTTTAAAGAATAAAAAAGCCCCGGGAATGGATGGTATCCCTAACATTGCCCTTAAATACTTGCCCGACAAAGTGATAGTGTTGATTACAAACATATTTAATGCAATGACCAGAACCGCCCATTTTTCTCCAACACTCAAAAAGTCCAATGTAATTATGTTTCCTAAGCCCGGGAAAGACCCAACATTCCCACAGAACTACCGGCCCATAAGCCTCCTAACAGGCATTTCTAAACTATATGAAAAAGTAATTTACGCCAGGCTGCTCAAACATATTTACGATAACAATATTCTAATAAATGAGCAATTTGGTTTTCGTAGGGGCCACTCCACCACCCAGCAGCTAGCTAGAGTTGTAGACGAAATAGTTGATGGCTTTAACTCAAATCGGGTTACAGCAGCAGTCTTCCTCGATATATCTACAGCGTTCGACAAAGTGTGGCACAAAGGACTTTATTATAAATTACTGCAGCTAAATTTCCCTTCTTACCTTATCAACCTAATAATGTCATACCTATCTGATCGTCAATTCCAAGTAACACAAGGCAATAGCACCTCCACCCATCAATGCAGGAGTTCCGCAAGGGTCCATCCTGGGACCCATCTTGTTTTCATTGTATATAAATGACCTACCAAAAATAACTGGAGTCACATATGCACTGTACGCGGACGACACGGCACTCCTAGCGAGGTCGTGGACGGCGAAGGCAGCATATGAAAGAATACAAACAGCCCTAGAACGGCTAGAAAAGTGGTATAGAAAGTGGAGGATCAAGATTAATGTGACAAAAAGTGTAACAGTCCTCTTTTTCAAGACCAAAAAGAAAACCAAAAATAGTCACAGCGAACTAACTCTCTTCGAAGAAGTAATACCTCAAAGCAACCAAGCTAAATACCTTGGTGTTCAGCTGGATGCAAGGTTGTCTTGGCGCGCACACATAAAAGAAACAGCACAAAAAGCAAATGCCCGGGTGGCAATGCTGTACCCAATGATCAACGATAAGAGCCATCTGTCATTAGGAAACGCACTACTCACTTACAAAATGTTGATTAGGCCAGTTATCACATATGCAGCGCCGGTATGGGTAACGGCAGCGGGCTCATACATAAAAAAGTTAAACAGTTTGCAAAATAGGATACTCAGAATCGCCTCCAAGTCTCCATGGTATGTAAGTGATAAGGTAATACGAAAAGGATTTGGCATACCCATGCTATCCGAAACACTACAGAACATGACAACCTCTTTTTATGACAAAATAGCCAAACATACCAACCCACTCATATCGAGTATCGGTGCTAACAACTTCGTGTACAAAAGTAAGTATCGTCGCCCCAGGGATGGGATGAGAGAGGAATTACTAGCCAATAGTAAATAAACAGCAACACCCATTGCTATAGTTACGTGTATGTTTTATGTGTCTGTCCATTTATTGATTGATTGATTAATGGGGCTTAACGTCTCATATTTATGCAACGATGGCTAATCGAGACGATGAGCGGGTGATAATGAAGATGAGAAAGATGATAATGAAGAATAAAACCACATCCGAATCAGATCCATTGTACGTCGCGTGAGTCGTCATACGGGAGTCCAGCAAGGGAGGGCAGGGCCAAGTGGGAGGAGAAATATTCAATGGGACAGTGGGGGGGAAAGGGGATTGGGGTGTGGACTGCATTTCGTCTGACTCCTCCTCCTCGACCAGTCCGGCTAGGGTGGCCCTACCAGAAGCATACGCTTCCGCCGGCATAGCTCTCGGGATCAACAAAGCACGCAAACCTGCCCACTACGATAAGGTAGCAGTCCCTGGGCAGGTCTGTCCATTTATTATTTCAAATTTTTGTTAGTTATGTAATTGATGTGTTTAGTTAAAGGCTTTGCCTTTGTTTTTATTTTTTCCATTCAACCCCCCCCCTTGAACTATGGTTGTGCAGATGGATAGAATAGGATAAGATACTAGCATAGAATTAGCATAGGAAAGACAAGGCAATGCCGCATAGCCAGCAGATATGTACATAGTAGATCTAGTAAACTAGTCAATGACGAGCATCTACATAGATGTAACCTAGTCAAGTAAAGACAATGGATCCGTCCTGAAAAATTAAAATACTTAGCAAACAATTAGTCTTAGATAATAATAATGCAACATGCCATTCTGCACTAGCAATCCCAGACAGTCAAGACAACAAAAGCCAAGTACAATGCAAATTCATTTAGCTTACAGAGAGATTTCCTATCTCGGCATAAGCACAAGATTGCGCAAGGTATATCCTTGTTGCTGTTTTAGCAGAACTATAATTGCAGACATACATTCACATTCACATTCATTCTCAGTCGGGACGTCAAGGTGGATACATCGTAGAGCTACAAGGGAGTGTCCGCAAGTTTACCTCCCGCGGCAGCAGCGAGGGGTCAATCATCTCCCGCCAAGCGGACGAGGCTCGGACTTCTGCTCTCAAAGCTCCACGTTTCCCGCCAAAAGTGAAGAAATGAAGATGTGCTTCTAAGGGTACATTCCGAAACCTCCTGAAAATGATGGTGTTCCAGCATCAGCTAGCACGTTCCAGCGTCACATTTTGTCAAGTGTTTCGGAACGCCTACAAGCGAAAAGATAAAGGAAATGCGCGCTAAAAATTTGTAATGAAATTAAAAAAACAATATTCCAATCGTTTCCCAATAATAACAATTGCGACATGAAAGATAATAAAATCCTGCAACGCGTGGTATAAATAACGGTCAAATTATATAATTCCTGACAGTTTGACGAGCTTTTAAATTATTGCATTTTGAAAACGCCGCCATGGTTTGTGAATGCTGGCAGATGCCCTCCCTCGAACCGGCTGGCGTTTTCATGATGCTGAATATGCTGGCGCAGGAAGCTACGGAACTACTGGAAGGTACTGGAGGAAGCTACTGGGCGACTCGTTTATTGAAGGCTCTCTGCGATGTCCACACTAATCAAGAAAGACTGGAGGTAATAATATCCATGACAATGTCAGTATTCATAGTAAAAGCGCTAACCAACCAGCATGGCTCCGAGCCGTAAACATGCGCGCGCAAATATGAGGCTGTTGGCTTGGAATGCTTACTCAATTAGAAATAAAAAGGAAGAATTATTTCATCTCTTAAAGGAGGAACAAATTGGCATATGCATGGCAAGCGAGACCTCCTTGAAACCTAATGAGTAATGATTCACTCAAGCTGCATCGCTACACGGTATACAGGAACAATAGGAAAACGCATGGGGGTGGTACAGCATTAATAGTTCGATCCACATCCCCCACCATGTACACCCTCTTCCTGAGCTGAATTCCATTGAGGCCACGGCGTAAATGGTTCAAATAAATGGTAGTTTATTGAAAGTAGTTTCAGTGTATAAGCCACCGAAGGTCCCTCTGGAGGTGGATGACATAGACAAAATTACCAGTGCTCAAACCCCCACAGTGATAGCCGGGGATCTTAACTGTAAGCATAAGGCATGGCACTCGCGTGTCGCCACGACTAATGGAAGGAAGCTGCTTGCCCACTGCCAGAAGCGGGCTAATCAGTGCTTAGGCACAACCAGGCCCACACATTACCCTGACAATGCTGGGCGGGGTGATGTGGTTGATATAGTTCTAGCCAAGAACATTACCTCATCAGGCCTATTAGCTAGTGATTTTTGGGTTGTTTATTACAACAGTTAAAATTTTACATAATTATTCACCATGGGTTTAGGGTATTGTATGTTAGGCCTATGTATCTGGGCAACGTCCAACTTGCGAGCCTATTTTATACATAATCAGTCAAAATCCAACAATTCAAATGTAGGCCTAATTGTGTTGTTTGATTTAAGATGGCAGGAGCAGCTGCTGCAATAGCTTTGGGCATATTTGATGAAGAGCCAATGCAATATGACCGCATACGGGCTCACAACATAAGTGATACACTGCTGTTCCACACTACTAGGCTCAATAGGGCTTTGTTTGAACAACTGCTCGAAGACCTGAGGCCCACAATCGAAAGGAGGACAAATCGCCACAACGCTATTCCTGCAGATACGCAGCTTCTGGTTGCTCTTGGGTTTTATGAGAGTGGTGGCTTCCAGTGGATATCAGGTACAATGTATGGCATATACGTATGTATAACCTTACTTTTAAGACTCATACAGGTCTATGAGTAGGTAGGTATTTTAATGCTCAGGAAGTTACTATATATCGACACTTGGCAGTAGACCGAGATAGGTTTTCCAGTTCGATATATGTTCATTAACATAATATTTTGTGATAGGATGGGCCTTACTTTTCAATGCATGAGTTACTTAACAGAGAACTTTTGTCTGCCTATCTACATGATAGGCCTTATTGTTTGGAACTTTGGGTTGAGAGGACTTTTAATTAAAATACTTGCACTACAAGTGTAAGATTGACGAAGGTAAAGTGTGGACTAAATAAGGTCAGACCTATTTAGGCATAGTCTACAAACATTAACCATCTATAGTTTTGCATTGCATTAGCATTCTGTAATCTGTAAGCCCATTCCCTACTTGATTAATATGGCGGGACTCTGTTAAACGAATAATCTGGATTGATTGAGGCCCAAGCCACTTGTTTTAAAACATTATTTTGAATACCCTTGGGCTATGGCTTACATTACACACTTGATTTGATTTGATTTCTCAATTATTTTTTCATGTTCTTGATTTTTATTTTATATAGGCACACAGGTACACAGTACCTACACATAGGTACACAGTACAAATGTATATGGTCTCTTTATCCATAGGCCTAGTTAAAATTAACTATTCAACTATAGGCCCCTACTATTCAAACTATTTCGTGGTTTCAAATGTGGAAATTTGAATTTGGCTTAGACGTAACAATAGAGGCTAACATGTAAATTGATGTTGTTTTGGAAACAAGGCTATACGTACTACTGTATTGTATTCTACCTCCAATTTCCAATGATTGATGTTAATTTTTTTATTGGATTGATATAATATTTCTAAGTAGTACCTCACTACTTATTTTAATGTTCGTATTTTTATAATCAGTCCTGGTACCAGGGTAAGACTACTGTATAATAAAACACTGTTTTTCATTTAAAATCAGCGTTATTTACAGGATATAGATAAATGCAGCTAATGATAGCTCGCTAGTGCAGCAGGTAATGCCACTAAAAAGTAAAAATGCACAATCAAGACTAGAGCACATAGCTCTTTAATATAACAGTTATACACACTACAAAGTAACTGTTATGTTGTGTTACTCGTCTGGTGTGAATAAGTAGACTTGTTTGTACCAGTGTCTCCTAGGAAAGTAGAAAATTTTAAACAGTGAATGATTATGTAGTACTAGTTATGTAAATGAAAGTAGACTCTATAGTGTAGACCATACATTTTAGTAGACAAAAGAAATTAGAAAACATCTTTTCTCTAGCCACTCATTTCCATTTTGTTCTGTTATATCACCACTGTATTAGTGTGCTTATCTTAAATCATCTGTATGGATAGTGTTCTTCTGTCAGAGAGATATGATAGGAGGTTAACTCTAATAAAAAGCATTTATTTAGGTAGTCATATTACTATTTTGATTTTATAATTTTATATTTTAATTACATTTAGGGCTTAAGCTCACTTCAGGTATTATAGAAATTTCAAATGAGTGTGATAGGGTTTTTAACAAACATTCCCTATGTTGCGGTATTTACTCTTTACATTCTGATATTGCATGTACCGTATGTAGCCTATTTTTAATATGCCTATAGATCCAATCCGTCTCTTACAAATACATTTATTTGAAAAGTTATTTTGAAATTTGTTTGTTAGGCGTATACTGTTAAATCGGACAAGGTGTACACAGCTATATAATTACTTAATGATTATTGAATATACTGTATTATGGATGCACACATCTGCAATAGTAACATTTCAAAATAACTATTCATGGTACTACGTCCACACATAGTAGTGATCAAGGTTCAAGTTTGTGAACCCTTAAACACTGCATACATGTGGTTTACAACAATACTTTCCCATAGACTACCATCATATAATCAACTTTATCTGATTTTTACACAGCTCGTCACACCATGTCGCAGGCAGCTACCAGCAAAATTATTAAAACCGTAACTGATGCCCTGGTTGAACTAGCTCCCAGAGCTATCCGGTTCCCCATGACTCTGGAAGAGCAAGCCAGGGTCAAGGTAGATTTTTACAACTTGGGTCAGTTCCCCAATGTATTAGGAGCCATAGACGGCACGCACGTTAATATACGGCGGCCCCCTAGGGAACGCCAGGAGCAGTACGTTAACAGGCACCAGAGGTTCAGCATGAATGTCATGGCTGTCTGCGATGCAAACCTAAAGTTCCTCAAAGCCAGCTACTTGCACTATTTCAGAATGGTACAATTGTGGGTGGCTGGTTATTAGGTAGGTCTTAGAAGTATATAATATGTACTGCATAATATTAATAAATAATAATAATAATAAAAATAATAATAATAATAATAATAATAATAAAAATAATAATAATAATAATAATAATAATAATAATAATAATAATAATAATTTTAATAATAATAATAATAATTTTAATAATAATAATAATAATAATAATAATAATAATAATAATAATAATAATATCAAATATTGTTGATGCATTGTAACGTAACATTTCTCCCGCATTTGTTGAAATAATTCCTGGTCGCAAAAGCACACAGCATATAAAATAGGCTAGTAACAACAATAGACCAAAACATTTTTTATTTATTTAAATTTTAAACAAATAATACTAATCAGCATAGCTTCCTTCCGTAGCTTTCGTAAGCTATAAAGAATTGCGAGGTCACAAGGCTAATAGGAACTCCAAACAATTGCGAATAGGTGTCTATAAAAGATTGTGTATTTATTCTACTGCTACCGGTATATACTATCTTTACCATCCTTGATTTTTATATGACTGAGAGTGCACATGCAAGCCAGACATATGAGTAGCGAGGCGAGCGAAGTAGTTATTTGATTTGATGATCATATTTTTTGGGAAATAATTTAATTTCTTTTCCTTATCGTCATCATGTTTCACTACTTTCAATCTCCTGTACAATTAAAGGCATATCCCTTCTGTATTATCCTGTATTACAGTATTAATTCCCATAGTTTCCTTACCATTTAATTGACGGTTGGCTTTGCAACAATATGATGAGTTTACCAAAATCGTTTAATAACTTGTGATTAATATTGAATCGAAAATAATTGATTTTCAGAATGCCTATGGTTTTTGATCTGTAACTGTTTAACTAGAATGTTTGTTCATGACAAATTATATGAGAGCTCTAGTTTTACTTTTTTGTCAATTAAATTATTCTTAGCTGTTTTTTCTATCTTTTATCTCTCTATGTATCGATCATTCTGTGGTTGCAATAACAAGTTAACTGCAATTTTTGGTCTACAACTCCCACCTCGAAAGTATGTGTTGAAAGAAATGCTGCATAATAATCGATTGAAAGATAAGTGAGAAATGATTGATAATCGTTGCCAATAATTTTTTTAAAGATCAATATTGAATCATTTGCCAGATTTTTTTTTAGCAGGTTATTGTCACAGATAGTACCATGCAGGAGCTTGGGTCCCAGCTACTTGTTGTATTGCTGCGAGGTATAAACAGCAACTGGAAGCAGGTTATTGTCACAGATAGAACCATGCAGGAGCTTGGGTCCCAGCTACTTGTTGTATTGCTGCGAGGTATAAACAGCAACTGGAAGCAGGTTATAGCATATCATATTGTAACAGATAGAACCATACAGGAGCTTGGGTCCCAGCTACTTGTTGTATTGCTGCGAGGTATAAACAGCAACTGGAAGCAGGTTATAGCATATCATATTGTAACAGATAGAACCATGCAGGAGCTTGGGTCCCAGCTACTTGTTGTATTGCTGCGAGGTATAAACAGCAACTGGAAGCAGGTTATAGCATATCATATTGTAACAGATAGAACCATGCAGGAGCTTGGGTCCCAGCTACTTGTTGTATTGCTGCGAGGTATAAACAGCAACTGGAAGCAGGTTATTGTCACAGATAGTACCATGCAGAAGCTTGGGTCCCAGCTACTTGTTGTATTGCTGCGAGGTATAAACAGCAACTGGAAGCAGGTTATTGTCACAGATAGAACCATGCAGGAGCTTGGGTCCCAGCTACTTGTTGTATTGCTGCGAGGTATAAACAGCAACTGGAAGCAGGTTATAGCATATCATATTGTAACAGATAGAACCATACAGGAGCTTGGGTCCCAGCTACTTGTTGTATTGCTGCGAGGTATAAACAGCAACTGGAAGCAGGTTATTGTCACAGATAGTACCATGCAGAAGCTTGGGTCCCAGCTACTTGTTGTATTGCTGCGAGGTATGAACAGCAACTGGCAGCAGTTTATAGCATATCATATTGTCACAGATAGTACCATGCAGGAGCTTGGGTCCCAGCTACTTGTTGTATTGCTGCAAGGTATAAACAGCAACTGGCAGCAGGTTATAGCATATCATATTGTCACAGATAGAACCATACAGGAGCTTGGGTCCCAGCTACTTGTTGTATTGCTGCGAGGTATAAACAGCAACTGGCAGCAGGTTATAGCATATCATAATGTCACAGATAGTACCATGCAGGAGCTTGGGTCCCAGCTACTTGTTGTATTGCTGCGAGGTATAAACAGCAACTGGAAGCAGGTTATTGTCACAGATAGTACCATGCAGGAGCTTGGGTCCCAGCTACTTGTTGTATTGCTGCGAGGTATAAACAGCAACTGGCAGCAGTTTATAGCATATCATATTGTAACAGATAGAACCATACAGGAGCTTGGGTCCCAGCTACTTGTTGTATTGCTGCGAGGTATAAACAGCAACTGGCAGCAGTTTATAGCATATCATATTGTCACAGATAGAACCATACAGGAGCTTGGGTCCCAGCTACTTGTTGTATTGCTGCGAGGTATAAACAGCAACTGGCAACAGTTTATAGCATATCATATTGTCACAGATAGAACCATACAGGAGCTTGGGTCCCAGCTACTTGTTGTATTGCTGCGAGGTATAAACAGCAACTGGAAGCAGGTTATAGCATATCATATTGTCTAAGTTAAACTCGGGAAACAATCTCGCAGCCTTCATTAAGGAGACACTGCTTGCAGTCGACGAAAGTGGGTACCATGTTCGTGGTCTAGTGAGCGACATGGGACCGAAGAATCTTGCTGTGTGGAGACATTTAGGATTAGACACTGGAAGGTTCTGCAGTAAGTTTGTAGTCCCTCATCCAGCCAGGTCCGAAGAAGAGTTTACAATCTCTGCAGATACGCCACACCTTTTGAAAAATCTCAAACAAGCGTTGCTGAAACACGTCATAGTTTTACCTGATGATGTGGTTGCTGCTGAGAACTTGGAATACACAAGAGTTAAAGTGAAATACCTTAAGGAAGTCGTTCACATCTAGAAGGACAAGAATCTGAAGCTTTCACCAAATTTAACAGAGCGTCATTTCGAACCTACGCTATTTGAGAAGATGAAAGTGTCGATGGCAACGCAAGTGTTTTGTATAAAGACTGCCTCGGCTCTGGAAACTCTTGTGTCTCTTCAGTTAATGAGTCAAAAAGCTTTGACCACTGCTTGGAAGTTCGGAAAGTTCGGACTTGGTTCGACATTTTGAACAGCCGAGAGAAAAAAACTGGAATAACGAGGAAGAATAGATTTGTGAAACGGAAGATTCTTCGAGGCATAATCGCGCCCTTACAAAACATGAAGATAGGAGATGGCCGGTGGAAGCCGGTGCAACTGGGGTTATATTAACCACCGAAAGCGTAATCGCACTCCAGAAACAAATGTTTAAAGATGGCTACATCTACTTCCTCACAGCCAGAATTACTTCCGATGCACTGGAAAGCCTATTCTCTATTCTCCGGCGACCCGGAAACGTGCAGCCTAGTTGTTTACAAGCTGTGCAGGCATTGAAGCTGAAAACAATGTCCCAGTTTGTGAAGGAACACAACGAGGCTTCAGGCAATTATGAATATGATGGTGGGAATCACTTGATATGATATGATATGATATTTGGGCTTAACGTCTCATATTTTTGCAACGAGGCTAATCGAGACAATGAGTGGGTGAAATATGAAGATGAAATAGAGGGCTGTTTGGTGGAAAGGGGCAAGTAGGATGGAGCGTGAAGAAAGGGGAAAGGGGAGGATAGGGGGTTGGGGTGTGGACTGCACTTCGTCTGACTTCTCCTCCTCGACCAGTCCGGCTAGGGTGGCCCTACCAGAAGCATACGCTTCCGCCGGCATAGCTCTCGGGATCAACAAAGCACGCAAACCTGCCCACCACGATAAGGCAGCAGTCCCTGGGCAGGTGTTCTCCATCAAGAAAACTACCAATACTGCACTTGATACAGTTGCTTTGAGTTGCCCTGTTTCAGTAGGCATTGTTGCTGAGCCAATTGAAGACAATGCTGTCTCATTTGTTGGGACCGATGATGAAATTAATGCCCTTAAGAATGTCTTAGGTGCCGTCCTAAGTACTCTGGTTTCCCGGGGGCAGTTCTGCTCTGATACATGAGGTATCAAGCCGAAGGTAGTCTTTAAGCGTCGTCTCGCGATGACGCTCAAAGACTACCTTCGGCTTGGAAACCGATTGTGGCTAACCTTTAAGTCCAGCAGGTGTTTCCAGCCAACAATCAGCCTGTTGCTGACCATTCTCAGCGACAAAGACTTGGTCTACACGCACGTTGATTATCCTCGAAGAAGATAATCAACGTTGGACATGTTTCCCGTGAACGTCCACACGGATCAATTTAACGACAATTGTGGCACCTAGCGGAAGAATTTCAAAATAGCTTTAACTTAGTTTATGTGTTGTTTGTTGTGACGTTTCAGTGACATCTTTCATTCAATTTTGCATTAGTTAAGTAAGAGAAGTTAGTGTGATATAGTTTGATCGCGTTAATCGAGTTAAAGAACACTAGAAGCTATATTTTAAGTGAAACATATCTCAAGGAAGTGTTTAGTGGTGGTATAGGTCTAACCTTCTCAATCACTGAAATGTTAACACAGAACACAGAACAGAACTAAAAGTCTTTCCTGCGATTTTTTTTTTCTGTTTTTATATTAAAAGCAATAGATCCACGAAAATAATGAAGATGAAACGCCGCGACAACACGTTTTAAGTACGTTTTATAGCTATGTTTTATAAGTTAGGAGGTTAGGTTACCTTTACCGCACAAAATATATTCACTGCCACCTTTGGGTCTTCCACCTTTCGTCAAAGAAATGCATATGTTTAGTTGGCAGCGCTTCACTTATTTGGGGGTCTTGAGCAAATCATCTGCCTCGACAATGATTAGCGAAACTGCACGTCTACACGCGACAATAATTGGAGACTCGAATGATTGGAGCAAATAATCCACGCGTGTAGACATAGCAATAGAGTTGCAGCAGTGTCTCAGGGGGGACCCATGACCAGAAGCAAATTCAAAGAGCTTACTAGAGCTACCCAGTGATGTATCGCTGTGGCAGTGTTTTCGATTTTATATGCAAGTGTTTTTTTTTTGGGGGGGGGGGGTTTATTTGTTTTTGTATGTTTGTATGTCTTGAAAAAGACGACGCTAGAGTCGTTGAAACGTTGATTTATTTTATATTAAATACAATTTGGATTGGTTAAACCGAAAAATGTTTTCTTACTTAACATTTTGCAACCAATAAAATCTAAGAAATCAAATATATATATATATATCAATAAAATTTAATTTTATTGACATAAATCCTGGCCACGAAAGCTTTAGTGTTTAAATATATATATACATTCATATTTATATTTATATTTATATTAATTTATATATTTATTAATAAGAGTGAACCCACACGTTCGTACCAAAGCAGTTGCCCCATCAGCAGTTGCAGCAAGTGTGAACCCACACGTTCCCTCCAAAGCAGATGCCCCATCAGCAGTTGCAGCAAGTGTGAAACCACACGTTTGTACCAAAGCAGTTGCCCCATCAGCAGTTGCCCCATTAGCAGTTGCAGCAAGTGTGAAACCACACGTTTGTACCAAAGCAGTTGCCCCATCAGCAGTTGCAGCAAGTGTGAAACCACACGTTTTTACCAAAGCAGTTGCCCCATCAGCAGTTGCCCCATCAGCAGTTGCAGCAAGTGTGAAACCACACGTTTGTACCAAAGCAGTTGCCCCATCAGCAGTTGCAGCAAGTGTGAAACCACACGTTTGTACCAAAGCAGTTGCCCCATCAGCAGTTGCAGCAAGTGTGAAACCACACGTTCGTACCTAAGTAGTTGTCCCATCAGCAGTTGCAGCAAGTGTGAAACCACACGTTTGTACCAAAGCAGTTGCCCCATCAGCAGTTGCAGCAAGTGTGAAACCACACGTTTGTACCAAAGCAGTTGCCCCATCAGCAGTTGCAGCAAGTGTGAAACCACACGTTTGTACCAAAGCAGTTGCCCCATCAGCAGTTGCAGCAAGTGTGAAACCACACGTTCGTACCTAAGTAGTTGTCCCATCAGCAGTTGCAGCAAGAGTGAAACCACACGTTCGTACCAAAGCGGTTGCAGCAAGTGTAAAACCACACGTTTGTACCAAAGCAGTTGCCCCATCAGCAGTTGCAGCAAGTGTGAAACCACACGTTTGTACAAAAGCAGTTGCCCCATCAGCAGTTGCAGCAAGTGTGAAACCACACGTTTGTACCAAAGAAGTTGCTCCACCAGCAGTTGCAGCAAGTGTGAAACCACATGCCACACTATATGCACTTAAACAAATGCAGAGGATGAGTACTCTGTGACAGTTGGCAGAAACAATGTTCTATGCTATGGTTTTAGTTGTATACTGCAAATCCACTGTTTCTGCTAACGTTATTTGTGTCGTAATTAGTTAATTCATACGGAATAGCCTGTTATATTATAATAATAATTTGTAAATATTTTTGTTGATTGGTTGATTGATTGATATTTGGGCTTTACGTCTTATATTTGTGCAACTTGTCCAATCGAGACAATGAGTGGGTGAAATATGAAGATGAAATAGGGGGCTGTTTGGAGGAAAGGGGCAAGTAGGAGGCCGCGAGAGGAAAGGGGAAAGGGAAGGAAAGGGGATTGGGGTGTGGACTGCACTTCGTCTGACTTCTCCTCCTCGATCTGTCCGGCTAGGGTGGCCCTACCAGAAGCATACGCTTCCGCCGGCATAGCTCTCGGGATCAACAAAGCACGCAAACCTGCCCACCGCGATAAGGTAGCAGTCCATGGGCAGGTGTGCTTGTTGCAAATAACAAACTTCGATAAAGTAAGAAATGTGGTTGTGTAAGACATTTCCCGGCAAAAATTACAGCCCAAGGCTTGTTTACGATTGACGGGAATGTGAAACGTAAATGTGGTAGTTTTACAATGGCAATCACGGCTAGGCGATTACGATTGACGGGCCGCGAACTGAAAACGGAACAGTCAAAGTTCGTCAACTCCCAACTTTCACGTCCTGTTGGCGTCGCGTTTCCAGCTAGCGCATGCATCAAATTGATTTGTTTACATCTTGAAAACAAAATACGAATTCTATAATATAATCTGAACTTAACGGACCTTACCTTGCTCTACACGTTTCTTTATTTTTCTTTCGTTTCAATTAAAGACAATCGATGACAACAAAAAACAAAACAAACCGCTGCTAAATCAAGCCCGAAATTCGCCGAGTGGCCTCGAGAACTACTGAATTCAACTCACTTGCCGTCAATCGTAAACGCTTTGTTTTCCGTTTCACAACCCCGTTTCTCCACGATCCCGTCAATCGTAAACTAGCCTTCAGATACGTTTGACCTTGCAATGTACCTAGGCCTATGTTTTACTCAGTCTGAATATGCCTAGCACCTACCTGTTTACATACTAGGAAATGCATTGAAAATATTTATTTACACCCAAGCTACTTGTACAGGCATTGAAAACATGCAAGTAGTATAAATGGTGAGTTTCAAGAAGTAAAAAAATAGTTGGACAGGTTTTGAACTGCCTACCCATCCCATCGGACGTGGGCGCTAACCAATGCACTAAAGGCGACATCGGGAAACCGCCCACTCGTATCCTGTATATGGAGCAAGCAAATGTTATACAGTAAAGTAAATAATTCTGGAATCATAGTTGGCATGTTATCACCTAGAAACACTTTTGCCATTTTCAATAAATGTATTCGTAGCCAATAGGCTATAGCATGAATACTGAAAAGGATTCAGTATTAATTATTGAAGCATAATACAGTCACGAACTACTCGATTTTCTGTATGTCCACTATGTTGAAACAGCTTAATCAGTGTTATCACCCTTACCCGTGGATACTTGGTAGTTTATTTTAAATTAAGGTGTTTTATCAGTTGATTATCCATAAACAAACATTAAAAATGCCAACTCCATATAATCATTTGATTAAGTTTTACGAACATGTTAATGAAATACGTAGGCCTATTCAAAACTTGCCCTAATTTTTCCTAATTTTGGCTTTTTCAGGTTGTAAGGTGTACAGAACATTACCATGACCTTCTTCCATATCGTCTATTTTGATGATACAGAAGAAATAGAGATTGTTCCTGATGCGTGGATAATCGACGGAACGAAGTTTTTGTGGCCAAACCAGAAAAATGTGCCACATACTTGGGTAAAAAATGGTACTTTGCCAACATCTTCTTGGTTGACATATGTTTGCAAAATTATACGCACCTTTCATTCTTTTCCGTCTCGATTAGCCTCGTTGCAAAAATATGGGACGTAAAACCCCAAATATCATCATCATTTAATTCTTTTTAAGCTGCGATTAAAGGTAGAAAGTTGGCCGAAGATACTTCGGATTTAGCTAGTGATGTTGACCTTGGAAAAGGTAAAAGGAAAAAGAAACGTGTTGTATAATCGCCCTCAACTTCTTCAGAAAGATTTTCGGATGAAAGTGCTGATGCCCTTAACTATCCCAAATTTGAGTCAACTCCCAAAAAAATTCGGCCATCTAAACAACCTCCAGGACAAGTCCAATACCTTCAAAAGCTGAATCCAAGACCAGCACAAAAACCAACGCCGAGTGATTTGCATGCTCCACTAGACCTACACCATGCAAGGAAGCCCAGTAATTCACCATCCACCCATCTATCACAAACTGAAATCAGCTCGCTGCCTAGTACTAGTGAATCCGTACGCAGATCACCTCGTAATAAGGTGAGCCAACAAAGGCCACAACAGTTCAATTGATTATTTGGGCTTAACGTCTCATATTTTTGCAACGAGGCTAATCGAGACAATGAGTAAGTGATATATGAAGATGAAATATGGGGCTGTTTGGAGGAAAAGGGCAAGTAGGAGGGAGCGTGAGGAAATGGAAAAGGGGAGGAAAGGGGATTGGGGTGTGGACTGCACTTCGTCTGACTTCTCCTCCTCGACCAGTCCGGCTAGGGTGGCCCTACCAGAAGCATACGCTTCCGCCGGCATAGCTCTCGGGATCAACAAAGCACGCAAACCTGCCCACTACGATAAGGTAGCAGTCCCTGGGCAGGATGTTATGTTGATACTTTTACGGCTGTCAATAGCCGATCCCGGACAGTTCACTCGTCATCGAGACACCAAGAATTCAAGCCTTAGTCGCTAAGCAGCATCATACTGCAGGCCACGGGCGGAAAATTTTCAAGTTGATGTTATTGTGATATCCGGGGGAGGGGGGGGGGGGGTATTAGACGAGAAGGCACTAACTGCAGCAACGCGTACTGCAGGCCACGGCGAAAACACGAATATGACTATGATTTCATATGTATTGTTTTATTACCGCCGAAAAAATTCGATATCGCGATATCGATGTTGATTTTGATACGACGATATCGCAAGCGACATCGTCGAAATGGTGCTGATATCGACGTTGAAAAAAATATCGTTGGGAAACACTAGTAAATGTAATTACCTTTAATTGCAACTGTGAATACAAATGCATGTCAATGGTATGTAATCCTTATTCACAACAGGGTATACGCCCCACAAATGCAATACTGTACACTAAAATAGGCATAGTCATGTCATTGATTGACGTAACGTCGCGAGTACATCCTGCCCAGGGAATGCTACCTTATCGTGGTGGGCAGGTTTGCGTGCTTTGTTGATCCCGAGAGCTATGCCGGCGGAAGCGTATGCTTCTGGTAAGGCCACCCAAGCCGGACTGGTCGAGGAGAGGAAGTCAGACGAAGTGCAGTCAACACCCCAATCCCCTTTCCCCCCCACGGTCCCATTGAATATTTCTCCTCCCACTTGGCCCTGCCCTCCCTTGCTGGACTCCCGTATGACGACTCACGCGACGTACAATGGATCTGATTCGGATGTGGCTTTATTCTTCATTATCATCTTTCTCATCTTCATTATCACCCACTCATCGTCTCGATTAGCCATCGTTGCATAAATATGAGACGTTAAGCCCCATTTATCAATCAAGCGTCTTTGTTGATCCCGAGAGCTATGCCGGCGGAAGCGTATGCTTCTGGAAGGGCCCACCTAGCCGGACTGGTCGAGGAGGAGAAGTCAGACGAAATGCAGTCCACACCCCAATCCCCTTTCCTCACGCGCCCTCCTACTTGCCCCTTTCCTCCAAACAGCCCACTAAATCATCTTCATATATCACCCACTCATTGTCTCGATTAGCGTCGTTGCAAAAATATGAGACGTTAAGCCCAAATAATATAATCGCAAGTACATGTCCGTCGTGTTTCTGGTACGAATGTCTGCAAAACGTGTAAGTCGCGTATAAGGAGGGTCACGCCAAGGAGCTCGCGTGGGAGTTCTACGCGCACTACTGCGCCATGTTGGAGCGGATAGCTGTGCTCAGCATGCAGGAGTTCTACGCGCACTACTGCGCCGTGTTGGAGCGGATAGCTGTGCTCAGCATGCAGGAGTTCTACGCGCACGACTGCGCCGTGTTGGAGCGGATAGCTGTGCTCAGCATGCAGGAGTTCTACGCGCACTACTGCGCCATGTTGGAGCGGATAGCTGTGCTCAGCATGCAGGAGTTCTACGCGCTCTACTGCGCCGTGTTGGAGCGGACAGCTGTGCTCAGCATGCAGGAGTTCTACGCGCACTACTGCGCCATGTTGGAGCGGATAGCTGTGCTCAGCATGCAGGAGTTCTACGCGCACTACTGCGCCATGTTGGAGCGGATAGCTGTGCTCAGCATGCAGGAGCTCTACGCGCACTACTGCGCCATGTTGGAACGGATAGCTGTGCTCAGCATGCAGGAGTTCTACGCGCACTACTGCGCCATGTTGGAGCGGATAGCTGTGCTCAGCATGCAGGAGTTCTACGCGCACTACTGCGCCATATTGGAGCGGATAGCTGTGCTCAGCATGCAGGAGTTCTACGCGCACTTCTGCGCCATGTTGGAGCGGATAGCTGTGCTCAGCATGCAGGAGTTCTACGCGCACTACTGCGCCATGTTGGAGCGGATAGCTGTGCTCAGCATGCAGGAGTTCTACGCGCACTCCATGTTGGAGCGGATAGCTGTGCTCAGCATGCAGGAGCATATTTTCACCAAAAACGACAAAAAAACTCAATTTATGCGATCGAGAGCTTTATCATATTCATACCGATCCAGCGGACCGATCAGATGGTACGTAAAACCGAAAACTCACCCGCCTGGCTCCGTCTGAACGCGGCCTCCTTGGCTCACAGCTGGACGCTGGCCTTGAGATGCAGCAGCCAGGGTGCCTGAAGCTCGGGGAGCGGAGCATCGCGCTAAGTAGGAGGGGCGTGGCCACGCGGCATATCTCGCGGCAGGTGCTCGGCTCCTGTTGGGGGCGGCAAGTTGGTCCGCTGACGTAATTTAATTTATTTATTTTATTTAAAATGTATGTAATTGATTTTGATTATTTGGGCTTAACGTCTCATATTTTTGCAACGAGGCTAATCGAGACAATGAGTGGGTGATGAGGATGATGAGGAGGGGGTGTGAGGAGGGCGGGGAAGAAAAGGGAAGGGGAGGAAACGGGAGTGCGGAGGATGTGGACTGCACTTCGTCTGACTTCTCCTCCTCGACCTGTCCGGCTAGGGTGGCCCTACCAGAAGCATACGCTTCCGCCGGCATAGCTCTCGGGATCAGCAAAGCACGCAAACCTGCCCACCACGATATAAGGTAACAGTCCCTGGGCAGGACCAAACACCGCTCTCAAGTTTCCAACAAGGTCCACTAGATCGCTTGTAGCGCTCTGCTAGGAGTAAATCCAGTAGACCTTGGTTTCCAATAGCCCTGCAGATTATATCGTTCGTAGGTAACAGCAAAAAGAAAACACATGATGGCATGAGACGTCAATTGTGAGTATATAAGAAAAGAAGAAAGAAGAAGGTATTTTAATCTAGTGTGTTTACAAAAATAATATGAATTTTGCATTAGGTTTGCATTAGTAGCTAATCGGAGATCATCCTAAACGTTCTTTGAAACCGGCCGCTCGTATGGCGTATAACATAGACGCTCTGCTTACGGCCTGCACGCAATCCTGGAGGTTCCGTTTGACACCGAGGTAGGGCTGCTCCTGCATGCTGAGCACAGCTACTCGCTCCAACACGGCGCAGTAGTGCGCGTAGAACTCCTGCATGCTGAGCACAGCTATCTGCTCCAACACGGCGCAGTAGTGCGCGTAGAACTCCTGCATGCTGAGCACAGCTATCCGCTCCAACACGGCGCAGTAGTGCGCGTAGAACTCCTGCATGCTGAGCACAGCTATCCGCTCCAACATGGCGCAGTAGTGCGCGTAGAACTCCTGCATGCTGAGCACAGCTATCCGCTCCAACACGGCGCAGTAGTGCGCGTAGAACTCCTGCATGCTGAGCACAGCTATCCGCTCCAACATGGCGCAGTAGTGCGCGTAGAACTCCTGCATGCTGAGCACAGCTATCCGCTCCAACATGGCGCAGTAGTGCGCGTAGAACTCCTGCATGCTGAGCACAGCTATCCGCTCCAACACGGCGCAGTAGTGCGCGTAGAACTCCTGCATGCTGAGCACAGCTATCCGCTCCAACATGGCGCAGTAGTGCGCGTAGAACTCCTGCATGCTGAGCACAGCTATCCGCTCCAACACGGCGCAGTAGTGCGCGTAGAACTCCTGCATGCTGAGCACAGCTATCCGCTCCAACACGGCGCAGTAGTGCGCGTAGAACTCCTGCATGCTGAGCACAGCTATCCGCTCCAACACGGCGCAGTAGTGCGCGTAGAACTCCTGCATGCTGAGCACAGCTATCCGCTCCAACACGGCGCAGTAGTGCGCGTAGAACTCCTGCATGCTGAGCACAGCTATCCGCTCCAACACGGCGCAGTAGTGCGCGTAGAACTCCTGCATGCTGAGCACAGCTATCCGCTCCAACATGGCGCAGTAGTGCGCGTAGAACTCCTGCATGCTGAGCACAGCTATCCGCTCCAACATGGCGCAGTAGTGCGCGTAGAACTCCTGCATGCTGAGCACAGCTATCAGCTCCAACACGGCGCAGTAGTGCGCGTAGAACTCCTGCATGCTGAGCACAGCTATCCGCTCCAACATGGCGCAGTAGTGCGCGTAGAACTCCCACGCGAGCTCGTTGGCGTGACCCTCCTTATACGCGACGTACACGTCTTGCAGACATTCGTACATGAAACACGATGGACATGTACTCGCGATTACATTATTTGGGCTTAACATCTCATATTTTTGCAACGAGGCTAATCGAGACAATGAATGGGTGATATATGAAGATGAAATAGGGGGCTGTTTTGGAGGAAAGGGGCAAGTAGGATGGCGCGTGCGGAAAGGGGAAAGGGGAGGAAAGGGGATTGGGGTGTGGACTGCATTTCGTCTGACTTCTCCTCCTCGACCAGTCCGGCTAGGGTGGCCCTACCAGAAGCATACGCTTCCGCCGGCATAGCTCTCGGGATCAACAAAGCACACAAACCTTCCCACCACGATTAGGTAGCAGTCCCTGGGCAGGAACCGCCATTTTGTAAAAAAATATTATTTTGTTTCTGTGCAAAAGTTTGTTCGTCGCACACAGGTCAAACGGCTTGACGGATTTGGTTGAAAGGTTCAGTAAACACTCGTGACTACTACACTAGATGTTATTAACATAACCAGCCAAATCCGTGAAGATGCCAACCTACAAAAAAAAAAATTCTGAAATAATTGATTTAAGGGGCTTAACGTCTCATATTTATGCAACGATGGCTAATCGAGACGATGAGCGGGTGATAATGAAGATGAGAAAGATGATAATGAAGAATAAAGCCACATCCGAATCAGATCCATTGTACGTTGCGTGAGTCGATTGATTGATTGATATTTGGGCTTAACGTCTTATATTTTTGCAACTTGGCTAATCAAGACGATGAATGGGTGATAATGAAGATGAAATTGGGGGCTCCTTGGAGGAAAGGGGCAAGTAGGAGGGCGCGTGAGAAAAGGGCAAAGGGGAGGAAAGGGGATTGGGGTGTGGACTGCACTTCGTCTGACTTCTCCTCCTCAACCAGTCCGGCTAGGGTGGCCCTACCAGAAGCATACGCTTCCGCCGGCATAGCTCTCGGGATCAACAAAGCACACAAACCTGCCCACCACGATAAGGTTGCAGTCCCTGGACAGGATTAAATTTTAAAAGAATTAGACAAGCGAAAGTATGTTTTAACAATATTTATGGACCTAAGCAAGGCTTTCGATTGTTTTGTTGGGGATATTCAAGTTAATAAGCTATACTCTTATGGCATTCGAGGGCTTGCTCTACAGTGGGTTAATTCATATCTTAAAGGGAGAAATCGATATGTGAGTATAGCGTGTAAAGAGCTAAATAAAGATTTTCAGTCAAATAACGCGGAGATTAGGCAGGGGGTCCCACAATCATCAATTTTTAGGGTCTGGATTCTACAATGTTCAAATAAATGACCTACCAAAGTCAGTATCGTCAGGAAGTATTGTACTGTATGCAGATGATTCTACGGCAGTGTTAGCTCACAAGGATATTAGGAAACTGGAAGTGGATGGATTTGTGATGTTTAATGAAATAGCACAATGGTTGAGGCCAAACAATTTAATACTTGACGTAAGTAAAACAAAGTTTATGGTTTTCAAAATCAAAGACAAAACAGAACAAGAAGTTCATCTTCAAACATTGGAAGGAAGGGAAGTAGATCAAGTAAATGTTATAGGACATTGATTGATAGATATTTGGGCTTAACGTCTTATATTTTTGCAACTTGGCTAATCAAGACGATGAGTGGGTGATAATGAAGATGAAATTGGGGGCTCTTTGGAGGAAAGGGGCAAGTAGGAGGGAGCGTGAGGAAAGGGGAAAGGGGAGGAAAGGGGATTGGGGTGTGGACTGCACGTCGTCTGACTTCTCCTCCTCGACCAGTCCGGCAAGGGTGGCCCTACCAGAAGCATACGCTTCCGCCGGCATAGCTCTCGGGATCAACAAAGCACGCAAACCTGCCCACCACGGTAAGGTAGCAGTCCATGGGCAAGATGGGACATTGATGATCGACTAACTTGGGATGATCATGTAGACCATACAGCTAAAAAAATTAACAGCAGTCTTTTTGTATTACGCAAATTAAAAATATACAGGAATGCAGATATAAATGCTATCCGTTTATCACTCCCTAATAGCAACACACTCAAGTTATGGTATTGTTTGGGGTGGCAGCTCTAAGAAAAACATGCAAAGGTTATTTAGCATTCCAAAAAAAGCAATTCGGCTGATCTGTAACATGAAAAAACAGGAGTCTTGTAGAGGAGTTATTAAGAACTGTATAATAATGACACTACCTTGCATATATATATATTTAAAACCATTTTATACCTTAAGCAATAAAGACCTGACAAACTAAGAAATTGTGACACTGACAGTCACAATACTAGACAGAAGCAGGATGTGCATAAAGTGCACCACAATTCAACTCTCTTTGAAAAGGGACCTTCATATGCCGGTGCCAAGCTGTTCAATATGTTGCCTGACAATTTGAAATTAGTGGATACCATAGAGAGGTTCAAACTACAACTAGGTACAATATTAAACAAAGAATTTTATAATGTAGAGGACTTTCTATTGATGTGAATGATGTAAGTTGAGGAACATGTTTCTATGATGTAACTAGATTTGTTAACTACTTCATCTTAATTTTAGTATTGCTCCTGGTTTGTGGATATGGGAATAAAGTACCCTTCAATATTTATTTATTATGAATTTTACAATGTAGTGGACTTCCCTTTTACTAAGAATGCTGTAGACTGGTGGTCGTGTGTTATAATGTAACAAGATTTTAATACTACTCTGTTTTAATTTTTAGTATTACACCATGTATTGATGACGTGTGTTACACAAACCATTGTAAATAACACGAATAAAAATGAAATGTAAAAATGAAATGAAATGACTTCATCTTAACAGGAAGGGGAAACAGAAAATGCCATGGCAATGGTTTAAACTTCAAATATTCGTAATAAAGGGCTGAGAGTTAAAATTTCTGGCCTAATTTTGTTAAGGAATAGTAATAATCATAAAAATAGAATAAATAGTAACAAAAACAACAACAACACGTTTTTTGAAATATAGATTTTGTTAAGTTGTCTGTGTGGTAGCACTGTAACCTTTTAGAAAGTTCAGTTGTTGTCTAGGCCTAAAATCGTGTGGTTGTGTTCTTGTAATTTCTCTATATGTTTGTAATAATAAACAAGTTCTAAGAAGTCATCATCAAAGTAGACACATTCTTGGGAATTAAAATTACTAGAGGATCAGACTGCATGAAACTCGAACAAAAATCCTATGTGAATACGGTTTTGGAAAAATTTGGAATGGACAATGCTAAGTCAGCAGTAACACCAATAATAAATTTTGACTGAAATGAAAAAGATAAGAAGAGGAAAGATAAGTTTCCATATCGAGAAGCTGTTGGCAGCCTACTGTACTTATCAAATAAAACCAGGGGGGCGAGTCTCGACTTCCTCGCGGAAACGAAACTTTCGACAGGCTGGAATCTATTCTTGACCAATCGGAACCATGTGGCGTGTTTTAAGAATTTTCCACAGTCTGCTAGCGGTGAATCAGTGAATCATCCAGGTGGCGGTGGATATTGTTATTAAAACATTATCATTTGTTCTGATAAACATGCCAAACGGGCACGAAGTTAACAATAAGTAAGCTAATAATTTATTACAACACATTATATTAGGTTTTATACATTATATAGACTAGGCTGTAGTATTACGTTACTAATGTAGGCCTATTAATGTAGGCCTAGGCTTATTGTAGCCTAGTAATGGCCTAGACTAAAAGAGTTGGGCCTAGACCTAGGCTAAACCTAAACCACGTGATCTTCTGACGTCACTTTCGACTGTGGAAAGTAATTCCATCTGCAATTTGGCTGTCGGAATTACATCCTACAGACGAAAGTGACGTCAGAAGGTCACGTGGTGTAGTCCGAGCCTAGGTCTAGGCCCAACTCTTTTAGTCTAGGCCATTACTAGGCTACAATAAGCCTAGGCCTACATTAATAGGCCTACATTAGTAACGTAGTACTACAGCCTAATGTATAGAACCTAATATAATGTGTTGTATTAAAGTATTTGCTTACTTATTGTTAACTTCGTGCCCGTTTGACATGTTTATCAGAACAAATGATAATGCTTTAATAACAATATCCACCGCCACCTGGATGATTCACTGATTCACCGCTAGCAGACTGTGGAAAATACTTAAAACACGCCACATGGTTCCGATTGGTCAAGAATGGATTCCAGCCTGTCGAAAGTTTCGTTTCCGCGAGGAAGTCGAGACTCACCCCCCAGACCAGACATTGCTTACTCAGTAAGTTATAGTCGCCGAACCATGGAAAACCCGTCAACAATGGACATTTACAATGTAAAACGTATCATGCGATACTTGAGTTCGACAAAAGATGGTGGTTTTATGTATACAAGAAGAACTGAAGACAATGATGGACTTTTACAAGTGATGTGGTACAGTGACTCGGACCTTGCTGGAGACACGGTTGCCAGGCGAAGTACAACAGGATTCGTGATATACTTCTGTGGTGGGCCGATAAGTTGGTGCTCGAGAAAAGAGCCGATCGTTGCTCTTTCCAGTGCTGATGAGGCCGAGGACATAGCCGCAGCAGACTGTGTCAAAGAACTACATTTTATAAAAGCTCTACTGAACGAGCTTTTAAGTAGTGAAATGAGCGTTATCTTAAAAATGGATAATCAAAGTGCTCTGACTATAATCAAAAATGGACAGTTCAACCGACGAAGCAAACACATTGACGTTAGATTTCACTTTATCAATGAAAAGGTTAAAGAAGGACTGCTTAAAATCGATTACTTTTGTACAGAAAATATGGTAGCAGATGTTTTGACTCAAACCCTGAATAATAGTAAATTCTTGAAACATAAATATGCATTAGTTAAATGAGTTGATAACACAGTTGCTCAGTAAAAGAATTGTAAGTTACATTTTTATAATCATTAGGAGAAGGTGTTAAGGAATAGTAATAATCATAAAAATAGAATAAATAGTAACAACAATAACACGTTTTGTGAAATGAAGATTTTGTTAAGTTGTCTGTGTGGTAGCACTGTAACCTTCCAGAACGTTCAGTTGTTGTCTAGGCCTAAAATCGTGTGGTTGTGTTCTTAACTAGTTCTTAGAAGATGATTCTACCTTTATTAATAAGTCATAACTACACTAATTATCCTGAACAAATATGTGATGCGCCTGCAAAATCTTTGTATGTAATATAAAAGGCCATAGTGGATACAACTCTTGCAGCAAATGTATTGTAGAAGGAGAATACAGTAATAGTCGCGTTTGTTTTCCTTCCGTTGCCGCAGCAAGGCGAACTCATGAAAGCTTCGTAAATCAAGTGCACGAAGAACATCATTTGGGAAATGATTGATGGATTGATATTTGGGCTTAACGTCTCATATTTTTGCAACGAGGCTAATCGAGACAATGAGTGGGTGATAGATGAAGATGCAATAGAGGGAGGATGTGGACTGCATTTCGTCTGACTTCTCCTCCTCGACCTGTCCGGCTAGGGTGGCCATACCAGAAGCATACGCTTCCGCCGGCATAGTTCCAGGAATCATCAAAGCGCACAAACCTGCCCACCACGATAAGGTAGCAGTCCATGGGCAGGATCACTTGGGAAATACATTGCTGACAGACATACCAGAATTTGATATGATTACAAATATACCTTTAGATTGCATGCACTTAATTTGCTAAGGTATTGTAAAGAAGCTAATTCGTGACATGTGGTTAAAAGGAAAACCTCCATACAAATTATCATTCAGGAAAATACAAGAGGCATCTTTAATTATGTCATCATTTAAGAATTGTTTTCCAATAGAATTTGTGTGACGGCCAAGACGACCTCAAGAAGTTGTTAGATGGAAAGCAACTGAACTGAGTCAGTTTCTTCTTCATACTGGACCGCTTGTGTTAAAAAGCGTACTGTGTCATCCAGCTTACCTAAATTGTGTTACATTACATATTGCTGTAAGAATATTGGCCAGTTCTCAGTACCATGTTTGTTATCGAGATTATGCCAAGTCCTTGTTAGTGCACTTTGTCGATTCATTCGCACGTTTCTATGGAGAATAATGTGTCACATAACGTTCATGGGCTTCTACACATTGTTGATGATGTTGAATATTTTGGTGTACTGGATAATTTTAGCGTATTTCGTTTTGAATATTTCATGCAAACTCTAAAAAAACTTGTAAGAAAATCTGGCCAACCTTTACAGCAAGTTGTTCGTAGGTTTGCTGAGCTTCAAAATGTAAATAGAAAATCTGAACCAAAAGTGCGTGATAATAAACCAATGTTAAAAGGACAACATGTTAATGGACCCCTTCATGACCACTGCCAAGACCCCCAGGTGTCTTCAATGATTTGTTCTCATTTTACATTGCTAAGAAAAGAACCAAACAATTGCTGTAGTCTTGCTACTTGGAATCATTGTTCTTGATTGATATTTGGGCTTAACGTCTCATATATCTTAACGGCATAGCTCTCGGGATCAACAAAACACGCAAACCTGCCCACCACGATAAGGTAGCAGTCCCTGGGCAGGATCATTGTTCTTATTGAAAATTTTTGTTATGCACAGAAAGACAATACTTTAGTCATTGTTGGTCGAAAATTTCTGCAAGTAGTAGATCTGTTTGAAGCACCATGCAAATCGTCATTTTTTGATATCAACAGGGTTGCACACTTGTCAGTCACAATGGAGTTTTGGTCTGCTAAACTTGTTTTTAAAAAGTATATAAAACCAGATACGGGCGGTTTTCCAATTATTCATAGTGACATTTCAAGCTAGAATCCTTTATGCACACATGTGACCATAGCAGTTTTCAATTATTGTAAGTGTACCAGTATATTATGAATAAAATTATTAAATTGGAAACCAAGACAATATGTAGGCTATATTATTATAAAGCACAAGGCCTACTCCCTATTTACTATTAATCGTTAAGTATAAAATTGTTTTAATGTTAAGACAACATTTTTTGAAGAAATTACACTTCTTGCTGTTTGTCCGTCTGCACTGCCACATTTAAGATTGATTGATTGATATTTTGGGTTCACGTCTCATATTTTTGCAACTTAGCTAATCGAGACGGTGACTGGGTGAAATATGAAGATTAAATACGGGGGTGTTTGGAGAAAAGGGTCAAGTAGGAGGGCGGTGATGAAAGGGGTAGGGGGAGGAAAAGGGAGTGGAGAGGAAAAGGAAGTGGGGAGGATGTGGACTACATTTCGTCGACTTCGTCTCCTCGACCTGTCCGGCTAGGGTTGTTGGAGGTTTGTCTTTAGTAACAGCTAATCACTAGCTGTTATTGGCACTTTATTGTAAGAAGTTGGTACAGCTGTCTGTCACCTGTATGTTAACATATGTGTTGATGTATCCCAACAAAGGAAGGATGCCAACAATAAAGTAAGTTCATCTCGCAACTCGCATGAATTAACAAGGGTGGCCCTACCAGAAGCATACGCTTCCGCTGGCATAGCTCCAGGAACCATCAAAGCGCACAAACCTGCCCACCACGATAAGGTAGCAGTCCCTGGGCAGGTTGCCACATTTAAAATAAAATGTTTGATTGTAGGCTACCAGCTGTATGCCAGTAGTTCCAATATAGGCCTAGCCTAGGATACTATACTGCTAGGATATGGATATCAATTATTTAAATAATTTACATAGAGACCTCGCCTAGTTCTCTTTTTTGATATTTTCATACAGTTATCACAGGCATCATCGTTAAATGTATTCCTTTTTATTAATTATTAGGCCTATAACACAATATTTTCTAAAGATGTGTTAAATGATAAATAAATTCATATCGATAATCGCATTTTTTCACAATACGGTATATCGTGATACATCGTAAGGATATAATATCACGATACGATATTATCGCGATAATAATGATTGATTGATTGATATTTGGGCTTAACGTCTCATATTTTTGCAACGTGGCTAATCGAGACGATGAGTGGGTGAAGTTTGAATTTGATTATTTGGGCTTAACGTCTCATATTTTTGCAACGAGGCTAATCGAGACAATGAGTGGGTGATATATGAAGATGAAATAGAGGGCTGTTTGGAGGAAAGGGGCCAATAGGAGAGCGGGGTGGAAAGGGGAAGGTGGAGGAAAGGGGATTGGGGTGTGGACTGCACTTCGTCTGACTTCTCCTCCTCGACCTGTCCGGCTAGGGTGGCCCTACCAGAAGCATACGCTTCCGCCGGCATAGCTCTCGGGATCAACAAAGCACGCAAACCTGCCCACCGCGATAAGGTAGCAGTCCATGGGCAGGGTGAAGTTTGAAGATGAAATAGGGGGGGGGGGGGGGGGGTTGTTTGGAGTATATGGACAAGTAGGAGGGCGGTGAGGATAGAGGAAGGGGGAGGAAAGGGGAGTGGGGAGGTTGTGGACTGCATTTCGTCTTACTTCTCCTCCTCGACCAGTCCGGCTAGGGTGGCCCTACCAGAAGCATACGCTTCCGCCGGCATAGCTCTCGGGATCAACAAAGCACGCAAACCTGCCCACCACGATAAGGTAGCAGTCCCTGGAAATCCCGCCGAGTGTAGACGTTTCCAAAGTTGGCCAAATAACGTCTTCGAAAACTGGTTTATAATTTATTAAATACACTCCTTAACTTATTGATACGATGTCATTGTCATCATATGAAATTATTGAAAGCTTATTATCATAACGCGTCCTTATAAATAATCAAATAACCGCCACGCAAAGTTGTAAACTAAGACGATAACACGACGTATCAATACTTTATCATGATACTGGGTGCAAGATACTATCGCGATGATGTGTGGTATCGATATACGATATTATCGATGTATATCGATGTACGATTATCGTCCGCATAACTATTATTTTCTTTGGTAATACCTTTGATCTTTCAGCAATTATAAATATTCCATTGGCAGGCATTTCAATTGTGTATATATTACTTTTATGTTAGTATTCTTATATTTTACAGGTAGGTCAATATGGCAGTGTTCAATGTTGTCATGTTTTGTGAAGAGAACAACTTAGCAGTTGTTTCATCATCTTGGATTTTCAAAAGTGATAGTCTGCTGTTGGTGGCCACCATTTATTGCAGATAAAGATATCAACAAGGCAGAAGCGAATCATTTACCACCAGAAGCCACTGGTGCCAACAAATGGCAAACTTACCCAATACAAATATTTGGTAGACGGTATGGTGAGTTCATTTTGGCTAACCCATACCTACAATATGTATACTTGCAATGTTCTAAGTTTGACGCTCCCCTCGCTCACTATGTGACCGCCACTTACACCTGTTACAACCTGACTAAACTACATACCGTACCTACATAACTAATGTATCTTCTTATCTAATAGTATAATGTATGCAACACTTTTTATATATAGCTAAGCTACATTTAAATTAACACAACAATTTTTGCCCACCAGAATTAATGACGGACGCTCGGCAAAAATTGAAACAAGCAGAAGAAAATTCCGACATTAATACTGATTTCGAGGGAAGCAGACCAAAACGCAAAAAACTTTAGATATCCTCGGCTCAACTAAGTGGGTCGAACTCGGATATAGATGAAGACATATATGCCAATAACTGTGCTTGCCAGTATTACCTTTGCCTCACCAGTCTTTAGTCCAGGTTCATCAACAAGTTTAAGGGAACTGGTTTCTGTTCGTAGATCGCCCCGTAAATCGGGTAAGATTTCTTTTGAGCAGCAAACGCCCAGTAGAAGCCGAACTACACTCTCAAAGCTCATGAATTCAAATGATTGATTATTTGGGATTAACGTCTCATATTTTTGAAACGAGGCTAATCGAGACAATAAGTGGGTGATAATGAAGATGAAATAGGGGGCTGTTTGGAGGAAAGGGGACAATAGGAGGGCGGGGTGGAAAGGGGAAGGGGGAGGAAAGGGGATTGGGGTGTGGACTGCATTTCGTCTGACTCCTCCTCCTCGACCAGTCCGGCTAGGGTGACCCTACCAGAAGCATACGCTTCCGCCGGCATAGCTCTCGGGATCAACAAAGCACACAAACCTGCCCACCACGATAAGGTAGCAGTCCCTGGGCAGGAGAATTCAAATGAAAGGCCAACAAAACCTAGATATTTATCCAGACTGTGATCAGCAGTCGTGGGGCATTGACAGGGTCGCCATACAAGGGAAATATATCTTCGCAAGACTGTGAGCAAAACACGAGCCAAATGTTGCCAAGTGTTTCAAGTCCTAATGTCAGCAGAGAGCTACCATGGTCGCCATACAAGGGAAATATGTCTTCGCAAGACTGTGAGCAAAACACGCGCCAAATGTTGCCAAGTGTTTCAAGTCCTAATGTCAGCAGAGAGCTACCATGGTCGCCATACGAGGGAAATATATCTTCCCAAGACTGTGAGCACAACACGCGCCAAATGTTGCCAAGTGTTTCAAGTCCTAATGTCAGCAGAGAGCTACCAGGGTCGCCATACGAGGGAAATACATCTTCGCAAGACTGTGAGCAAAATACGCGCCAAATGTTGCTAAGTGTTTCAAGTCCTAATGTCAGCAGAGAGCTATACCATGGTCGCCATACGAGGGAAATATATCTTCCCAAGACTGTGAGTACAACACGCGCCAAATGTTGCCAAGTATTTCAAGTCCTAATGTCAGCAGAGAGCTACCATGGTCGCCATACGAGGGAAATATATCTTCGCAAGACTGTGAGCACAACACGCGCCAAATGTTGCCAAGTGTTTCAAGTCCTAATGTCAGCAGAGAGCATGGTTGCCATACGAGGGCAATATATCTTCGCAAGACTCTGAGCAAAACATGCGCAAAATGTTGCCAAGTGTTTCAAGTCCTAATGTCAGCAGAGAGCTACCAGGGTCGCCATACGAAAGAAATATGTTTTCGCAAGACTGTGAGCAAAACACGCGCCAAATGTTGCCAAATGTTTCAAGTTCTAACGTCAGGAGAGAGCTACCAGGAAATAGTGGTGGTGGTAAGTTTTCGTGACTGTGTGTGAAGTGAATAAACTTTAGGACTAAACAAACATAGCAGATATATGGTAACCAGAATCTTGTCAACGGAACCTGTTGAGATAGTTTAAAGTTTTGTTCTCGTTGCTTTACTTCCTTTGCCCTCAATAATGACTTATAGTATTAACATGTAATTTTAATTTTCAGTCACAAATTTCGAGAGCATGATGATTGATTGATTAATGGGGCTTAACGTCTCATATTTATGCAACGATGGCTAATCGAGACGATGAGCGGGTGATAATGAAGATGAGAAAGATGATAAAGAAGAATAAAGCCACATCCGAATCAGATCCATTGTACGTCGCGTGAGTCGTCATACGGGAGTCCAGCAAGGGAGGGCAGGGCCAGGTGGGAGGAGAAATATTCAATGGGACAGTGGGGGGGAAAGGGGATTGGGGTGTGGACTGCACTTCGTCTGACTTCTCCTCCTCGGCCAGTCCGGCTTGGGTGGCCCTACCAGAAGCATACGCTTCCGCCGGCATAGCTCTCAGGATCAACAAAGCACGCAAACCTGCCCACCGCGATAAGGTTGCAGTCCCTGGACAGGGGCACACTTCGAGGCAATCTTTTCTTGGTCAAAAAGGTACGCGTGCGTCAGGTGCGTGTGGCCAATCCGTACACGGGCCAGCACAACCTCCTCGCGACGAGTTAGCTGGGTCGATGGGGGTCGCACCTTGGTTGTGAGTGAGGGCATCACTCGACGCAATTTGTTGTTCTGTAAGGCGTCCCAACAAGCCTGGCCTAGTTTAACCAAGATGTTCTTTAACCCATTGTTTACATCTGGTATAGGGACTAGTTCAAAATCGGTATCAGCCAGTTCTGCTGCTGTCTTTGCTGCCAGACTTGAAGACTTGTTGACAGACTTGAACAACCATGAACTACAAACTTCGCTCACAATATTTAATAACCCTGAAGCCAATCCACAAGAAGTAACAGCGGAAGAAGAACAATTTTTACTAGCACTTTATTAAGCTAAAAGTGTGTTATTGGATGAAGAGTGATTCTATTCATACAATAGAATACAATTGAAACCAGAAATAGCTGAACAAAAAAGCTCATTTGTACCGGTAGATGAGAAAAATCATAGCACACATACCATTAAAGATAACGAACGGAAAATTCCTCACGTCCTAGAACAAAGTATGTACATTAACTACAATAAAAGTTGGCTATCACAAATGTGTATTTCTGGGCGAAGTTATGTTTTGAATGAAGCGGCGCTTCTAGCAATATTTACGGTACAGGTACAATCACAATTACGAAAAAAATAATTTTGTAACTTTCAGAATTTCTGGTTTCCATTTCCAAGCTTAACTAGGGTACGTTGGACATATTTTAGAAAACTGAAAAACAATGCCCGCACAGCTTTCAGTACGATGCGCGAACGGAAGATGTTAACCGATTTTAAAAAATTTTATGCCGTTTTTCTTCTTATTACAATAGGCAACTTTGCCGCACTAAAGCGTTCCGTAAAAAAAAAAAAAAAAAAATGTTTTTTCGACCCACCCTAGTCCAGAGTCGGTGTCGAACTATTGCTTCCTCCCTCTCCCTTAACTGGCCTTGTTCAGCGATCGATGTGCGTAGGGTCAAGGATCGGCTCAAGATGGATGAGCTCGATCGATGGGGCCGGATGGCTTTGCTTGGTATTGGGGTGCTGGCGTTCCGGAGCAGTCCTGTTAGCAATCGATGGGTGGTCGACCACAGTAGGCTGTCGGAGCGCCATTTCAATGACGCCCTCAAATTTCGTTGTATGTTTTCGGTAACCGACAGGTCTTACACGCCTGCAGGGCGCTGGACACTGCGAGGTGTCGGCACTGCGGGGCTCCCGTTGAGTCGCTGCCTCGTGTATTGGGCCAGCGCGACAAGAGCCTCGGGGCCGTCCTCGATCGCCACGAGCAAATTTTGCAGCATGTGTCCAATGACGTTGGGACATTGTTCGGCCCTCTACCCTCATAAAGGAAGGTCTTTTTATCACGCCTGGTGGGGACCGCGGGGGGGGGGGGGGGGGGAAGGGGGCTCGTGGGGGCCTCCCCCGCCCTACCGTTGACCGGCTAAAGGGTCCGCGGGCCTCTGTGGTTATTGGCACCTTATTTCTGGATAATGGGTAGGTTTTATCGGGGGGTGGGGTTGTAGAGCGAATGGCCCGCCTTGGAGTCTAGTCAGGGTCTTCCTTATTCCTCTTATCAGCAGCTTTACACTGCTTTTACTCGCGCTGCGCCGCCTTGTGGGAGTGGGCCCCTCATCTGTTGACAAGTACATTACCAGGCTGGGTCGTGTGCTTGGAAGTCTTTTCGCTTAGGGTAGGGGATCCCTCTGTAAGATTGCAAACACATTCTGGGAATAAGATCATGGCCGTACAGATCAAGGTTGTAGGCATATTTTTTGTTTTTTTGGTGATATAAGTTAGGCTATTTGCTATGTTACGATTTTTTTTTGTACAGTCGTAAAAACGCTCTGCGGCGTTCTCAGCTTTACCTCGAACTTAGTTTATATAACATGTTGTAGTCACCAACACTAACGTTTCGTCCTTGGTCACAGCGCTGTCTTGTACTATAACTTACAACTCATGATTGATTGATTAATGGGGCTTAACGTCTCATATTTATGCAACGATGGCTAATCGAGACGATGAGCGGGTGATAATGAAGATGAGAAAGATGATAATGAAGAATAAAGCCACATCCGAATCAGACCCATTGTACGTCGCGTGAGTCGTCATACGGGAGTCCAGCAAGGGAGGGAAGGGCCAAGTGGGAGGAGAAAAATTCAATGGGGCAGTGGGGGGGGAAAGGGGATTGGGGTGTGGACTGCACTTCGTCTGACTTATGCCAGACCTCCAAATTTTGGAGGGCGGACAATGGCGTAATGAGCAATTTCATATTTTATCTATGTGTAGAGAAATAGGCGACTACAAAAATGCAATTGTTCTGGGCCTAAATATGGTTATCTGAATCTTTGCCCAAAGTAAATAAGCGACTCATTTTATCGGTAAGGTGGTCATAATGGCATTGTTAATGTTGTTGTTGTTGTTGGCTAGAATACTTCAAGTAGTGGGCTGGGGGGGGGAGTCATGCAACTGACATATGTACTGCTCTTATCATATAATTAACATAAAAGAACATAGATGTGTGTAGGTTTACCCTAAAAATGGACTCGGTGCGCAAACAGCTTAATTGATATGTTTAAGTTTCAAAAACCAATATCATCTAAACAGTTCTTACTGTCAGGCAGTGAAAATTGTTGATACAAATTTATTCACGAGGCGTAGAATTTATGGAGTTACAAATAGAAAACTAGATCTCGTATGTGTATATCAATAATAAAGTAACATTACAATGATTATTGTAATTGATTGTATTGTACAATGATTATGCCTGAATGATCTCAACCGGCGGGCCGCCACTGCTTTACTCAATTACCTCACGAGGTAAGCCGCCACTGCTGCCAGGTTTTGTCTATCTATTTCATTAGCATATTCAGGTGTTAATAGGGCTAAACCAATCCATAGTTTTTACTCAAATAAAGCGTACACTACTATACCACACTATACCTTATAAAATGAAATGTTTGCTATTTAATATGGGGCAATGTCTTATATTTTTTGTATGTATAATCTTTTTATTTTTCAAGTGGTAAAGTATTGTCCTAGGCCTAAATATGGTTATCTGAATTTTTGCCCAAAGTAAATAAGCGACTTATTTTATTGTCAAGGTGGTCGTAATGGCATTGTTAATGTTGTTGTAAAGTATTGTCCTAGGCCTAAATATGGTTATCTGAATCTTTGCGCAAAGTTAATAAGTTAAGGCCCCTGAAGAGGGGCAAGTTGTCCCAAGGCTGCTTTTCTACGAAGAAAAAAATTCAATTTATTTGAGGGATCCGAATTCGAATGTCTGAATGACTATTGTGAACAATAATATAAACAGGTTCATAAAGACTAGTTTGATTGCAAAATTACTGGTTTTACCAACAAGTATTCTCTTTCGTTGACTATTTTCGGTCATGGACATAGAATGTGTTAGTAAATAGTTATGTGAAGTGTTAGTATAAAGAATGAGACACTCTAGAATCGGTAAGTTCGGTTAAAATGTCTACGTATATTTTTGATTCCACCACAGTAGATCAGGTAATTATTTATGACATTGATTTTATGTCACATAATTTGACTTTAAATAGTGTCTGTGTGTGACCAATTGTAATGTGTTTGTGTATGAAGGTCGGTGCACACTGGAAATAGAGAAAGGGATTTTTTGTCAATTACATTTTATTAATACTGGATTTGAAATAGATCATAAACCTGAATGTTTATATCTAAACGCTCGCGATTTAAACCGTACCTCAACTAAGGGCTATCGTTTTCAAATTTAAAAACAGTAAAATCATGATTGAGTTCTTCAAGAAGTAAAGTATGGTAGCTAAAAAAGCTTTGGAAGTTTAAAATTGGATACTATTTGAACACTAAAGTTTAAATTTCAATTCAATTCAATTCAATTGTAATAAAAAAGGGGTTCACGGAGAAGAGACACATTCAAATAAAACGACGAAGAGACACAATTCGTTAGTAGTAAAGGACTCAGAAAGAAGGTTGATGAAGGCGGAGAACAGAAGAATAGAAGAAAGAGAGAGAAACACGATAAGATGCTTATTATACTTTGTTTTTACACATCTAGAATATCTTATGTTATTATTTATCTTCTTTATTTCTGTATTTGTACAAAACCATTCACTTAATATGAATGTAGGAAAATACATAATATGTAAAACAATAAAATTGTAAATTAATAAACATGTACAAGACCTTGCATTACTTCCTAATAAGAAGGTATGAAATTCATCACTGCTGTATTTCCTTTCAATTTTAAGTGAACTAACCAACCACTTATCCCACATCGTGCATCATACGCCTAGTCAAGGCTACAAGGTGGTATCTACCCATATAAATTGAAATAAAAACTTCTTTGAAACAAAGGCACTGTGGGCTGTGGCTCATGTTTAGGTCTCTGGGGCATAGGCCTACGCTAGGCACCCGAAACGTGTGGGTCTAGGGCCTAGCTAAGCCTTCGTGCAGGGCCTAGGGCCCTAGGCCCTAGCATATATGCCCCAACCCTATGATCATAATGGGTGAGACCCAGTTAATGTGGCTCTATAGGGGCAGTCTGTATCCTGCTGGCTACTTCAGAGTCATAGGCCTAACGTGCTCTTAAATATATGTATACATAAAATGATGATGATTAATGGGGCTTAACGTCTCATATTTTCGCAACTATGGCCAATCGAGACGATGAGTGGGTGATAATGAAGATGAGAAGATGATGATGAAAAATAAAGCCAAATCCGAATCATAAAAAAAACAAAAAGAAAAACAGGAGAGCCAAAAAGTGCCATAAGAGTTTAATGGAAACGCTCGCTTCGCTCGCCTAATCAATATCTGTTGAGGATACTAATAACACGTTTCCGCATTTAGGCCTATTTTCACTATGTAACATGGGGATGTTTATTGCATAACAAACTGCATTGCCAGATAACAGATGCTTGCATTTGTTTTGGGTAGACGAATTTGAAATATAAATAAATGAGAAGTAAACAGACCGACCTACGGCCAGCACGATATCGTTGTGTGGAATACACCAGCTGTCAGCACAATCATAAAGATGTAATTCATAGACATGTGCTCCAACAATATGCTATCTGTGTTTGTGCACTATCGAGTGTTGCGCGACAGAAAATGACCACATGTATAATATCAGGGCTTTGTTCAGCGCAATCGCGGGGAGGGAGCGGTGGCAGCTCATGGACATGGGAGTACATTTGGCAACATGCACATAAGAGCCCGACTCAGTGCCCAGCAGAGCCGAAGGGCGGAAGAGGGGGAAGGTGACACAACCTTCCTCAGCGACTGTTCTCACCCGACTGACGTCGCACTCGCACCTGGCCGTGAAGCTTCGCTTCAATATGATCGACTCTCTCGAGATTGGTGTGAAGGCGGGACGCTAGCGCTCTTGCGGAGCGGACTGCTCACCACTTCTCCGCCACTATTCGCCTTTAAAGGTCTCACTAGGAGCGGTGCTGTCGATTCCAATGATTGATTAATGGGGCTTAACGTCTCATATTTATGCAACAATGGCTAATCGAGACGGATGAGCGGGTGATAATGAAGATGAGAAAGATGAAAATGAAGAATAAGGCCACATCCGAATCAGATCCATTGTACGTCACGTGGGTCGTCATACGGGAGTCCAGCAAGGGAGGGCCGGGCCAAGTGGGAGGACAAATATTCAGTGGGACAGTGGGGGGAAAAGGGACAGGGTCTCCTTCCGTCGCCTCTTACGACTAGCAGAGTCACTCTTAGCCTATTCTTCCCCGGGCCGAGACGGGTCCAGTGTCGATTCCAAAATGGCTGCGTTAGTGCGGATAAGTTCGATGTCAACGTAAGGTTTTGGGCTTATTCCTGTATGGTTGTGGGTGCACTGTGAACGAAATGGCTATGCCTCATCCTTGTGTTATTGAAATATACCAAATTATGGTATATATAGGGAACTTCCAACGCCCATTTATTGAGGAATTGAAGTTTTGAAGACGAACCACTTAATGGAATGTGGTTAAATGTCGCGCACAGAAACTACACTCGAGGTCTTAGCTCTGTGCCTCCAAACCTCGTGTCTGGATGGACGACCGCATGAGCTTCGTGTCCAAATTGGTTTGGAAACAAGAAATACAATTAGTGCTAAGTGTTCGTGTGAAGCGGGATAGCACGTCACTGCAGTTCTACTGTTTCTAAACAGGTGAGTGGATAAGAGGTTAGGGCTAAACCCTATGGCCCCAACATTGATTACAAGATTATTTAGGCCTACTTCTCATGTAATCTAGACTGATGAATTTTGTTAATATCATGTTCTATTTATTAATAGGCTAATCCAATGGTTCATTCTTCTCAGTGACACATCACACATCTATCATCATTCACCGCAATGGTCCCGCCACCACAAGCCCTACCTAGGCTCGAGCCTAGGCCTGACAGTTGGCAAAGTAAAGCCTTCTAGGGTATAAACAGTATAAGGTATGTCTATTATAATAAAACCCTATTTTCTGCAGTTGTGTAAGCTTGAAGGCATTTTCTGTGTTGTACTAGGCCTAGGCCTACCTAGCAGAAGTCCAGTTTGACATGGATACACATAGGGGGTCTGGGCCTAGTGCTAGATCTACAAAGCCTATAACTGGGTATGAACATAAAATATAAGTTGGTGCAGGCTAGTACATCACAAGCAACTTTCTTGATTCGTTGATTGATATTTGGGCTTAACGTCTTATATTTTTTGCAACTTGGCTAATCAAGACGATGAGTGGGTGATAATGAAGATGAAATTGGGGGCTCTTTGGAAGAAAGGGGCAAGTAGGAGGGCGCATGAGGAAAGGGGAAAGGGGAGGAAAGGGGAAAGGGGAGGAAAGGGGGTGCACCAACTGGGATTTGAAACCTTACCCTAGGAAATGTTGGCTGCAGAAACATCGTCAGGATGAGTGGCTGATATTGTGTTCTAAACCAGCCGTTGCGGAAAGAGACACGTTACCATAAAGAAAAATGTGTGTATGCCTATTGCTCAGAATAAAGACAGTATACTTTGTTTGCCCAATTCTTAGGGAAAAACCGAGGGAAACACTTGACGATTAGTGTTATTCGGTCACGTCGCGTTCAGGCAGGACCGAGGGCAGGAGGCAGCAATAAGATAAACAGAGCCATCCATCGTGACACGGTATAAAACGGGGGAGCTATCTCTGTATTAACCAATGGCGGAGAAACTTAACAGTCCAATTGACGTAATGCTTTCAAGATACCAGCAAACAACCGGGTTTGTTGAAGCATCCCGGCTGTCCGTGTCATTCTACGGGTACCACGGAAGAAGGTAAGCTTTTAATATTGGACCAAAGATTACATACTAGTATTTGGTTAGTCGAAAACATTTCATTTAAAATTTATTAATTTATCATAAATCGAGGGTGGATTGCATCGACCACTCGTTGGGATCCACTCAACCAAAGAAAATCACTTATTTGTATTGCTACATAGAGAGTCCGCCAACGTCAAGGCGGGAACCCGCTTCCGTGCAAAGCCAGTGCACTGCCCTTTTAAAATAGGCCGTGGTGTTTTTTCCAAGCACCTATATCACGGTAAATATACACATTCAACTCATATGTTCTACTTTAAGGCGGGTGCACACGACTGACTTAAGTTGGCCAACTCTGGTTGGGCCCAACGTAAGTTGGCCTACTATAAAATGCGCACGGGCAAAAGCCAATACGCACTATCACGGCTTTCCTTATGCTATGTGTATGTGTACACTGTGATGGCCCGAGTTTCCAGGTTGACAGATCATTGTTTGTAGGTTAGAAGTATTTTTTGAAACAGAATATCAGGTCTTTAATTGATAAACTGCACTATGGGTATAACTGGAGTAGCTGCACTGCAGCAAATTATCGCCGCATCGTGCATATTGTTAGATTATGGAATGGAATGTCGTCAAGAAAAGCGGAGAGTATTGGTGAAGCAGTGGCGTGAGAGATTACAGCACTCTTGTTACTGTGATAAGTTATATAAGTCTCTGATCCGTACATGTTTATGAGGCAACTGAGATTATACCCTGAAGCTTTTGAACATCTCCATGTTGGCGAAACTCGAGAGTGGGCCTAAAATCTACACAAAGCAAAATAACCTCAAATTCAAGGCGACTTTTAAGAATTTCGATTTGATCTGCGATTCATATCGATATTTGCGAGGTTGGGTTGGCGGAATATAGAACTTGGTTCTAATCGTCACCAACTATCAAATGAAGCCACGCGCATGCGCAGAACGATCAACAACCAAGTTGGCCAACTGGTTGCCCAACGCACATCAGTCGTGTGCAGCCCTCTTTACGTGCAGCACCAACTCTATTAAAAGAAGAACCGAAACTAGTGGACCGAGGTGGATATGCCTTACAGAGTGGGAACGTGTTAAGTTGCACTCTAGGACTGCAGATGCAATAACGACAATTCAAGCTAGGATTCAGGCGAGCATGAAGAATGCCGCTTATGAATTGGAGGTTAGTACGCCTATTCAGGTTATTCTAATGCTTTCAATAATTCGACAGGTACCAAAGGCGGGCTCTGCCTAGGCCTACGTCCGAGTCTAACTGAATGTATTATCATTTTAGATCACTATAAAAAACGATCAAGTGAGTTCGGCTTCGTGCAAATGTCCTACGGGGACTCTGCGGTGTCACCACATGGCCACAGCATTGCTGTATGCAGCCGAAAGTTTCAGTAAAACAGATTTGTCTTGTTCGTGGAACAAACCGTCCACGTCGAAAACAATGGCATCAAATGTAAAAGTAATTGAAGATATTTGGACCCCATCCAGGACATATAAGATCTAGGCCAGTCGTAGGCCTATCCTAGGTAGGCCCTAGCCTGGACTTGGGTGCAGGCCCCAGCCTAAATAAGACTCTAATTTCTGGGTCAATTGCTCATTTAACTATTATGAAATTGTTGCAAGTGCAAGCCTTGGCTGTTACAAGACAAGATAGCATTGACGAGGTGACACTAAATTCAAGTTGTATAATTAATTTCCTCCCACTGAAAACAAGAATCTCATCTTGTATTAAAATTACCATGTAGAGCTTTAATGATAACGTAACTGCCTTTTGGGTGGTGATGATAACCTTTAGCCTACTAGAACTTTAATGTGTGTTAATTTCAGGATTCAGCCTCAACCGGGAACCGAACCCTGAGGATTACAAGTGGCTTCATGATTCAGTGAAGGCTACACATCCCCATCTTGGAACCGTGTGGATGTCTGATGAGCCTGTGGCTGTGGCAGGTCTGTTATTCTGAACACTCCAGGCATAGGCCTACAAACCTTTTGCGGCTATACATTGTAATAATATTTGTTCACTAAAAATACATAGGCCTACCGTATGTCTGATATCATTTAGTTTAATTGCTCCGTATCCGTTATACACGAACTTTGAGATCGTACTACATAGGCTTACTACAAGTCTGGTTCGTGCTGAAAGAGAAGGCGTGGTTAGCCGCTTGCTAAACGTACGTGTGTACGCAGCTCGGTCCGCATGTGTTTTATCACTCAATTTGAGATCGCGCAGACCGTGCTAGCTCGACTTCTTCTCCGAGCTGGAATGGTTCGAGCTTACGTGTTTATCAGGCAAATTCAGTTCGCATAATGTTCAGCTCGAGCTTACGAGGTCGCACTCGGCTCGCGTGGTCAACGTAGAAGGAGATTGATTGATTGTACTATTGTGACAAATAGCTTTCAATAGGTAGGTATATAAATGAAAAAAATAAAAAAAATAATAATATTCTGCCCATGTACGAGTGTAAAGTTACAAGAACATACCGTTTTCTCATGGTAACAATTTGTATATTTCAGATGTAAATATATCCACTGTTGCAGAAGCAATTCTGTTGCAGAAGCAAAGCTCATGGCTAACGGCATACTTGGTTCATCTCCGGATGGTCTCGTTGGTAAGAAACGTATTTAGTACTTTGCAAGTTTTCTTTCTTCTTGCTACTAGTATTTGTCCTGCCTTGCTGTGTGGTCAATTACATCACAACAATGTTCATAAATATTATCATAATAATTATAGGTCTGACTCTATGTTTGACTTAATTGAGGAGGATTCACAAAAGCAACCCTTTGTTGTCAGCTTGTTCTGTGGCTTAACAAAACCACCTGTTGATGAGTTTTTGGAGAAGTTTGTTCATGATTTGTGTTGCCTGTTGCAAAACGGACTCATCTATAAAGAAAATCTTGACCCCCTCACTATTTTTGTACATTCATTTTGCTGTGACACACCAGCCAAAGCATTTGTTAAGTGCATTAAATCATACACTGGTTTTTTTGGTTGCGATAACTGCACCCAAAAAGGTGAGCACAGGGGTCGAATGACTTATCCGTCAATGGATGCAGCCCCGAGGACTGATTTAGCGTTCCAAGAAATGGTGAATATAGAGCACCAAAAAGGCATCTCTCCATTATCCAGATTAGGCATTGGTCTTGTAACATCTTTCCCACTCGATTACATGCACCTTGTTTGCCTCGGTGTAACGCGCAAGTTAATTACAGCTTGGAAAGACCGGAGTAGTCCTCAACGTCTGCTCTTGCGAAGCCTGGAAGACCTCAGTTCTCTTCTTTTAGGTGCACAGGAATTCTGGCCTACAGAGTTTAGCCGGAAGCCGAGATCATTGTCTGAAGTGGAACGGTGGAAAGCTACTGAATATCGGCAGTACTTACTGTATCTAGGTCCTCTGTACATGAAGGACATTTTATCATCAGCTTTATATAAACACTTCATGCTACTTTCCTGTGCAATTACTATTCTTGTTTCGGAACCACTAAATCAAGAATTTAATGCACAAGCTGACCAGTTATTGAGAAAATTCGTTGTGGACGCAATTGATTTGTACAGCAAAGAATTCCTAGTCTACAATGTCCACAATCTCATTCATTTGAGCAGTTTTGCAAAAAGTTTTGGCCCATTGGATAGTTTTGCTGCATTCCCATTTGAGAATTGCTTGGGTGGTTTGAAACTACTACTACATAAATCGAATAGTCCTCTCCAGCAGGTGTGCAGACGACTAAAAGAACGTGAGCTGGCTACCCGAACTATCCAATGTAATAACAGACCAGAGTCGTTTGTAGTAGTTGAGAGTAGTAGAGTTGTGGCTAGAAATCGTCCTTCTGATGGTATAGATGGCAATCATTTTACCAAGGTTGTAGGGCCATTCTTCAGGCTCAGTACCCACAAACGTGACTCATGTGTTTATCTTGCCAGTGGCCCAATAATACAAATTTGCAATTTCATTGTAACTGACTTAAATCAATTATTTGTTATTGGTAAACAGTTTCTTCACCAATCAAATTTGTATAATTACCCATGTGAATCATCAGACCTTTCTATTTTCAAAGGTTTCAAATCTTTCTGAAGATGTTTACTCCTATCCCATCAGTAGTATAGATAGAAAGGCAGTACTTCTTCCATACAAGGGTGACTTTGTATGTTTTCCCTTGCGCCATTAAGTTTAGCTTAGAAACCACATTGTCATACAAAATACATTAGGCCCTACTTAGTTAGCTGTGTTTGGTTTTACTTTTCAGACAACATTACTATCATGTAGTAGAATTCTGGCAAGACGAAGGAGAGCCAGTTAATGTAATTTCTAGCACCTGGCTTACTCCTAGTGGGGATTTTTGTTACTGGCCAACTCTTTTCAAGACTGATGCCTTACGCATCAAAGCGGCATACAAACATATGCCACCTGATTATAATACATGGGAGAAATGCCCAGTCAATCGGATATACTTCCACCGTAAGTATGCCACCAAATTTGTTCATAGTCACGTTACTATAGGAAACATCGAGATTTTCAGGTGACGTTTAGGCCTGGCAGAGTGGTAGCTTGAATTAACTTTGTGATAAGTAACTTGCTGCTTCCAACGTGGCCATATTTGCATATGCACCACTGATGTTCTACACCTTGAATACACGAATTTCAGTGTAGCAGCAACTGTAATATCATATATTTGGATTACTATTTAAGTTGTAATTTAATGCAAACATAAAAATTCTTAACAGGTGCACCATAACCTCGAGTTATTTTTCCATGACAACTGCCATGCTATGTCTTGTAGACTCACTTGAACATATTTATCAAGCTGGCTGTGGTTGATATTTGCCAAATCGAGCCACTAGGTTTTCTGCATCTCTGTGGGGGTGGGCCCAGTGTTACATTTATCAAGCTTCCTGTATGTTAAGCCAATAAAGTATTTGATGCCACCGTCACAATAAAAAGTGAATAAACATTCTGTTCAGTAACAATAGGTTGCTTGAGGTCTATGTCACGTGTGGCATTTTGCTATGGTTATCCATGGCTCACTCTCACAATGAGGGTATTTAGTTATCTCTTACCTACTAAGGTTGTATTGGCACTTTTCCAGTAGGCCCTAATCATGAACTCGTGTCTATTTTTAAATTCCAGCAATAATGGAAGCGGCTATAGCCAAGATGAAACGCCTACAAGACAATGGGTCCATATCATCCTCTGATGCGGGCGAAGTTGCAGTGAGGAACTTGCGGAAAAGAAGGCATAAAGTGGTCATGGACAGCGATGTGTCCGATTCAGAGCAGTACGAAATTCGTCAACATAAAACTATCTCTAAAGCAATCTCCTCCTCTTCCTCTCAAGCCCGCTCTACCATCCGTTCCCCACAAAAAAGTTTAGTTTGTTTAAAACACAAACAAAATCCACATTGCTCCACATCCAAACCTAACGTACCCACAACAACCACAGCCACATCGACACTCACCGCAACTACACCCACCACACCCAGACCTACACCCACCACCACCACCACGACCACACCCAGACCTTCACCCACCACCACCACACCCAGACCTAAAACGACACTCAGGTCTACACCCACCAGCTTCCAACCGTCCTCAACATCTCAGCATCTTAGAATCTCGTCATTTTCTTCAAGCAGAACCGATGAACCTTGTTCCAAATGTGCAAGGAACGATGGTAAGTTAATTTATTTGGTGCATGTAGATAGCCTGTGTTTCTTACAAATTCATTATAACATTTTTTGGTAGTCTACTAGTCTTACTTGGATTGTACTGCAATATTTGATTTATAACCACATATCAGGCAATGCATTGCATATTGTGACTGTTCTCTCCACAAATCCAAACTTCTTTAGATCTCTTACTAGCCCCTATAGGGTAAACTTATTCTTTATGTTTACTTACAGTGGCATTTGAAAGAATGTTCGGCATGTTGGACGAGCTACAAAAAGAAGTGCGTGCAAATTCAAAGCTACTAAGAGCCTTGCATGGAACCCAAGGCTCTGCTAATGCAGCAGAGCCCATGTCTTTTGTCGAAATGGAGGGTTTGCCATGCCGCACGCTGCAGGACCTGACAGACCTCAATGAGTCGCTTACTAATAAAGCTGAATACAGCAAGAGGGTATGCCTATGCTTATTTATATTTATTTATAGAGTTTTATTGAAGTGATAACATGTCTAGAAGAGCAATTGCTGTTGCAATGGTTGGTTGTATGAGGCTCGTAGAAATAATATAGCTTCAACCTCAGATAATACAATCGACGGTAGGTTGTACCGGAGGAACCGGGATCGATTCCCGATCAGAGCAAACTTTTTCGTCAATCTCTATGACTGCATAATAAATAAAGCCATTTGCTGGCTATATTAAACCTAGTACAACTTTAAATGGATAGAGTACGCCGTCAACCGTGCGGGAATAGGAAATTGCAATTACAAATTTTATTTTAAAAAGCATTACTTGTGTCATATATCCCAATGCTTAGAGAGAGAGTTTGTAAAATTCACCGACTGTTTTGGTTTTAGGTTGCATTTCTAGCATCATATACGGGGAGCAATGTCAACGAGTCCGTATGGTCGGTGCTAGGACGCACCTTAAGCAAGCCCCTCACCGATGATATAAGGTGGTCCAACGTATCAGGAAAAACCAGTATCTGTAGTTTTCCATTGGTATTGGACATGATTCGAGGTAAGTAAGATACATCCAAATATGATCTGTTTAGTAGCTAAACGTTTAGCACCTATCAGATATCACGTTTAAACGTTCAAAATCGGGGGGGGGGGGGGGAGGGAGAATTTATTTTCTTTGTTAATTTTAAAAGTTATTCATCTGTTTGTTTTAGGCTATGCCTACAGCTAAATCATTTATGGTGCTCTTTAGGGTGTCTCTAAATGCTCGGGTTGGTGTCACAATGTCAAAAAAATGCCAATTTAGTTATTTAATTTCATAGATAAAAAGCCTAAAAGGTTGATCGTTTGCTTGACATTATGAACGTTTAAACGCCTTTCGGCGTTTAAACGTTTACACGTCTTAGCCCTAGATCTTTTGCCTAATTTCATGTGTTTTTGTTCAAATCTTTTACAATGAAAAATGAACACATAAATTGTAGGCTACTCAAGGTGTAAGGTAGGGTGACCATATTTCCAAAATAAAATAGAGAGCCAATATACAGTAGCTCAATTAGTAAGGCTTTACAAAGTAGCTAACACCCAAATAATGCCACGTCTGCATGAATTCCAATTTGTTATTTCAGTTGCTGTTCGACGGTCAGATCCCAATGTCAAAATGGTTGATATTGACAACAAAATCAAACCTTGGCTGCGGGGGTCTAGAGACCGGGACGGTGGTAGGCTGGGACGCACTAAGGCAAAACAAGGTGGACTTCAAAACCCCGTCCCCGACATCAATAATGCTATCGCAATGCAAGATATCATTGCTCAGGACAACATTGCCCAGGACGTCGTTGCTCAGGACAACATTACCCAGGACATCAATGCTCAGGACATCAATACCCTGGAGAACATTGAAGAGGTTCTTGGTGATGATAAGGAACACCAGCCACCAGGAGGAACATCAGCAGAGGAATATGCAGGCAATCAGAAACCCTCGAGACAATGGAATAATGATTTGACTGATTCCGAATCTTTAGATTATGAATTTGAAGATAGTAATGTTTTAAATTTCGAAGAATATTAATGCAGGGCTGCCACTTGCCACTATTTTCCACTATTTTGCCACTTTTTTTTAGTAAGCCACTTTTTTGCCACTTTTTTCTTGAATTTTGCTTAAAAGCCACTAATTTGCCACTTTTTTAAAGGTTTTGATTCAGATTGTTTAAAAATTCAGTATTTTATCATTTATTTATACAGAACTTTTCCAATACATTACGTGTAGTCACTAAAATGTTGTAATTTTTTTCCCGAGACTAGCTGTACAAAATGTGTATACATTGCAACTGTATTCCACTTAGTTCAAATTGGAAAATTGTAAATTGAAATGTGGACCAGCGCAGCTACATTTAGCTACAGTATCACCAGTTGCCAATAATTCTAATTTACCAACATGTAGTACAGTTTCAGGTCCTAGGCCTAATCCACAAATAAGACTATGTAATGCTAGTGAAGCTGTAACAAGAGCTGAAATTATATCGGCATTGAAAAATGTGCAAAGTAATATGTCAGCAAATTCATGCGAGGACATAGCTGAAGTCTTCGAATCTATGTTTCCTCAATCCTTTCCTGCCAAGTTTAGCCTCGGAAGAACAAAATTAGCATACATCATAAGTGAGGCGTTAGGTCCTTATTTTAAGGAACAAATTGTGGCAGATGCCCGTGTCTTTCTTTTCCGTACTCTACGATGAGACGACTAATAATGAAAGCCGAATTTGCAATAAACAATGTTGTATTCCATCAAATTTTGTTTTTATGTCTGGTAGTTAAATCTGAACTGATGTTAATATGACAGTAAATAATTTATATATGCTACTATTTTGCCACTATTTTTTAAATATTTGGCCACTTAACTGCCACTTTTTTACTTAATGTAGGCCACTATTTCCTCTATTTTTGGTGTGAGCAGTGAGTGGCAGCCCTGTTAATGTTAATTATTGTAGGCTACTAATGACTTCGGGTACCCGGAAACCGGATTAGAACCGGTTCTATCGAGATCTGGATCTGATTTTTCAAACCAGTCAATTTTGTTGCTTAAGAGGAAGGACTACTAGCCAATATTAAAACCCGCGAAATTAACGTATTTTTGTCATATCTCAATAACGCCACACAATATCGAAACAGTGACACCTATGCATATTTTGGATTCGTGAGAGCTCAATACCAAATGAAAAAGATTTCGTAGATTTTAGTAATTATAGTTGTAATTTCTAATTAACTTGTAAATTAGTTAAATTAGAAATAATAATTATAATTACTGCAAACTAATAAATCTTTTTCATACAGTATTGAGCTCTCACGAATCCAAAATATGCGTAGGTGTCACTGTTTCGATATTGTGTGGCGTTATTGAGATATGACGAAAATACGTTAATTTCGCGGGTTTTAATATTGGCTAGTAGTCCTTCCTCTTAAAACTTAAAAGTTGCATATATAATATTCATGGAGAGTTGCACGTCCACTAATTTCCTTCGTAATTAGCATTGAATTCGATGAGATTTGCTATTTGTTTAATTCAGTGGTGCAGATCGCCGCACGTCTTGCATAAAATGCCTGCACGTAATTTTCCTTAGTCTTTACTCTTTTTGTAATGGAAAATTAACAAAATATATCATAGCTGAAAATTTTGTTTATTGTTTTCAAACCGGATTGAAATTGGATCTTACGTACAAGAACCGGATTCTAATTTTTAGGCCCGAAGTCATTCCCAATCACTAACATTACTAATCTTCAAAATTTAAAATATTTATTAGGCTATGACTGGTATTACGAGCAGCTAATAAGAAGGTTAGAAGGTAGCAATAACTTATTTTTGCCATGGCAACCACCGTTCAGAAATCGTAAAATCCACCTAATAATTTATTAGCTCCTATTACATTTCTTTAGTAGGTCCAAAGGTGTTGAAAAATGGTTTTGTTTATTTATGCAATGAAACTCAACTAAAATGATTATGATTATTTAAATGACATGTACGCCTATTTTCGATTATTCATTGCAGCAAAGGCCTACAATATAAACATATGTAGGCCTATGATTATGTCGTTTCCAGCAAAGCCAATTATGTAGTAGGTAGGAATTGTGTGTGTAAATATTTTAGATTTCATTTTAAAATACTACAGTAATTTCCCTATTAATATTTCAATTATAGGTACCGGTAGCTTACCAAGTTGGTTATTGATTTCGTATTTTGGTATCAAAATGCCCTTATTTCGCATAAAACCTCGAATTTCGTTTTATTTCACGATTTGATTTCAACTCCTATTTATTATTTGGAGATATGTGAAATAAAAGACGAACATCAAATAGCACATTTCGTTTGATCACGCCTTGTGAAAAACAACCCTTCTTATTAACTGTTCATAATTCCGGGCCTATGTCTGGTAGTTAGCATACTGTTATTCTTTATTGACTGCCACATAATATGTACATGCTTATCAACATACTAACTACAGAACTTGCTTTACAATTTAACCAAGTACTTATATCCTAGACCTTGTAACATCCTCTTTATCTATTATACATTTAAACTTCTTCGGACGTCTTTAGCATGTTTTATGCTTATGACGTTTCAATTAATTTATGGTCCAGCCGAATTTCCATAAGCAATGCTATTTCTAATTCGTCAGGATGCTTTTATTTTTTATTATGACATTTTCGTGCTTACTATGCATACTTGTCCTTGTCCCGTAATTCAATAGTTTCTTTTTAACACGTTTTTAAAGCGCTGTCATTGGCCGAGCAGTATCCCTAGGATCCAATTAGCAACAACTATCAGGTCACCCACACCCCCTTACGTGATTATGCCTTGCCCGTCGCAGTTAGGTATTCACTCCCGGTCTCGTTTCCAAGTAGCTATCAGTTCCCTCTCCCGCAGGCCGCTGGCATGTTTCGCGCACTTTCTTACGTAGCTCAGATTCCACTTCCCCCTGTGGCCCCGGGTGTGATTTTGCTGACCGTCAATGCACTCTATTTGCACTTCATTCACAACTAATGAAGAAAACATAAGCCTAATATAGTGCCCCTAAACCATATAACTTGTATAGGACTTTTGTGCAAACCTGAATTTTGGAACATCAATCCGAACCTCGAACCTGCATTAAATGGTTTCGAACCTCAAAGCTGCCTTGGTGTGTTGTATAGCTGGCCGAGTGTGTTTTGTATTTTATTATATCTTGTACTCGTGTATCATCATTTTCATGTGTTTATTGCATACATGTTTATTGTTTAATGTTTATATATATTTGCATCCATGTTTATTGTTTAATGTTTATATATATATATGTATTTTGTAGGGCTGCCCAACGATATCGATAAATCGATACGATATCGATAATAGAAAAATAATTCGATATCGATATAGAAATAATATATCGTACGTTTCGCGATATCGATCAAGTGTCAACTATCGTAAAAAAAAGTTTGGCGGTGTTGTGCTTCTGCATCTTTGCGATACCTACACTGCAACATTCGCGTTGGCACCTACTCGCCTTTCGTCGCGCTGTCTCGCCTTTGTGTTAGCGCTCCACCCGCCGTCCGCCAGTAACCACCCCCCCCCCCTCGCCAGCCCCACTAACGTGTAACGTGAGCCGTGAAAACATTTCGACGTTAAATTATTCACATTAAATTGTTTATAATAAATGGTCTCTGGCTGGTTTGGAAAAAAAATGACGATATCGGCGATATTGACCGAGTTTAAAAAATTCTATATCGCGATACGATATCGATAATTACATCCGCGATATCGATATGAATTTTTTCATCATTGGCCAGCCCTAGTATTTTGTACTATGGCCGTTGCTGAGGATGTACGATAAGGAAGATTATACATGTTTTTTGATACATAAAAATTGGTACATTTTGCACAGAAATATGCATATACAACCATTGTCTTGCAGTCTCATATTTTTTTATCATCTAAGATTATTAGTTTCATTAATATAATAATATGATCTACCTCCATTTTGTGTTATTCTATTTTATATTAATTTTGTTCAGTTTGATTGCTTAGTATTTTATCAATAACCTGTTGATTGAGACTGGGCCATGTGGCAAGCAATTGCGTAATATGTTCCTCTAAAGGTTACATTACTATGTACACTCATGCTCTGTACTCATCCTTAGGGGCTATAATGATAACCTATGTATATTAATTTTGTTCTGTTTGATTGATTTGTATTTTATCAATAACCTGTTGATTGAGACTGGGCCATGTGGCAAGCAATTGCGTAATATGTTCCTCTAAAGGTTACATTACTATGTACATTCATGCTCTGTACTCATCCTTAGGGGCTATAATGATAACCTATGTATATTAATTTTGTTCTGTTTGATTGATTTGTATTTTATCAATAACCTGTTGATTGAGACTGGGCCATGTGGCAAGCAATTGCGTAATATGTTCCTCTAAAGGTTACATTACTATGTACACTCATGCTCTGTACTCATCCTTAGGGGCTATAATGATAACCTATGTATATTAATTTTGTTCTGTTTGATTGATTTGTATTTTATCAATAACCTGTTGATTGAGACTGGGCCATGTGGCAAGCAATTGCGTTATATGTTCCTCTAAAGGTTACATTACTATGTACACTCATGCTCTGTACTCATCCTTAGGGGCTGTAATGATAACCTATGTATATTAATTTTGTTCTGTTTGATTGATTTGTATTTTATCAATAACCTGTTGATTGAGACTGGGCCATGTGGCAAGCAATTGCGTAATATGTTCCTCTAAAGGTTACATTACTATGTACACTCATGCTCTGTACTCATCCTTAGGGGCTATAATGATAACCTATGTATATTAATTTTGTTCTGTTTGATTGCTTAGTATTTTATCAATAACCTGTTGATTGAGACTGGGCCATGTGGCAAGCAATTGCGTAATATGTTCCTCTAAAGGTTACATTACTATGTACACTCATGCTCTGTACTCATCCTTAGGGGCTATAATGATAACCTATGTATATTAATTTTGTTCTGTTTGATTGATTTGTATTTTATCAATAACCTGTTGATTGAGACTGGGCCATGTGGCAAGCAATTGCGTAATATGTTCCTCTAAAGGTTACATTACTATGTACACTCATGCTCTGTACTCATCCTTAGGGGCTATAATGATAACCTATGTATATTAATTTTGTTCTGTTTGATTGATTTGTATTGCTACGTACTTTTTTCTGTAGAATAAAATACGGGCCACTACGCCCGTGGTGCACGCGGCTAGCTTGCAATCGGCGTGGGAGTGGTTCATAGATGGAGGGGAGGACAGGCATACAAATGATTGAACCAGAACAACCTGTTATGGGCGCCACTTAGTTTTAATAATAAGTTCACAGGAAAAACTAAGAAAACCTGGTACACAAAATATGGTGTTATGTTTGGCCCTTGCGCAAGATCGATCTTGGTACTACAATTACACTAATTAATTATCATTTAACAATATACAAATAATTACTCAAAGTTTAAATGAATATAATTAATTTCTTAGTGCTAAATTATAAATTAGATTTATCTATACAAAATAATATTGATAACATGGAAATAGTATTCTCTGCTATCTTCGTATGCTTCTGCGGCTTCACACGGAGGTGGGTGACAGCTCGAGAAGACGAAGAGATGAGGTCGGTGAGAAATACTTGAAGAGCCGAAGGGGAAAATAGGGGGAAAACCAAAAACCGAAAAAAACCCGGTCAACACGACACCTGCCCAAAGAAGCCCTGAGTTAGTGGTGGCACAAATGCTATGATTTCTTATGAAAAGTGGCAACAGTAAATAGGAAATATATAAATAATGTTTTTTTAGACTCACCCCGGGTTTCTAAAAATCACAGCAAATGGTCACGTGGTGTGGGAAATGGAGACGGCTAAAGTTCCGGAACGTTCCGATCAATTAAGTAGTGAGGGCGACGTACACTCTGTTGTCGACCCCTACTCGGTGGTAAGCTGCTCCATACACGATGATTCCTCGCTGAGAGACCCGACCAGACTGACTCCTTGTCAATGCAACACACCGCGATTTATGTCCGCCCTTGTTATTCCAGTACCGGGTGGGTACAAAAGTGAGTCGCGAAATCAGGTGCGTAACACTCCCCCTTTTCTTCCGGAGCATTTGATGCCACAACAATTTACTCGGGTGTTGGTTTCAAATCTTGGATATGCCAGTGTCCAAGACTTTTGTTCCTTTCATTACTTAACTCATACACTAATGGGGATAGTTTACGTATAATTTTATATGGTCCCATAAATTTAGGTGCTAATTTGGCGGCAAAATTGTCTGCTGCACAAGATTGGGCAAAGTTTCTCTTGTATACCATCTGTCCTACGTTGAACTGTACTGGCCTTCTTCTTAAGTTATATCTCTGGGAACTTGTATGGTATGCTTTCTGAAGTCGTTCTTGGACGTTTTTGTAGACACGGTTCAGGTCTTCTAATCTCTGAACATAATTGTCTCTGCCATCACTCAATGGTACTTCTTCATCTGGAGGTTTTCCATGTGTTCGACCAGAAGTATGGATTTCTCGTCCAAAGTTTAAGAATGTAGGGGTATAGCCTGTTACTTCGTGCACTGCAGTTCTCAGGGCATAACTTAGATGAGGAAGGTGCTGGTCCCATAAACGATGATTATCTTCTACATAGGATGAAATCATGGTTTTCAGAACTCTATTGATTCTCTCTGAGGGATTTACCTGGGGGTGATATTTTGCGTTGAAAAAGATTCTGCTTTCGTATTTCTGCGCCAATTTCTTCATCTCCTTGCCAGCATACTGGGAACCATTATCACAAAGTATGGTCTGGGGAGCGCCATACATCAATATAACATCCTCTTCTAAGTGTTTTACAATTTTTGTCGCCGTAGCAGCGCGTAAAGGAAATATTAATGAAAACTTCGTGAACCAGTCGGCTACTACTAAGATATACTTATGTCCTTTGGATGAGCGGGGAAATGGTCCTAGGATATCAGTCGAGACTAATTGCCAGGGGTGGTCAACACTTTTTCTTTTACCCATTAGTCCTGCAGGTAGACTTTGTTCAGGTTTGTATTGTAGGCATACGGTACAATGATTTACGTACTTCGAAATATCTGAACGCATTTTCGGCCAGAAATATAGTTGACAGGCGCGTTTATATGTCTTGTAAATTCCAAGGTGTCCAGCGGTGGGGTGATTATGACATTCGTCGTACACTTTAGGTCTCAACTCTCGGGGAACTACTAATCTCCAATCATCAAAATGCTTATAGAGCTGTCCATCTTGCAGTCTCCATTTTGCAAATTGAAGTGGCTTGGTTAGGACATTTTGAACCATACGGTTATACCAAGGATCTGTCACTTCTTGTGGAATAGTTATAAAGTCCAGAGGTATGTTATCTTGAGGAACTGATCTTGAGAGAGCGTCGGGGACAAGATGTTCTTTACCTTTCCTATGAATAATTTCATAATCATATGGCTGCAATCTTAGTGCCCATCGAGCTAATTTTCCTACGGGGTCTTTGAGGTTATGGAGCCATAATAGAGAATGATGGTCGGTTATTATGGTGAACTTGCTGCCTTCCAAATATGGACGATTTTTTTCTACAGCCCAGATCACGGCTAAACATTCACGTTCTGTGGTCGACAGTTTTCTTTCCGATTTGGTTAGACTTCTACTCCCGTATGCGATGACTTTTTCACCCTCTTCAAATTCTTGAGAGAGAACCCAACCTATTCCGTAGGAAGAAGCGTCTGTTTGTAAGGTAAAAGGTCGTGAAAAATCGGGACACGTCATGATAGGTGCTTGAATTAACTTTTCTTTTAGTATTTTAAAAGAATTCTCTGCTTCGTGAGTCCAGGAGAATTTCTTGTTTTTACATATAAGAGACGTCATGGGAGCAACAAGTGTGGAAAAATTTGGAACAAAACGTCTGTACCATGATGTCATTCCAATGAAACGTCGAACTTCTTTCGCGTTCATGGGACGAGGATATTGCAGAATAGATTCCACTTTACCGGGGTCTACATGCAGTCCAAAGGCGTCAACTACATAACCAAGGTATTTTAGCTCTTTTCTACAAAATTTTGACTTGTCCTTATTTATGGTAAGACCGGCATCGTTAAGACGTTGAAACACTTCATCCAATATTTTCAAATGTTCTTCAAATGTGGAGGTAATTATAATAATGTCATCCAAATAGACAAATACGTACGGTTCTAACTTCGGTCCCAGAATTCTATCAATAAGTCTTTGCCACGTAGCCGGCGAATTATGCAGACCAAATGGCATTCTTACAAAGTGAAACAAACCTCTACCTGGCACCGTGAATGCCGTTTTCTCCATACTGTCTGAATCTAGTGGCACTTGCCAATATGCACTTTTCAAATCAATGGACGAAAGAAATTTCGCATTACGTAAACGGTCCAAGATCGAAGATATGTAGGGCAGTGGATATGCGTCCTTTTTGGTTACCTTGTTTACTGCTCTAAAATCGACTACGAAACGATGGCTTCCATCAGGTTTGTCAACCATTAGGATGGGAGAGGACCACGCACTTTTTGACGGTTCTACCACGCCTAAAGCTAACATAGTATCGAGTTCTTGGTTAATAATTGCTTGCTTTGCTGGTGAAACGGGATAGTAACGTTGTTTGATGGGTTCCGAATTACCGGTATCAATTTTATGATGAACAAGCGAAGTACATCCAAGCTTATCACCCATCGTTTTGAAATGATGCGACAAAAGTTCTTCTAATTGCTTCTCTTGAACATTCGTCAAATGGTCTTTACTCAGATTCGTGTCTATTGTTGAAAGCTCAGTAGAGGATGTTGAGAAAGTCCACGTGTGGTCCGTTGGGTTTGGTATTATTTTCATTTTCTTCCAAAAGTCTAACCCCAAAATTAGTGGCTGGGTTACTTCCGGAACGACCAAGACTTCTAAAACCTGCACACGATCTTCAACTCGCATGGGTAGATCAAGACAACCAATAACTTGACAAGATTCACCATTGGCCACCTTTATTTGAAGACTCTTTGAGTTAGGCTTTAACTTTAACCCTATCGATTTCAAATTCTCGAAACATGTCCTCCCAACAATTGTTCTACTGGCACCAGAATCAAGAAGTCCAACTATCTCAATATCTAAAACATTAACTTTTAGATACAAGCGTTCATCTTCCCTCTTAGTTTCTAGAAGGTAATCCAAAGACGGTTGATATACCATTACATCAGATACTTTTTCACACCACTGTCGCCATTCCATTACAGTCGTCTTCGCGGAATTGTTAACGTTGGAGGAATGCAATGGAAGACGTTTTACATCCCTCCTCTGGCGTTTCCCTCCCTCTTATAAGCGCACTTCGCACAATTTCGGTAAATAACGCCTGGAGTTCCACACGAGAAGCAGAAAATGTTTGGAGGCTCAGGACATTGTCTAAAGCGATGCTTTTTTGAGTTGCAATTCCAGCATGATTTTGAATTGGGCTTTTCTCGAGTAGTGCTACTTTGGTACTCTCTCACATTACTACTTTGTACTGGCATCTCGATAGCATCTAGAGAGTTAATTGATTTGTTTGAGTAGGCTAAGTCTTGTTCTATTGTTGATGATTTGGGGGGAGGAGCTTGATATTTTCCTACTTGTACTCGACCATCTTCGATACGTCGAGCCAAGCGCCTTAATTCAGAAAGACTAGTAATTTCGTACACTGCAAGACGTTCTTGCAAGTATGGTGCCAAATTTCTTTTGACTAATTTTAGTTTGTCTATTTCGCGTACTTCTGTGTCTAGTCTTGCAAATAAGTTGTCCATAATAGCAAGGTAAATATCTATAGGCTCATGTATCCCTTGAGTTCTGCGTCGGATTTCCTCTTGTAAACACTCTTCATAATCAACAGGTTGAAATGCTAGCTTAAGCTCCTTCACTAGTTCTTTCCAACAACTGGTGCGTCGCCTAGCTGATCGAAACCATATGCGAGCTGGACCGGAGAATAAATCTAATGCTGAAGCCCACAATTCTTTTTCGGATATGTTACGAGCTATACATAACTCGGAAACTTCCTCCAAAAATGATGCAACACTAACATTGCCCTCTCCTGAATATGTCAGGTTCCATTTAAGTATAGGTATGGATTTTTGAGTATCTGTACTATTCAAATCTTTGGCACAAGTTTTACTATTAACATTAGGGATAATAATTGAATCGTCTCGTTTTTTATCTTCTACTACATCTTCGTCTGTATCCTCTCTATCACTGATAACTCGGGCCTCTAAATCTTCGTATAACTTGAGAGCCAATTTAAGTGTAGTAGAGCGTAAATCTAGAAGACTGCTATCAATATTTGTATCCAAATTCTGTAGTCGACTAACGTAATGAGAAATACGTGTTTCTAGTTTCCGGTATACAGCAGAGGAACGGTGATCAGAAAATGTGGTCATTTGTTGTGCTACGTCGTTGAGAGCTGACTCACAAAGTGATAATTCATCTGCGGCCTCTCCTACGCGTTTGGTAATTGGTACACGATTTCGAATCGCTTTTCTCAAATCCTTCCTCAATTGATTCACGTTTCCAGTTGGTGTAATATCACGACAACGCAACTCGTATTCAAGTTCACTTTTAGATAATCGCTCGACCTCCATATTCAAGTAATTTATAACGGCCCAAAAAGTTATAATAGAAAAAACAGGATAAATATAAATGCGGGATAGCAATATATCAAAACTACGTTATGTGCTACCTTAAAATTATCTAAATATAATTTTGAAGTGATAATGATCACTACATATGATGCACGAGTAAGTGCCACCTTAATAATATAAATAACTGTAATCTTAATATTTACTATTATTTCGGCAGAATATACCAATCCTTAACTAATTAATTATTTTTTTTTAATTATTAGTTAATCTAAATCATGGATAAATATTCGTCTACAATTTCGATGTGTGCCACCTTAAAGTTATCAGTTCGTGTGTAGCACTAATACTATTAACAACTCAGTCCGTTGCCACGTTAATCTTGATGTTTACGCAAACACAGTACACAACTACACACTGCGTAAAAGTAAACATACTAATCACACTTTGAACATTCTGACATCACAATACAATATAAATAATAAATACAGGTAATTTCTGGTTCAACATCCGTATAACCTACAGGCCTCACGTTCAGGTGCCATTTTTATGCTACGTACTTTTTTCTGTAGAATAAAATACGGGCCACTACGCCCGTGGTGCACGCGGCTAGCTTGCAATCGGCGTGGGAGTGGTTCATAGATGGAGGGGAGGACAGGCATACAAATGATTGAACCAGAACAACCTGTTATGGGCGCCACTTAGTTTTAATAATAAGTTCACAGGAAAAACTAAGAAAACCTGGTACACAAAATATGGTGTTATGTTTGGCCCTTGCGCAAGATCGATCTTGGTACTACAATTACACTAATTAATTATCATTTAACAATATACAAATAATTACTCAAAGTTTAAATGAATATAATTAATTTCTTAGTGCTAAATTATAAATTAGATTTATCTATACAAAATAATATTGATAACATGGAAATAGTATTCTCTGCTATCTTCGTATGCTTCTGCGGCTTCACACGGAGGTGGGTGACAGCTCGAGAAGACGAAGAGATGAGGTCGGTGAGAAATACTTGAAGAGCCGAAGGGGAAAATAGGGGGAAAACCAAAAACCGAAAAAAACCCGGTCAACACGACACCTGCCCAAAGAAGCCCTGAGTTAGTGGTGGCACAAATGCTATGATTTCTTATGAAAAGTGGCAACAGTAAATAGGAAATATATAAATAATGTTTTTTTAGACTCACCCCGGGTTTCTAAAAATCACAGCAAATGGTCACGTGGTGTGGGAAATGGAGACGGCTAAAGTTCCGGAACGTTCCGATCAATTAAGTAGTGAGGGCGACGTACACTCTGTTGTCGACCCCTACTCGGTGGTAAGCTGCTCCATACACGATGATTCCTCGCTGAGAGACCCGACCAGACTGACTCCTTGTCAATGCAACACACCGCGATTTATGTCCGCCCTTGTTATTCCAGTACCGGGTGGGTACAAAAGTGAGTCGCGAAATCAGGTGCGTAACAGTATTTTATCAATAACCTGTTGATTGAGACTGGGCCATGTGGCAAGCAATTGCGTAATATGTTCCTCTAAAGGTTACATTACTATGTACACTCATGCTCTGTACTCATCCTTAGGGGCTATAATGATAACCTATGTATATTAATTTTGTTCTGTTTGATTGATTTGTATTTTATCAATAACCTGTTGATTGAGACTGGGCCATGTGGCAAGCAATTGCGTTATATGTTCCTCTAAAGGTTACATTACTATGTACACTCATGCTCTGTACTCATCCTTAGGGGCTATAATGATAACCTATGTATATTAATTTTGTTCTGTTTGATTGATTTGTATTTTATCAATAACCTGTTGATTGAGACTGGGCCATGTGGCAAGCAATTGCGTAATATGTTCCTCTAAAGGTTACATTACTATGTACACTCATGCTCTGTACTCATCCTTAGGGGCTATAATGATAACCTATGTATATTAATTTTGTTCTGTTTGATTGATTTGTATTTTATCAATAACCTGTTGATTGAGACTGGGCCATGTGGCAAGCAATTGCGTTATATGTTCCTCTAAAGGTTACATTACTATGTACACTCATGCTCTGTACTCATCCTTAGGGGCTATAATGATAACCTATGTATATTAATTTTGTTCTGTTTGATTGATTTGTATTTTATCAATAACCTGTTGATTGAGACTGGGCCATGTGGCAAGCAATTGCGTAATATGTTCCTCTAAAGGTTACATTACTATGTACACTCATGCTCTGTACTCATCCTTAGGGGCTGTAATGATAACCTATGTATATTAATGTTTGTAAACAAGCAAATAAATACGAAAATTATTTCCTTACTGCTGTGTGATTATTGAACATTCAAGTTCCCGTACACATTTCCCGAGTAATTATTGTGCGGGCGAAATGCACGGAATGTGCGGGCAAAATGAGGGCGGAATGCGGAGGATGTGCGGGCGGAATGAGCTATTGTACGGGCAAAATGAGGGCGAAATGCGGAGGATGTGCGGGCGGAATGAGCTATTGTACGGGCAAAATGAGGGCGTAATGCAAGATTGTGCGGGCGGCATGCGGGCAAAATGAGGGCATGCCCGTGCGGGCCCCGCATGCTGGGGGGGGTGACATATTTTTAAGGTTGCCATCAGGGCACACCGTGCGGGGCCCGCGCGGGCGAAAAGAGGGCAGTGGTGCGGGCATAGTGCGGGCGACTAGATTTCTGTTTGCTGGGAAGGGACTTAATACCTTCATTATCTACATTCTACAACATACATTATTTGAAACGTAATACAGGAGAACGTGTACATCAGATAGATGTTGGCACTGTATTAAAATGTACCTTAGGAACTTAAGGTGAAGGTATCTAGGTAACTTAACTTTTTTAAATTAAGTTTTTTTGATGAATGTTGATAAACATTGATATTATGTCTGCAAAAAGTGGTTTAAAAGAAATTACACTTTCATTTTTTACGTGTACCGATAGCTTCAAAAGTCTTCACGTTCATGTAATTACACCTCTAGACCATATTTGTCAAGTACACCAAAATGTAGTATGCTATAGGTTGCTATCTTAGGATTGATGGAATACGATTTTAAAACACAATTATGTGACCAGTTTTTTTTTAATGAATTTGTTCGTGTCCTGGTGAAAAGACAATTGACTATATGCTGTTTTTACTATACCGAGATTGATAGATGGATAGATATTTGGGCTTAACGTCTTATATTTTTGCAACTAGGCTAATCAAGACGATGAGTGGGTGAAAATGAAGGTGAAATAGGGCACTGTTTGGAGGAAAGGGGCAAGTAAGAGGGCGCGTGAGAAAGGAGAAAGGGGAGGAAAGGGGATTGAGGTGTGGACTGCACTTTGTCTGACTTCTCCCCCTCGACCAGTCCGGCTAGGATGGCCCTACCAGAAGCATACGCTTCCGCCGGCATAGCTCTCGGGATCAACAAAGCACGCAAACCTGCCCACCACGATAAGGTAGCAGTCCCAGGGCAGGTTTACTATACCATAACTTAATTATGAAAAGAGTGACTTTCAAGAAATAAAGTGCATATCATGCGCTCGACCCTTATCTTCCCAAAATGCTTGCAGTCTCAAGCCTAAACTAAATATTCAACAACTAAATATTCGGATGTTTTGTTTGTTGACGGAACTTACAAATTAAATGTAGAAGATAACCCTTTGTATGTAATATTGTGTGAAGAAGGTACTGGCACAGGACGACCACTTTGTTACATCTTTGTACGGAAAGAAAGTGAAGAGCTTCTCGATCGAGCATTTAAAAAGTTTGTGTCTTTGACCGAAATTGTCAAAGACAACTGTAAAATTATTATGGTTGACAAGGATGCTGTAGAAATCAACATACTTTCAAAACTACTTCCACAAAGTACCATCCTGCTATGTAATTTTCATGTCTTGAAACGAATAAAGGAACGTCTAAATGCAGATGGTTATGCAAAAGGAGTTAAGGAGCAGGCTTTCACTGCCTTTCAGGCCGCTCTATTTTTTTTTCCGCAGAAACTGATTATTTAGAAAATGTTGCAAAATTACAAGGTATCGCTCCCAACCAGTTTGTAGATTACTTCTTTAGGAATTGGCATCCCATAAAGAAAATGTGGGTCATGGCATATAGGAAGTCTCTACCGACATTAGGAAACAATACAAATCAGAAAATCAAGGCATTTATTAGAAGTACATACCACTTACATGAGGCTGTAGAAAGATTGATGTACTTGTGGCCACTTTAGAAACATCAAATTGTCAAAATTCATTCAAGGAAGGCAAAACATTTTTAAATACAAAACATAACGATGAATTACATACAAATAATATATCTAACGTTTGTACTCAAAAAGCTTCGAAAATAATTTTCTTTGAACAAGACAAATTGGAAAAAGCTACTTATAACTTTGATTCAATTTTGCTTCAAATTACTAATGCACAAGAAAAACAGTACAATGATTGATTAATGGGGCTTAACGTCTCATATTTTTGCAACAATGGCTAATTGAGACGACGAGCGGGTGATAATGAAGATGAGAAAGATGATGATGAAGAATAAAACCACATCCGAATCATTTCCATTGTACGTCGCGTGGGTCGTCATACGGGAGTCCAGCAAGGGAGGGCAGGGCCAAGTGGGAGGAGAAATATTCAGTGGGACAGTGGGGGGAAAGGGACAGGGTCTTCTTTTGTCGCCTCTTACGACTAGCAGAGTCACTCTGGGCCTATTCTACCCCGGGCCGAGACGGGTTAAAACAGTACAAAATAAGCCAACATTTTACGAAATGATCTTGTTCATTTTTCATGCAACATGGCTTGCCTTGTTCCCACTTATTTGTAGCCCGTAAGGAAATGAATTGCCGACGGTTATAATAAAATGGTGAAGGATCAACTTTTCAAAATGTTTTAGTCCGCTTTATTTCCATTCTCCGAGAAAGAGTATGTAGATAATGTAAATGAGTTGCGTAACGTTGCACCTCAACATTTTTGGAATTACTTTGAAAAAAAAAACTGGCATTCGATGAAAGAGACGTGGGTTATGGCATATAGGAAGCAGGTGTCCACATTAGGTAATGATACCAATACTAGGATTGAGTCATCCAAAAACTGAAGGCTCTCATTAGACATACATATTATTTGCATGAAGCCGTTGAGAGGCTTGCATATTTTGTTCGCACTTTGGAAACAGCATGCATTTATATTTTTTGCATACATTGCATACATTTATAAATACCAAACACACTGATGAGTTACATACAAAAATATCAGAAGTGTTTACTCAAAAGTATCAAAAATAGTTGTTTACCAAATTGATAAGTTAAAGACAAATTCTTACAGTTCCAACATTTGAACATCATGTGTCATTGTCAACAATAAAAGTTATGTTATTAAAGAAGACTTCACGAAATGTGCTTGCACTTTTTCATGCAGCATTCTTTGCAATGTGCGCAATGTGCACACTTGCTTTATGCTCGTCGGGAAAGCGATATTGCCATGGTCAATCCTTCTTTGATTCAAGAACGCTAGAGGAAGGAAACTTACAGGGAAATTATTGAAATGCCGCAAGGAATTTCTTGTGCATCAGTGAATTTCATTCCCCAAGTATATTTTCAAAACCAGTGAGTAGCAATAAGAAATTTAAAACTGCAATCGAAATGTTTAAACCAATAGCTTCTTTTATGTCTATATGTGGCACTTTAGAATTAAATGAGTTTGCAAACACATTTGGGGAATTTTATGAAAAGATGAGGTCCAAAGACTTTTCAAAAATCCAAAGCTCCTCTTTCCATTCAGAACATATTGGCTTGTGCAAGTCTTCACACGTTAATACTACTTCCAGTACCTACAACGTAGGCGATCAAGCACAAGGCCGTGATCGTTCCTCAGAGCGCATTTCTTAACTACAGACAACTACACAGTAAAATGACTTTAACTCTCCTTTACCTATGTATTCAGACTCACATGCCACTCTACAAAATGACCACATTCAGTCTTCATAACCCTTAAATTCTGAATTGCATAGGCCAACCACTCTATAAGATAATCCTTGTCATTTCTCAGTACCATTAAATTTAACTTCATCGGGACAAGATCAACTAATTCAGAGTACTAATGTCAGTGCTTTAATTGTTTGAATGATGTTCCTCTTAACTTATGTAACAAGAGGTATCAAGTTTAGAAGTTTGAGAACAATTAGATGTGGCACATTCAGATTCAACGTTTACAAGTGAACCAGCTCTAGATCAGCCACGAGATTACACATCTCCCCCAAGTGTGTTGAGCAGTACCTAAGAATTTTACAAACTTCACAGGGACCATTATTAGAGACCAATTTACATACTATTACGGATGGTTTCAATTTTTCAAAAATTACCAATCCTCGAGACCGTCCAAACGGATCAAAGAAAGGTTTATCTAATTTCTCCGAAAACAGAATGATGTATAAAACAGTGTGCTAGATTGCAACGTGGGACGGGAGACCGTATTAACGTTCTTGCAAAAACACCCACTCCCCAAAATTGGGCCAACTTTATGAAATTGGATGAAAATAAAGCGGAACTTTTTAACTTCTTATCGCATCGACTGGTGTGAATTGATACTCGTGAGCACATCACTCTTGTGTGCACTGTTGGAATAAGCTTACATGTGATTTCAAGCAACGACTCCATTGATACAACAGTGGATCCGTGTACTTAGGAAGAAGTTGATGGTCGTCTTTTGTTGAATGCAAAACATTTAAGTTTGTTTAATCATCAAAACATCATGATAAGCACCCAAGTGTAATAGACCTCTCTATATTAAAAGACCTATTTTTAGGAGTGAAACAAGGTTGCAAATACAACAATATAACACTGTTTAAACTAATATATAATGAAATACAAAATATGTAATTACAAAATATGAAATTACAGTTGGTTATTGGCAGTTTGACTTTTATTATGATAGTTCTTTAGTTCTTGAATTCTTTGGATAGTTCATTGTTGAGTTTTAATTATAGTTCGTAAGTTTTGATCGTTGGTACATGTTTAATCATAGTTAAATGCACTTTCACACGTTTGTTCGTCATTGTTTGTTTTGAGTTTTAAGTTTTGAATTGTAGATCATGATCGGTTCTAACACAATGTTTAAACGGTACGGTTTTTAGTAGTTCTAGTTGTAGTTGTAGTTGTTGTTGTTGTTGACTCGGTGGATTCGATGAATGTCTAGGCTTGAGGCATGTTGAACCGGCCCGTGACCAGCCTCCCTGGTCCTGGAGAAGCATCACCGCTGCTTCTGACAGACACGTCTGTCCTCGGATGTTACCGTTGGCCGACTGTTTTTGTGTCTTTGTCCGTTCTGGAATCTTCGGTGTGAAATGGGGTGGGGGGTAACTGATTTTCGTTGGTTTGTCGCGTTCTTGCTATGCAAAGTTGCGTAATGCGATCACACACGCGTGAGCTGGAAGGCTTGCTACGCACTTGGTGCACTTGATATTTCATGTATCACAATCTTTAGGATTTAATTACTTGTGTGGTCACTGTTCGATTTGAGGGTACTTTTATTTGAACACATACGCATCGGCACACGTTCACTGTCTGTAAAGTTCATTCTAAAAACATGTGTCACTCATAACTGGTTCAATCATTTATAAAAACATTTGTCAAAACTGCCGGAATGTGAAATGTCAAACTTGCCGATAACTATAACTAATTTAATTACTAATGATATTAATAACTAATGTCATGGGATGTCAGGTTGGCACACTGTACTGCCAAAGTAGATTCGGACGTGGTCATTATCACACTGCACGCCTATCCCCAATTGAATGAGGATGAACTTTGGATTGAATTTGGCGTTGGTAAGCATAGACGTTACTTATCACGGATTCAGTGGATGCGACACAGTGTCGTCATTCCCCGGGAAAGGTAAGAAAACAGTGATGGATTATTTCTCCAAACACAAAACGTTTCAGACCATTCATACCATACTGTATCCAACGAAGCCCTGACGATAAAGTTTGTCAGGACATACACATGCCGGTAAATGCCAAATGATAAATTGAAGGACATGTGCATCAACACCAGTGCTCAGTCCCTCAGTCATGTTTGGGGAGAAGACCGTAAACACAAGAGAGATTGATTTCATGATCGCGTTAAACAGCGTTAAACGGCTTGAAATTATGTAATCAGGTTTTTTTTATTTGTCTTTCTATGACGAAAACAACCGGACTTAAAACAGTAATGTACCAATATTAGCAAATAATATTGAAGTCTTACAAAGAAAATCAGAGTATGGAAGTAACAAATAGTCAAACAATACTCAAGTTAATATTCAATCTTATTATACTGATTGTTATTTTACTGATCAGTTTTATTGTACTAGATTATTGCCTTTGTAATCTTTGGTAAGACTACTGTTTCCTTTAACCCACGAAAAAACATTATTAATCTACTGATATTAATTCATTAGTAAGTATGATTGTATCGGTAATAGAAACACAAATAAAAAACCAGTGATTATATAATTTCCAGCTCTTTATAGCGCAATGTAAACCGCTGTTTACTAGACCAACACCTTATCAATCTCGGCCAACTGCGCCGGCAGATCAACAACAAAATTGGTACTATGTTACTATTATTACTATTTGGGCTTAACGTCTCATATTTTTGCAACGAGGCTAATCGAGATAATGAGTGGGTGATATATGAAGATAAAATAGGGGGCTGTTTGGAGGAAAGGGGCCAATAGGAGGGCGGGGTGGAAAGGGGAAGGGGGAGGAAAGGGGATTGGGGTGTGGACTGCACTTCTTCTGACTTCTCTTCCTCGACCAGTCTGGCTAGGGTGGCCCTACCAGAAGCATACGCTTCCGCCGGCATAGCTCTCGGGATCACCAAAGCACTCAAACCTGCCCACCACGATAAGGTAGCAGTCCCCGGGCAGGGGTACTATGTTACTATGCAGTGAAAAAAGCAGTTGTTTGGTTACGTTCGGCGATATTGGTTCGACGTTGTGACGCCTGAACGGTTCTCGGTACACAACGCCCCGAAAAGAGCCAACGACAATTCCGAGTCCTTCAACAGAAACCTGTTCGGAGTTCTCCTCTCGCGTTGACTGAACTTTTTACCATTGTACTTGCTTCCTTGGACTTTTTCTACTGTCTTAGTGTTACAAATCCAGTCAGTGTTCAGTGATCTATCCAAGAGAGAAGACTCTGACCAGTCGAAATGGAAGTCGATAGTGCTTTTGTACATAATGAGTTCATCGGCGACAGCGTGATAATAAGATTTCTAAATCATGTGTGGAAAAAAGAATCACCACGCGATCATGAGTATATAATTTATTAATGAGAGAAGATGTATGCATAGATCTTTCACTTTTCTTGAATCAGGGGTTGAAATCAACGCATGAATATGAAGAGCACTCATATGAAGAGTTTAAGAAATGCGTACAGATGAACTTCATGCAATTGATTGATTAATGGGGCTTAACGTCTCATATTTATGCAACGATGGCTAATCGAGACGATGAGCGGGTGATAATGAAGATGAGAAAGATGATAATGAAAAATAAAGCCACATCCGAATCAGATCCATTGTACGTCGCGTGAGTCGTCATACGGGAGTCCAGCAAGGGAGGGCAGGGCCAAGTGGGAGGAGAAATATTCAATGGGACAGTGGGGGGGAAAGGGGATTGGGGTGTGGACTGCACTTCGTCTGACTTCTCCTCCTCGACCAGTCCGGCTTGGGTGGCCCTACCAGAAGCATACGCTTCCGCCGGCATAGCTCTCGGGATCAACAAAGCACGCAAACCTGCCCACCACGATAAGGTGGCAGTCAACTTCATGCAAAGAAGCAAGAATAATGAGAGTAGTAAACACGTTGTTATGGAACTAACAGCTACCCTGTTCAAACAGGTGACGAATCATGAAAGAGTATATCTAGGATATCGCTCTCATAAGGTTATTGAATATTTGGCAGAAACTAAGTGCTATAAATGCTTGGGCTATGGCCATATAGCTAAGCACTGTAATGAAGAAGACATTATTTGCGGTCACTGTGGTAAAATGGGTCATGAAACTAAAGATTGTGATAGGAAAGTCAAGTTATAGAACTGTCTAGTTATTCTATGACGATGTATAAATTGCAATGTCGCTAAGAAAAATGATAAACACAGTCATAGAGACCCTAAGCGTCCAGTACATATGAGAGCTTTAGAGATAGAACGAAGAAGAATCGATTATGGATAGGAAGAGTACAAGTTTAGAGTTGCGCGTAATACTAATAAATAGGCAAAGGTCTATGGCTGTTGCTAGCCAAATCAGAGATGTGCAGATAAAAATTAAATGGATATTATCCTTGTGCAAAGACCATACAACTACTAGAATAAGGTAAAAGGTTACGGCTTGGCATGCAGAGCGGTAGCAAATGAAAGCAAAGAAGAGTGTGCCTCTGCCGCCATAATCATAAGGAACCGACATGTGGTAGTTACGAGATTAAATGACTTATGCACCTCACATGTGGCATGCTCTCTTATACAAGGAAGCTTTGGTTGATTATTTGGGCTTAACGTCTCATATTTTTGCAACGAGGCTAATCGAGACAATGAGTGGGTGGTATATGAAGATGAAATAGGGGGCTGTTTGGAGGAAAGGGGCCAATAGGAGGGCGGGGTGGAAAGGGAAAGGGGGAGGAAAGGGGATTGGGGTGTGGACAGCACTTCGTCTGACTTCTCCTCCTCGACCAGTCTGGCTAGGGTGGCCCTACCAGAAGCATACGCTTCCGCCGGCATAGCTCTCGGGATCACAAAAGCACGCAAACATGCCAACCACGATAAGGTAGCAGTCCCTGGGCAGGAGGAAGCTATGGTGAAGTGGCAGTCACATCAATGTACTTTCAAGAAGGACATCCAATAGATAATTACGTGGAGCAACTGGAAAGATAGGGCAATCAGATTAAATAACAAGAACCTAATTATGGGTCTTTCACCCATTGCTCCACGTTTCGCCAGAATTGCATCTGGCATGTTCTCGAGTCCCTATTACGTCCTACTCATTCAAGAGCATAACGTCTACTGACTATTGTCAGCCGAGGGCCTCGGCGCTGCAGCCTAAAATCAATTGGATAGGCACAATTGAAAAAATATCTTTTCAGAAATTTCCAGACATACTATCGATGGTTTATCGTAAGTTTTTTTCACTATAATTTTAAGTTAGTAGCGAGGTTACTTCACACAGTATTCACTCTCAGGAATCGGTTTAGAGATAGGAAGGAATGATTGTCACACAGTACAACAGCTAGTTCAGGGGTTTCCCTCTATAGACTACTGCTCGTACATTGAAGAGATGAGGAGCAGAAACAGTAAAATCACTTCAATGTGATGCATTCGCTGAAGCAGCATAGGCCTACTCAAAAACGAACGACTCAAAAACCGAAGTTTGATTTAGTTAGTTTCAGCTGCTATGGGGTCCTTGACCCAGGATGACACAAAACAGCTGTTCTATCAATATGCAGCTCAGTTTACTGCCTTCTGTTGGTTCAGTAGTTCCACAATACACAACAGAAGAACACACACTATAGGCAATTATGTAGCAAATAAAACAACGCTCTTTGTGGATGGGGGTCGTTTTAGCTTTAAAACTGAGGTTTTGTGTTGCACTGCATCCCATCAACTAGTAACTGTTGTAACTATCATATTACAATGGAATCTACTACAATTTGATGCAATACATTTGTTGAATTTCCAAAAGTTTCAGCCACCAGTGCAATTGGTACTACCTAAGCTACTACTTGGCTACTATCAGTGTAACCACCTCTCCTTCCACCACCTTCAGAGGCAATTAAAACTATCTCTCTTGCAGTTGCAGTTCGAACAAACTTTCCAGATATAAAAATTTATGCTTGCAACCGAGCAATTGGGGCATGGTTGTCAAATTCTCGAGATCGCTGTGGAGGGCGGGCAAAACGATGTAGGCCTACATCAAAGAAGACCCCGAATCATGCTTCCACAGGGTGTGATGCTGTTAACTTGGATCCACAAGAGAGGTTGGCCAAAAGGAAACATCCAACAGATCTGGGCCAAAGCAGCAACTCGAGTGATGATGAGCAGGATCAAGCTGTCAACGCACAAGAGGAAAACCCAAACATGGACAGAAGTCATGATGTCAACTTGGACTGCCTCAACTATGAGCACCAGTTGTCATTTGAGGACTATTAAAAGTTAAAACAAAAATGTCACTAGGCTCCCTAGAGCATGCAGCTATAGCGCAGGGCCCGGATTCACAAGCGGTCCCAAGTCTAATTCTGGTCTTATCTCTAAGACCGACCTAACTTTGAACCTCTTGTAAAACCAGAATCAGATGTTATGAAAAGTTATTAATTCCTGGTGAGAACAGGATATAATGAACTTTCCAATATTATGTTTTAAAATCTATTCTAAGATATTTTTCTGGTTTTATAAGCGGTTCAAAGAAAGGCCGGTCTTAAAGATAAGACCAATAAAAGACTTAGGACCTCTTGTGAATCCGGGCCGTGGCGTCTAGGTGGCGGTACAAACATTAAAAGATAGCGTAGGAATGTTTACCTTTGATCGCGGTGAACAGCATATTTCAGATAATGTTCCTACTCCAATTCTGACTAAAGCGTATGTTTATAATATTTACTTAGGCCTATAATAATAATAATAATAATAATGAGTCTTTATTTTTAGTTTGGCGAAGCTTAAGGCCATGAGGCCTTTTCTTCTGCTTGACCAAACATATTTCGTTACAATTTGTGGTTACAATAGTGTTTACAATAACTTAATAACTAGATCTAAAACTAATATTGAAACTAATACTATACAATCGTTATACTTATAAATGATCACGGAAGCACATTTAAATAAATAAAATAAGCACAAAATAGCCTGTTTGGCCAGCAACACAAACACACCTATATTTATATGTAATTACATTTAATACAGAAGTAAAAGTTATGAAAAATAAGTAATGAAAGTAATGTAAATATTCTTAAATATGGTTAATCTGTTGTCTTCAAAAGGCAGGATTAAGGAGATGAGAACGGTATTTTTGCTTAAAAGCCACTGGCGATTTTAAAGTCCGTAAACTAGGAGGTACTAGGTTCCAAGCACGAGCTATTGCGACTGGAAATGAATTGCTGTATTGCGATGTATTGTGTTTGGGTATTTGCATTGTCAAATTTGTAGTAGAGCGTGTATTACTTTCTGGGTCACTGTTAAGAAGTTTTATACTGTCTGCAAGATATTTTGGTACAGGATTAATTATGATTTGATGTAAAAGACATAGGGAGCGATGAAGTCGGCGTTGGTCTACAGTAAGCCAAGAGAGCTGCGTTCTTTGTGGAGAAACATGGTCGTAATATTTCAGACTAAATATAAATTTTAAGCATGCATTTTGAATCTTTTGTAGTCTGTTAGAGAGATGTTTAGTGAGATTACTGCCGTAAGATGTGTCACAATAGTCAATTTTGGACAATATAAGAGATTGTGCGAGCATAGTTCTTATTTTCGTTGGCAGAAAGTTTCGCAGTCTATTTAGAGAATGTAAGGTCTTGTAGGCTTGTTGACAAATTTGAGCTACATGATCACTCCATGTTAAACACTCATCCATAATCAGTCCAAGATTTTTAACAACTCTAGAATAATTTATAGGCGCAGCATTCACAACAAGCTTTGGGATTGGATTTTGATTAATTTTATGTAACGAAATTTTTGAACCGAGTATAATAGCTTGCGATTTTGTTGGATTTATTCTCAAGCCGAGCAATTTTGCCATTTGATAAACAGCTTCAAGATCCAAGTTAAAATTATGTATGCCTTTGGATAGAAGTTGGATTGAAATTGATATATAAAGTTGTAAATCATCGGCGTAGAGGTGATATTGACAGAATTTTAAAATCTTTGCAATTGGCTTGATGTAAAGTGAGAAAAGCTACTAGCTACTTTGTCACGGGAATGTATTTGATGTGGTTAGGGGCTTCGGTCCGAATTTGTAGTCGTCTCCTACATCTATAAAATAATTCACCATATCTAGCAGCTGTCGCCTGTCAGATTGTCGCCCCAAGTCACGTGGTTTGTATCGCTTCAATGTTGGTGCCATCAAACGCCGAAAAATTGCCAATTTTTGATGATAAAGAAAGGTATTTTCTCACTGCTGTAGAGTACCACTATTTCCTTAACGTGAACTTAAAGTGTCATACGTAACGTACATTGTTTTATTTAACTAATATACAAAAGCACTCGTTAGTATTCTACTGTTCATAAGGTCCTGTATGTGCATTTCAACCATTACCTACTTTATAGTTTCAATTATGTTTGTAGTTTTATTTTGCATTGCAATGTTTTCTGCACATTTTCCCGTTAATTTCATGGAATCTTGTGTTTCTTGTATCACATGCAGTTTACAAGGTATAATAAACCTTTATTTGTACTTATATAATTGTAATTCTATTTATTTATTAATAAATTGTACTCCTTATTCCTCTCTGTTTTTGTGTGGTGGCTTGGCGGGGATGGAGTGGGGAAGGGCGGGGTGTGGTGTGGGGAAAGACTGGGGGATGACTGGGAATGGACTGGGGAAAGACCGGGAATGGACTGTGGAAAGACCGGGCATCGACTGGGGGATGGCCGGGAATGGACTGGGGAAAGACCGGGCATCGACTGGGGGATGGCCGGCTGTGGTCTGGGAACCGGCCGGGCGTGGTGCGGGGGAACCTGGGCGTTGAATGCATGCAACGGGTGGGCACGACGTGGGCAACGAACGGTGGTAACTATGGGTAACACATGGGCTAAAAGCAGGCCGGCTACTGGCATTGAGCGGGTAGCCCGTACGGGCCCCACTATCGGCCAAGGGGACACATCAAGTCAGGCCCCGGGCGGGCTGACCAAGCGGGGCCCGCGCGGGATGACCGTGCGGGCCCCGTCCGGGATTACACATATGTGTTTGCTGGGAAGATGCTGACGGTGCAAACGAAGGCGCGACCGCTGAAAAACTTTACAATCTAATGATGCAAACGTTTGCCGCAGCCGAGATACCAAAAGATAATATTGTAGGGTTTGCATCCGATGGATGCAACACGATGATGGGGGCCCATAATTCTGTTGCGACTCGCCTGAGGGCAGACTATCCGGGCATTGTGATACAAAAATGTATATGCCATTCTTTACATTTGTGTGCAAGTGCTGCTTGCAAACATTTGCCACGTCGGTGCGAAGACTTGTCACGTAATATTTATGGGTTTTTTAAATCCAGTGCAAAACGACAATCACAGTTTGCAGAGTTTCAAGCATTCTGCAACACAGAACCCCACGCAATCCTACGCCCATCACAAACTAGATGGTTGTCGTTGCTAAGTGTTGTTACACGTATCAACCAACAGTGGGAGCCCCTCGCGTTGTTTTTCTCTGGGCAATGGTTAGAGCATAGAACAGTAGCCTCCGAACAAATATATATAGCTATAAACGACCCAACTACACGCATATTTTATACATTTTTAGAGTGGATCCTGCCGAAATTTGTTAAGCTAAATGAATACTTTCAGAGTGAATGCGTAGTTGTTACAGATATGCACAGTAAAATGTGTGAGACATACAAAGAGCTGTTAAATTGCTATATGCAGCAGAACTATGTATGCCAAACTGATTTGGAAAATATTGATCCAGCAGATTCTTCCAAATTCGTTCTCCCCGAGCAAATGTACTTGGGTATAGGAGTCATGAGAATGAAGGATCGATTAACACGTGAGCAAGTGCAAGATTTTTATGCCCGTGTACGAATGTTTTTAATAACTGGTTGTACGGAAATAAAAAAAAAGATACCAATTTAATGATCCTGTCCTATCACAGCTACCGTGTCTCAATCCGAAGTGCCTCAACAAACCTGCCTCGATATACACTTTGATCGCCGCTTTACCAAGAATAATCAAGCCCGATGCCTTTACGCTAGCTCAGAAGGTAGACGATCAATGGAGGGAGTACTGTATTTGCCCTGTGGAGAAGCTCCCACAACACGCGGACGTACACAGATTGAAAATAGATTATTTCTGGAAAGAGATGCGGAATCTAACAGATTTATCTGGAAAACAACCCTTCAAAGAACTGGGGACATTTGTACTAGACTCGTTAGTATTCCCTCATTCCAATGCGTCATGTGAACGAGTATTTTCAAAAGTTAATCTGGTGAAAACAAAAACCAGAAACCGCCTGTACACAAACACAGTAAATGGTCTTTTATTGACGTCACAAGCAGTAAAAATTGAAGGAGGTTGTGTTGACTTCAAGCCATCAAAAGTGATGCTACAGTCAATGACGTCCACAAACCTCTACAACAAACAAAAAGATGCACCAGTACAAGACATGCCCATCGAACACGATGAAGATTGTGACGATATTGTATTTGATTGTGACATGTCATAAACATACGGGCAATGTCAATGCGTACAATGCGTCAAAAGACTCACAAAACATGTATACTATTTAGCACATATCATAATGTACAGTACCTTTAATTATTTTAGTGCTATCAAGATCTCATTATATAATCATGTATTATTTTGTTCTATATTTACAATCATTACATTGCCTATATTATATGTGTTTTATAACCTATAAGAGTGATGCAACAATTTGCATCTAGAAACGCATCCATGATTAATGTGTATTAACAATGTTCCCGCGATCAGTAAAATCATTAATCAGTATTATGTTTCTACTTTCTGCCATAGGCATGGTTAGTAATCTGGCCAATAAAGATGGTTTGTTTCCGCGTTGTCTATACAAATCTGGTTCGACAACGTTCTGTATATAAAAATACGATGTAAATACAAGTAAATAAATACCATAATTTGTGTCATATTTCAGAATTACTATGTACCATAATTTTATTAAAAGTACAATAATTTTGACTCTTGTGTAAATAATTTCACTTTGAAAATCTGGCAACACTGGCCGAGGCGCGCGTTGTCTGTATACCCACTGCTGTAGAAGGTGGAGGTGCGGGGCGGCGTGGTTCTATTGTTAATCTTGAGGGCTGGGCCATGTTGCATGAAGAAAGCACTGGTTCGGTGGCGTTAGTTTTTTTTCTGAAGGTGGTGTTTGCCTTTGTTTCACACGAAATGGGGTCAGGATTGGCTTCTATACCATTGGGAGTCTTTGTGCGTCATCTTGTTTGTTGATCGCCCCGCATCTCCACCTTCTACAGGAGTGGAAATACAGACTCGCTCAAGAACGCGCACCTCGGCTGACAATCCGCAGAGGCGTGAAACAGGGCGACCCCTTATCCCCCTTACTATTTAATATCGTCCTTGATCCTCTTTTACAGTTACTTGATTCGTGCGGGGCCAGGGGTTTCTCCCTTCATGGCTCGAGGGTCTCGGTCCTGGGTTTTGCCGACGACGTGGTTCTGTTATCTCTCTCCCCTTGGGATGCGAGTGTCCCAGGTAGTAGTTTCTTCGCGGATCTCGGCATGGAGCTATCAGTTCCGGAATGTCATACTTTTGCTATCATTTATTCTGGGAAGACTTGAAATCATAGCGACCCGGGCCTCTCGGTGCGGGGAGTCAGTGTTCACTGTGTGCCGCCCGAGGGGTGCATCGACTATCTGGGGGGAGTCTTTCCTCGTTCAATGGGATGCGTTGTCGGCGTGGGGTCGACGCTATTCTATAATCGGTCAATAGGTTTTCTTCGGTAAAGCTTAAGCCTACTCAGAAATGGACGTTACTCATCACTTACTATCTTCCCCATTTAACTCACATTCTTTCCTTTTCATTGCCTTCTCAAAACCAACTTCTAGAAGTGGATGGGGCCATCAGGAGGGTTGTGAAGGAGTTCCTTCATCTTCCTTCGCAGACCCCTGATGGGCTCAACTACGCACGCAGGAAGGATGGTGGGTTGGGTGTTCCGCGGTTAGAGCATATAATCAAGTGTGCCACGCTGAACTCGGTTATTACGGCGAGTCATGTGGATGATCCTGTTCTTGCGGCGGCAATCGCTGGAGACAGGGTCCAGAGTCGATGTAAAATCATTGCGTCGACGTTGTCCCTTCCTTGGCCCTGCGCTGCGGTTGACGTGCGCAGGGTCAAGGAGCGGCTTAGGGCTGAGGAATTCGATCGATGGGGTCGTATGTCGTTACACGGGCTTGGGGTGCAGGCTTTCAGAGCCAGCCCTTTGAGTAATAGGTGGCTGCTGGATTGTGCCAAACTCTCACAGCGTCATTTCATCGACGCCCTCAAGTTCCAGGGTAACGTTTTTGGGACTCGGCAGGTGTTGTATGCTTGCAAGACTGTTGACTCTGTGCGGTGTCGGCACTGCGGAGCTGCTGTTGAGACACTCGCCCATGTCCTCGGGGAGTAAGACAAAAGCCTCGGTGCTGTGCTGCACCGGCACGAGCAGATTTTACAATGTGTCATCGACGCGGTTGAGCACCTCGTTCAGCCATCAATACTTATTAAGGACGGGCTCGACATCACACCTGGCGGTGACAAGGTCAAGCCTGATCTAGTTTATGTTAAAATCGATAAGGTCACGGTGGTGGTCGTCACCGTCAGGTTTTAGGGTGGGCCTTGGTTGGAGGCTGACCAGGAGAAATTACGGAGTTACCTGCCCATGGAGCCTGTTCTCAAGGCGAGAAGGAGAGTTTCTAGGTTTGAAGTTGTACCGTCAGTGGTAGGAGCTCGTGGGTGTCTTCCCCAGGCCACTATAGATAAATTGAAGGGTCTCGGGATTTATTCGAATAACATTGGTACGACCCTTTCTTTGGTGGCTTTACGGGCGTCCGTCATTTACGGAACGCTATTTTAAGATAATGGTTAGGTTTTTTTTATAGGGGATGGGGGGGGGGGGTTCTTTGGGGAGAGTGAGTGGCCAGCCTAGGAGTCTAGTCGGGGTTTTCCCCATCAAATTTATCCCAGTTTATATACTGTCTTTTACTCGTGCTACGCCATGTTGTGGGGGTTGGTCGCTCCTCTAGGTACAGGTACACGCTGTTGAGGTGTACCTGGAAGTTCTTCTCTGCATAGTCGCCTGTGTGCGGTTGGTGTGTCTTTGCTTATTGTGTTGTCTCTTGCCACGGCCTAATGCCGGAATTGCTATTCATTTTGCTAAATTGCTCATCGTTTTGTTTGCTCTAGGGGAGCCTTAACCCGAAGAGGCGGCTCCTTTCTTCTGGAGTGCGTCAGCTCGAGCAGCTACTCAGTGTCATCCGTCCGTTCAGTGTTGCGAGTTGTGAGGCTAGCCTAGGCCTACGCAATGCCCAAATTACTCGTTTCCGCATTTGACCGGGCAAAGGAGTTTGCGAGTGAAAAGTTATACGTTTCTGATAAAAAGATTTTAATGTGCAAAGTATGCGAGTGCAGGTTAAATCATGAACGAAAATACATAGTTGTGAAACACATCGAGAGTGACAAGCACAAGGCACGTAAAGCACAAGCTGCCAGAACAAACTCTACGAAGCGACAAGCCACTTTAAGTGAAACAAATGATTCTGTAAAGAAGGCGAAAGAAGATAAAGAGGAGTTTGTACTGGATACTACTGAAGCCTTTATTGCCGCTAACATCCCTGTAGAAAAATTAGACCATCCGTCAATGAAACAATGGTTACATCATTATGTAAAAGGGAGTGGGGATTTGCCGTCCGCAAACCGCATCCGGCAACAATATATGAGCCCTTGAGAGCAAGAGTGGTCTAAGTCAACTTTTTATTTCAATGTCCAGTTAAAGTGTCAAGTAAATTTAACTGTCAGGTTAGCCAAGTTTGGTGTATTTCTATTGGCCGTTGTCATGGTGAAAACAATTTAACCGAAAAGTAGATTTTAACTGGACATTGAAATACCGGGCCTAAGTCAGTAGCACTTTTCGTTTACATCTGAACTGCAGTTATCAATAGTGGTATAAGTCTTACTTCAAGTAAATTTCGCTAGAGTGCAGTATATGTCCCGATACAAATACTGGTATTTTGTTTTTAGCATTGGCAATAGTGGTATAAGTCACTTCTTCTGTCAGGAAGGTTATAATTGTTTGTTTTGATTTTAAATTTTTCACTTTAGTGCATGTAACAAAGGGATTACTCATTATTAACACGATATGGATGAAGACGATATAGAAGAGGCTTTATTAGTATGTGAAGGAAGCGAATCAGAACGTAGTGAATACACACCAGACATTGATAATGAAGGTAAGTTATCCCAATGGTGTGCTTTTAAAAGTAAAGTTAGTGTTGTTATTTTTTCCACATAACAAACATGCCTTCATTTATTTCAGAATCATTTGACGTTTATATGCCTACTGTTGATGAAGATTCTGGATCAGAAGACGATATTATTGATCTAGGTATACTAGATGATAATACCACTCGTGCTGTAGGTCTGGCTGGTAAGTTCTGGAAATTATTTTAGCCACCAGACACAATGGCAGGACTTTGACCCCAGCTTTAATTTGTTAGTCAGACTTAACTATCAATTTAATAGGATTGGCCCTAGACCTGACCAATCTAGGCCTACAAACTGGTGTCTGCCTAGGCCTAGGCCTAGGCCCCATGTTCACATTAATTTTGACCGAACACGGAATGGGTAGGCCTATAGCCTAGCCTAGGCCTAGTGCTAAGTTACTTCCTCACTAGGCCTAGGCCAATAAGCCTCACCCTTGGTCTACGTAAACAAATTCCAGTAGGTCTGAGGGTTCAACTTTCTCTGCTGATTTTTTAGGCCTACGTAGACAAATTCCAGCTCTATTAATCCTATCTGGACTAGAATTTTGTTCTCATTTTAACATAATTTTGAGGTTCATCCTTAGGATAGGTATTCAATAAGCCCCAAGTGTATCTGTGTATTGAACAAACTGTACAATTATAATGTGAAGAATTTGAAATCGATTTTTCAATTAAATGTTCTAGATTGGGTGGTTGGAGTGGAAGATGTAAGCCTAACTCCAGCAAAGGGCAATGCACATGACCCAACTAATAACCACAGGGTTGATTGATTAATGGGACTTAACGTCTCATATTTATGCAACGATGGCTAATCGAGACGATGAGCGGGTGATAATGAAGATGAGAAAGATGATAATGAAGAATAAAATCACATCCGAATCAGATCCATTGTACGTCGCGTGAGTCGTCATACGGGAGTCCAGCAAGGGAGGGTAGGGCCAAGTGGGAGGAGAAATATTCAATGGGACAGTGGGGGGGAAAGGGGATTGGGGTGTGGACTGCACTTCGTCTGACTTCTCCTCCTCGACCAGTCCGGCTTGGGTGGCCCTACCAGAAGCATACGCTTCCGCCGGCATAGCTCCAGGAATCATCAAAGCACACAAACCTGCCCACCACGATAAGGTAGCAGTCCATGGGCAGGAATAACCACAGGGATGCTGTGGAAGTCGGTGAGGGGCCGTTAGAAGTCGATGGGGAGGTCCCGTCAGAAGACGATGGTAACGAAGATGGTGGGCTTAAGGGAGACGATGATGGAATTCCAAAGCGTCGAGGCAGAAAACGACTGCGGGAAGAGGATCTAAGGGAGCGAAATCAAAGGAAAGCTTTACGGAATTCAGGAAAAGAATACACATCTGTCAACAAGAAAGTTGTGCCACAGGTGATTTTTAGGAATGTTCCGTGTGGTTGCCGAAATAAGTGCTACGATAAAATCAGCCTACAAGAAAGAACTACAATATTTGAGCAGTTCTGGAACATGGGTGAGTTTTTAAAGCAAAATGCCTATTTGTGTGGACTTGTCAAACGTGAAGCAATTAAACACAGGAGACCGAGAAACCACACACGAGTAGAACGAAAAGGGTCAAATGTGTATTATTTAAACATTGGTAGTTTATCAATCAAGATCTGTAAAGCGTATTTTCTCAATACGTTTGTTGTATCCAATGGAAGGCTGACCCGTGCAATCAACAAGGATGTTGTAGGAAAACCTCCAGGGGAGGATCTTAGGGGGAAAGCTTCTTCAGTCAATAAAACCCCAGAACACTTACTAGAAGAAGCGAGAATTCACATCAACAGTTTCCCGGCGTACCAAAGCCACTACACTCGCTCCCATAACCCAAATAGGAAGTATCTGCCATCTGATCTCAACCTTACGCTAATGTATAAAAGATTTAAAGCCGAAGCAGAAGAAGAAGAAAACAAACCAATTGTTTCCAGCCAAAGATAGAGAGCATTGTTCCGAACATTAAACCTACATTTCCATGTACCAGCTAAGGATACTTGTCAAAAGTGTGACAAATTTAAAATGAAACTGACTGTGGAAGACAATCCTGACGAAAGGGTTAAACTGGAAGTTGAACACAAACTTCATCTGTGCAAAGCTCAGAAAGCCAGAGATCAATTGAAATCTGATACAGAGTTTGCAAAACAGCATGATGACGTTTACGTTATAACATTTGATCTACAAAAGGCCCTAGCATTTCCAAAACTTAGTGTATCGATAGCATACTACAAGCGTAACATGTATTGTTACAACTTGGGGGTACACGACATGGTAAAAGGGTCTGGTATAATGTATGTATGGGACGAAACTCAGGGTTCGCGTGGCTCTCAAGAAATCGCTGCATGCCTCATAAAACATGTTAATTTATATGCTTCAGATAAAAAGAGAATTGTGGCCTATAGCGACAGTTGCACAGGCCAAGACCGCAACATTAAAATGGCGCTGTCGTGGATGAAGTTAGTAAGTAGTACAGATATCGAAGCAGATATAATTGACCACAAGTTCCTTCAATCAGGACATTCTTATCTGCCAAACGAAAATCTTTGTGCCCGAGGATTGGTACGATTTGATAAAAAAAGCACGGAGCAGAAATGCATTTGTTGTCAACGAAATGGTTCACACAGATTTTAAATCTACACGTACCTTCGAGTCTGCGATCACAAGACGCCACAAGAATGTTCGCCAAGAACAGGTACGGTGGCTTGAAATACAGTGGATGCGTTTTGAGAGAGCACGGCCATACACGATGTTGTACAAAACCACTCTAAACGAAGATATGGAATTCGAAGAGTTAAATCTTAAGCCGAATAAGGGCTGAATAAGGCAGGTAGAGAACATCGTCCAACCCGCTCTGTATCCAAGGCATCGTGTCATTCCAAACGTTAAGAAGGCTGACATGATGGATTTACTTCCGTACATTCCACAATGTAACCATGCCTACTTCACAAATCTGCGTACAGCCAACATCGAAGATGAAGGGCCTTTGTCAGAGCATGAAGATGTGGATCTTGAATCGGATGCAGAGTGAAACAAAAAAACACTTGAACGTTACAAATTTCAAAGTAATCTTAATCGCACTTTTATGATTTTCTTGAAATTTCTTTCTGAAAGTCTATAGGCCTTATTATGTTTATTTCTTCAAAAAATTGGTAAACATTTACTACGTATACATGCAGTTTTGAAAAAGTTTTGACTTCAGTGAAACCAAATCGGTGGTGTGTATACATGGGAGTGACCTCAAAACGTTTTCAAAACTGTTTTTAGTTCTTAGTACGGAACGTCACATGTCTCGATGTCAGTGGAGTGTATACATGACAGTTTTGAAAACTAGTTTTCAAGTCAAACCCGTGAAAATTGGGTTTGACTTTAACCGATTCAAACCAGTTTTCGAGGTGTATACATGCGGTTTTGAAAACTCAAAACGGTTTGAAATCGTTTTCAAACCTCCATGTATACGCAGTAATTTGAATTAAATACATGATAATAATTTTAGAAACAATAATGTTACTACACTAGACATTTTTGTAAAAGTGGTATAAGTCATAAATCTGTGACTTATACCACTATTAAACTTTTTGTCAAAATATTACTATTTGCAATACTGGTATTACAATGTTATTGCTCAGCTATCATATGAATAAACAAACAATACCTGTAGGCTGATAGTAATTATTATAATTTCATACTGTCCTTGATAATTGTATTCCTTTCCAACAATTAGACATCCCAACCCATTGACAACTACAATCAAATGCAAAATGCTTCATAACTTTTTTTCATCAAAGTGTGACTTAGACCACTCTTGCTCTCAAGGGCTCATATCCCAATGGTGGGGGAAAAAAAGAAGAGGAGATTAAGGAGGCAATTAATGGCAAACGCTTATGTGTATTATCCGACGAGACAACAGACAAGCGAGGGTTGTGCGTGTACAATGTACTCTTCCGCACGCTCCAGCCCGGCGCTAAACAGACTACATTTTTAGCAGCTTCGATAGTGCTAGACGCAGCGAACGGACACAATTGCGCGAATGCTATCCTTGACACGTTGACGCGTTATAACGTTGACAAAACTAATGTTGTATCGTTCGGAACTGACGGCGCTCGGTATATGACTAAATGTTTCAATGCATTGTCAACATTGATGCCTAATGTTCAACACATTCAATGTTGGGCCCACAAAGTCAACCTTGTGGGCGAGGTTTGGAAAGAGAGTCTCGACGAGCTTAACACTGTTGTTATTAAAACTAAAAATGCATTCTTGAACACGCGTAAGCGCAAGAGTCTGTACCTGGAATATTTGACAGAGAAATATGACCCAGACGAAGAAGACAATGCAGGTAAAGTGAAACTGTTCCCAATGCCGGTCGTCACCCGGTGGAACTCCTGGTTTAAATCTGTTCACTACATCAGCGAATACTTGGCCGACATTGTTTACTTCTTGTGTAAACTTGAAGATGGCAACGCGGGTGTAAACTACTTCAAGGCACTGACACCAATTAAGTTACAGGAGATACAAGTGTTAGCTTTGTTTACGTGTGAGAACAGCCAGACAATAGTTGACCTGATAACCTTTTTGGAAGGAGCAAATTATCCCTCGGCTCATCTGCTCTATGGTAAGCTCGATGATCTGTTGGTGGCTTTGACCCTGCTTGTTGGTGGACGCTTCTCAGAAAATGTTGCTGAAGCTCTTAGGGCATTGCCGGTTTTGAACAGACATGCTGTGAAGCAACAACTACAAGCAGTGGCCCAGCAGTCGTTGGTGAAGCTGAATCGCCTAATGAACGAAGATCCTTCGAAGAAAATGTTTAACCCTCTCAGACCCCTTGTACATTTAAATGTACATCAATTTCTTCTATTAATTCCAACCAAAGTTATGCATTCTACTACCTCGGGTACTTTTGTACATTTAAATGTCCGTCCATTCTATCATTTGAGCTCAAGGAAGTGCTGCTGTGGTGGATGAAATGTGAACTTACAACTAATAGAATACAAGATGGTATCCTCTTGTCATGCTATTGCTGGTGAGTACTTACTTATCGTAAGTTTATTAGCGTTTCAGTAGTTGTAATTCACAATTAAATGGTACAAAATGATTTTTTAAATTTAAATCTCAGTAAATGTTATCAGTTCAAAACTGTTTAAATCAAATTCAACGTAGGGCGATTGCCCTAAATACGATGCACATTAGAATGTACATGTGTACCAGAAGGAGCTTTGACAGGGGGCGTGTCATCCTTCCTCTACTTTTTTATTAGAATTTCTTTTAACAAAAATATTTGCATTTTTTCTCGTATTATCAATGATGGATTTCATTATATTCCTTATTACTACATTACTCAAATAGTCAGGGACAAGTCCATGTGTTTACTTAAAAATAAGCATTTAAGTGTATTATGCCGACTTTACACGACTCAATACTTTCGTCAAACTTATTGAATTCAAGAACAAAAGCGAATCAATAACAGTTTGGTAAAAAACTGCAACAATATTATAGCTTCTATTAATTGATGCTTTTTGTCTTTGAATTCAATAAGTTTGCTGAAAATATTGAGCCGTGTAATGTGGGTATTAATTAACTAAGCCAATTTGTAATACCTCACACATTTTAGCTATTCAAGTGTCACGACAAACTCCTAAAATACAGCGCATGGCTCTATTTTGGAAATACAGTGGTATATTGTCAAGTGTTCTTTTAGATGCAACGGACTGCACTAGACCCCACCGGTTTGAAAGAAGATAGAGGAGAAGCTGTTGTACAGGCCAAAGACATTGCTCACGTTTACTGTCGGCTTAAATCCACCAACAGTAGCGTGATGCAAGCGGGCAGAAGGCTCTACAACAAACTACCGGCTGAAATAAAAAACCTTAAGAAGCAAACTACCTTCAGGAAAGCACTGAAGAGGTACCTGCTTGACAAATCCTTTTATTGCGTCGAGGACTTCCTGGGAGAAGGTTAACAAGGTTAATATGACAGCTTTAAGACATGAAGATTTTTTAACGAGTTTACACGATTATACAACGATTTTAACGTCTGTGTATAAGTCTGTATTTTTATATTTTTACTCTTCAAACTTGACATGGTCAATACTGTATATATATATATATGCAACCACTGTATTGTGTACATGGTCAAACGACCGCATATGAAATAAATAAATAAATATTCAACAGCTGTCATTCATAAAAACAACATTCGTTATTTCAATGGACCTCCAAACTGTCGGCATTGCCACAACAACCGCAATTAATATTATTTTTGATACTTCATCTGAGTCTTCATCCAGTGATGAAGAACCTGAACAAAGAATAAAAAGGAGTAGAGTTGATAATTACATGGAAATATTGAGAGGTTTACCTAGCGGCGAGTTCAAGTGTCATATGAGGTTAAAGCCTGAAACTTTTCAGTTTCTACTAGCAAGGATCGCACCTCTTGTAGACCGAGCAGAAAGTCGAAATCATCAAATCAAATCAAATTCCTATACAGAACTATTAAATATTGAGTTTGAATGCCCCACCAATACGAGGCCAGTGTTGCAAGCGTCTAAGCGAGGGTATGAAAGGGGAGTGTCGAGGGAAGATGGCTACCTACCTGAGAGCTTACCCGAAAGCTCGCGCTAGACTCTATTCACCAGTTATGTAATAGGTTAGTACTGTAATATCAATTTATAGAAAAGTGACTACTGTTGAAAATAGTTTTGAAGTAGGTAATCTAGTGTTTAAGGCTATCCAAGTGTTCAGTGTCGAGTTTTGAATTGTACCGCCATTACTACTTCTTCCACAGCCTTGGTGTCAATATAGACTTAGAAGCAACTGTACAAGTGTCAAGTATGTATCTGTTTCCTGTTGCAAAATAAACGCACTAAAGTCATCTTCTCAGCAATGTTCAGACGCACATTATTTAGCTCCGCATATCCAATGTAATCCACCGTGCTTTCAACCAAGAAGGCTCAAAAATACAACAACTACAACTACTTCAAGTCTCTTGATTTTTAAGTGTAAGTTCACCCGACATCACCCATAGCCAGAAATTACAGTTAACATTCCATAGTTAACAGTTTCTTATTATACAAACAAACGATGTAATCCCAAAAACAAAAATACTTGTCCCACTTAAATTTTCGTTCACTCTTGGCCAATGAACTAATAGACAAATTCATAAGCCGGAAACGTCGTGGTTGTACGCTGTACAAGGGTTTTGCCGAGAAACGTAACAATCCAGATGGCTTACGGTACAGACTGTTGAAAATTCAGTGAGGTCGGCGAATGCGGGTGATCACATGCCTGTGACTGTAGCAAAATACTGTAGATGCCGTTTCTGTAGTACAAAACAAAAAGAAATGGTCTGTAATGATCTGTAAATCTTGCGATGTGGCTCATGTAAAAATTAAAAATGTTTTGCACCTTTCCATAAAAGATCATAACTTTGTTATAAATAATGTGTAATGAATAAAGTGTAAACGCCACTGAGATGTGTACACATGTACCGATTTTATGTAGGCCAAATCAGTAAACAATTCATATTCAAAATATCCTATTTGCAGGTGCAATTATTTTTTTTGTATTTTGTGTTATTTCATGCAATAATAATTATGAATGAATATAAAAATATGTTTTTATTATTGTAAGATAAAATAATATTATTGTAAAATTTCAACATTTTTTTTCTTTTGTACTGATTTGAGTGATTTTTTATATTTTTTTGTATAGGCCTAGGTTAAGTATAATAAATCTTCCAGTTCGACACCTGTCACCCATCATCAATGAAACAAGCCCTACCTTTCTCCATGGCCACCCGGGGCAGAAGAATATGTTCAGCAAAGGAAGACCTGGCTGAGTACTGTGACAAGATCAGTAAAGCCTTCACCAACCGCGGCTACCCCCCTAAACTTGTCAAACAGCAGATGACTCGTGCCCCCAACCCACAGCCCACTGGTACGCAAGGGAATATCATCCCCCTAATCACCCAGTGGCACCCGGGTCTACATGCCCTGAATGGCATAATCAAGAGGAACAGCCATCTTCTAAAAACCTCGGCCCTCACCCAAAACATCAACATCCAGCGGGTCACCTTTAAACGTCCACCCAACATTCAGGACCTACTGGTGAAACGCAGCCCCTGGCGCAGTACCAACACACCCACCGAAGCCCGACCACCTGGCTCATACCCTTGTGAGAGCTCTCGCTGTAAAACATGCCCACTCAATCTTCCAACCGAGTCATTCACAGCGAGAGCCACCAACAAGATCTACCACATCCGGGGACACAACACATGCAAGACCAACAATGTGATATATCAGCTGAGGTGCAGTAGATGCCCAGCCGAATATGTAGGCCCGACTACTAACGCACTCAACACCCGGATGAATGGCCACAGGCACGACACCAGAGTAGGGAACACAGACAAACCTGTCGCCCTACATGCAGCCACTCACAACCTGACATGCAACGAATGCTTCTATGCCAGTGTTGTGAGAGCCCTACCAGCTAGCTGCAATGAGCATGAGCTTAGAAGATGGGAACTGGCACATCAGTGGATCACCAACTCCAGGCTCCCCCCTAACCTGAACATCCGTTAGGGTCCTGCTCTCCACTACCTGATTGCCACCCATCCCCTCCTAGCTCTCTTCCCCACCCACACCCAACAGCGCCACTGGCGTGACCTGTAAATAACTGTATATACATGTATATATACCTGTACATAGCTTAGTCACCTCTCAGCACTCGTCGAGTGAACAAGGCCCTGTTCGGCCGAAACCGTTTCGACGTTTTTGTGTTTTTACTTTTTATGTATCTATTTATTTACTACAAGACCCCTGCAGTCACCAACCAGGTGAGCTTTTGGGTTCCCTATCAATTTTACTACTACCAAGCAAATCTGGACATCCGTTTGATGCCAAATCAGTCAAAAACTTGACATTAAATGTCAAGACAGGAACCGAGGCATCTACATGTTTCGGCTAGATGAAGAACGCGTGGTTGACGCAACTCTATCCGGAGGACTGGCGCGCTACATCAATCATTCCTGTAACCCGAACTGTGTGGCGGAAATCGTACATGTAGACAGAGATTTACGCATCATTATCTTTTTATTTTATTTTAATTTTATAATTATAGGCAAATTTTGCCTATAATTTATAGGGCTGCCCAAAGATAAAAAAAATCATATCGATATCGCGGGAAGAAATATCGATATCGCGTCGCGATATCGAAGTTTTCAAGTGACGTATCGATATCGGCGATATCGCCACATCGAAACTTTTCTCGTCTGTTTTTAGGATTTACAGGCCAGCTAGAGGTCATTCTTTAAACAATATTACGTAAAGAAATATTTTAGCTTTAAAATGTCTTACTATGTGTGTCAATTTGTTTGTTGTACTATTCAAATTGTAAAATATCCACACAAAACAGCGATGGTGTGAATGGCGTGACGTGATAGTTGATCGGTTTTTTGTATCAATTAGCTTATTAGGCACAAGTTCGATATCGCGATATGTACGATATATTAATTCTATATCGATATCGAATTATTTATCTATTATCGATATTGTATCGAATTATCGATATCGTTGGGCAGCCCTAATAATTTATAAGTGGGAAACAACACGTCATGTTCGAGGTCATTAACGTACATTTAATGGCGAACACTAGGCTGGCCAACAACGAGGCAATCTTCGAAGCAGAAGAAGATCCGAGGACAGGAACAGGCGGAGACTCGCTTATGGTTCGTTTACAGCTACGCCTTGCAAGCGTTGAGAGCAAAGCGAGGGCGCGAGGTTCGCGTTGGCCTGTTTACTGCAACGCGAGGCGAGGGAAATAAATAGGCCTAATAGCAGTATTATGGCAGAACAGCAGCATGAGTACGAAATTCATTTGCCGTATGAATATAAGTACATGGTTTCACCTAAATAAAACATTTCTTGGCCAATCAGAGTGTTATGCTTATGTACGTCCACTGTATTTGAAAAGACGTGCGTTTGATTTAACGAAAAGCCAGAAAACTATACATACCAGGAAATGAGGTTAGGAATCCACAAGAAATTTGTTACTTTTTACCGTAGATATACGGTTTTTACATAATGTCGCTTCAAACTTTCGATGTACTTCTGTATCGTATTGCGGCGTTATTAAAACTAATAACATTGTTTAGGGAAGTTGTTATCTCTGAAGATGCATGTTTATTACTTTGAGTTTTGAGGTAATAATCAACTGTCAAGTCCTAGAAGAACCCTAGGCCTAGGCCTAGTTCGGCACTGCCACTTGATACGTGTTCTGCAATCAATCGAGGTGGCCGTGGGGAGGCGCGACGCGAGAAAACATAAACTTGAACCATGTCTGGCGCGAAGGTTTTCTCCTCGCGAGCTCGCGTGAAACACGGCCGCTGATTGGAGCTCGCGCCCTCGCTTCGCTCCCAACGCATAGCTGTAAACCCACCATTACACTACCTTCCAACAAGTCGGGACAACAACAACAACCCCTCAAGGCGATGATCTTGTGAGACTCAACTTCCCCGGGATGGCTAGACCCTGGTTGGCAGATCCTGCAGCTGGAGGCTTTGGACCAGTGAATGGAAATAGTACTCACAATGTCTACGAAGAATATTGTAGCCCACTGGTTTCAATGAACATGATTCTAGCCAACATCGAACATTGAACCCCCCCCCTTGAAAACTGTTATGTATTAGGCCTGCACTGCCTTCTGTAGTGTAGTGTCCATAGCTTAGTAGCCCATGTCGAGAGGGCGGTGGACTGTCCAACCGGATGTGTCGACCGGGAGGTTAGTGGTTGCTCTGAAGTAGTGAACATGTAGTCTGGTTCTGGTGTGTAATAAAGACTGATATATCGAATCTACAGCCTGAGTCATCACTGTACCTTGACCCAGACATAACAGAAACCTTACCAAGTTACTATTGAACATTGAAACATCGAACCACTGCTCACAAACTGTCACTGGGATAATAATTTCTCACCCTAAATCTACCTAATCCGAATGAAAAAAAAAAAAAATTGAAAACATTACATATGCCATCCTTAGACATGTAGGCCTATAAACATTATCCACTTCCTACTTTGTAATTTTTTCTGCCCTTCACTTTTGCCCTATAAAGGGTTTTAAGTGTTAGTTACGAATCTGAAAATAGATATCGGCTGTACCGCCGCAATTGAAAAATATCGAAGTCAAACGAAATCATCACAAAAAACAAATCATCATGCCTGCTACTAAGCACTGCTCTTATGGTTTACACAATAGCGATTCTTGTTATTTTTACATAGAGTATACATGTCTACATGGAAAATATTATTTTTTTCATTTTCCGAAGCCGGAGGTAGAAAAAAGAACACCTTAAAACAGTCTCATGTCGAAATAAACGACAAAAAGATGATCGTAAATGTTCAGAATTATTTCCGGGGAAGAGCGACTAGGCTACTAAAGGCGCTCGATCTCAAACTGCTAATGCTACAGGTGTAAGCAAAGCCACGGTTATTCGTGCGATAAGTCGTGGGCCAAAAACACCCCAGAAACGTGGCAATAAGAAAATTATTAATTAATTAACAAAGTTAACAATTTTCTTCGTGACAATATTCGCCGTGTTATTTACGGATCTTACAAAGAAAACGGACCGTTTTCCATCACCGACGTTAAAAAAGACATCAGCTCTTTAAAAGCATTTCAAGTGATAGTGAATGTATGCACTTTGGTGTGAAGTAGTTTCGGTGTTGAAAGGTTTTCTACGAGGTAATTAAATCGGGAAAGAAAATTCTTGATCGCCTGTTATGATTGATTAATGGGGCTTAACGTCTCATATTTATGCAACGATGGCTAATCGAGACGATGAGCGGGTGATAATGAAGATGAGAAAGATGATAATGAAGAATAAAGCCACATCCGAATCAGATCCATTGTACGTCACGTGAGTCGTCATACGGGAGTCCAGCAAGGGAGGGCAGGGCCAAGTGGGAGGAGAAATATTCAATGGGACAGTGGGGGGAAAGGGGATTGGGGTGTGGACTGCACTTCGTCTGACTTCTCCTCCTCGACCAGTCCGGCTTGGGTGGCCCTACCAGAAGCATACGCTTCCGCCGGCATAGCTCTCGGGATCAACAAAGCACGCAAACCTGCCCACCACGATAAGGTGGCAGTCCCTGGGCAGGAAATTCCATTGTGACAGCCTGTAGCATTCAAGAAAGGTAGGCCTATCTACTTTATAAAAGATGGCGCCCGTAGACAATCGTCAAATCTACAGTTCCTGCTTTTTCAACGAAAAAAAACGGGTTCAAATGCAGTGAGTGTAATTCTACTAGTAACCAAAGCTACTTGTGTGCATCGTGTGCTAGGGAAATTACTTTCCAGGGTTCACAGAGGGATTTTTCTCAAATAAACGTGCAAAACAAGTGTTGGGGGCGTAACACAGACAAGATAGGCCTAGACTTGTGTTCGCCACTACAATACAAGGCAGAGAGAGGCTAGGAGAGGACGACCCTGTACACGCAGGTGTCACCGACTGCCTGACGGAATTAAAATATATATTGGGGAAAGCTGATTTAAGAATGAGGCCAAGGCCTGGCTTATGGTCGGACCAAGAATTTTATTCACTGACAGGATTCTATGGTCTTAAAGATAAAGATTAATATTTTTGCTTCTTCCTTTTATTTGTATTATACTCTTACTTTGAAACCCTGACTTAATGTCTGTATAATGTACATATATGTGGTCTGTACTAACTTGACAACATCTAAAACTTGCCACCACTTAGGTGTGTGGAGCTGTACAAGTATAAAAAAAAGATTGCTAATAAAATAAATAAAATAAATAGATGTAGAGACAACGGGATGCATAGCCCGAGCCTAGGCCTAGGACAAGACCTAGATCCACAGCAAAATCCGTAAAGATGGGATAAACAGCTACCTGCTGCTCTTAATAATGGGCATATTAATCTGCAAAACGGAGTAACATGCCTAAGCCTGGGCCAAAATCAAAATACCATCTTGCAAGGTATGATGCTTAAAATGGCTTGTATAACCGAATATTCTCATATCCACAGTAAAATGGGATGGCAGAAAACGGTGTGAAAATAGCAAAAACAATGTTGAAGAAGGCCCATTATTCACAAACCGACATATACTTGTTCCTGTTAGAATACCGAAACACTCCCATAACGGGAACTCAGTTTTCCCCCTCTCAACTACTCTTAAGCAGGCAGCTTAAAACCAAGATCCCAGCAATCAACAGGACTCGAGCCTGAAGTGCAAACTGGGGCAAGGGAGATATTACAGTCTCTTCAGACAAAACAAAGGTTATAACACGATAAGGGTTCTAGGTCTTTGCCACCCCTAGAAGAAGGCGAAACAGTCATGATACGGGAAGACAAGGTGTGGACACCAGCAAAGGTGTTGGAGAAGTCTGAAACACCACGGTCTTATGTGGTCAGAAAGGAGAATGGTGGGACTGTCAGAAGAAACAGACGAGATCTGATGAAAGTAAATGGGAATCCGGAAAATGCGGCGAATCACCCTACCCTCACTTAGATGTAGAGTTGCCAACGGAAGTATCTGAAGAGAATCCTCCAAAGCCAAGCTTAATGGTCCCACAAAGCCCACCAGGCACTGTTCATTTACCGGTAATAGTAGAACAGTTTCCCAGTCCCAAACATAGTACTAGGTGTCCAGGAGACACTGTTCCTGTAGCATTAGAACAGTTTCCAAGTCCGCAACGTAGTACTAAGGTGGTAAAAGAACCGATTAGATTTAAGGACTATGTAAAACATTGAGTTATGGATTTGTGTAATGAAACATGATCACAACTTGCTAGTTGTTTTGATTATTCTTGTAACACTATCCATCTCACTGCCAATTATTCTAAAGGCCAGATTCACTGTGTATTTAATTCTATTGTTAATATTCTTATGCCTACTCATTAAAGGCATTATTACTCACTCTATACAGGTATTAGTTTAGTATTCTTTGCAGTAGATAATAGTATTCTAAGCTGATAATATTAATGACTTGTTAAGTACCTACTAAGAAAGCAAGCAGCTGGTTTGATTCCAATCCTATTTGTAAAGGGTTATTAGTATTGTCATTATTGTTAATTTGATGTTATTATCATGTGTTCAGTCTGATTATTGATTGTATAAAAAAAAAAAAAAAAAAACTAGGGGAAAGATGTGACAGTTGGACAGACTGGCAGTCAAACATGGCGGCATCTTGAGAGCGGGTCTCAGTACAATAGAGCTGCTCATTAACCTGTATTCACGTCTATAATAAACTACTATAATCAATACTGACAAGTTGTTATTGTTAAGGTGAACTTATTACAATATCAAAGCCCTAACAACAGAGGTCCATGCATTTCATACCAGTAATCTAGGCTTGGGCCTAGGGAACGTTAATCAAAAAAAGTCGCCAATCTGACACCCAAGATGAGGCCTATGCAGGGACCCAGCCCTAATCTTATGTCCGGTATTTCAATGTCCAGTTAAAATTTACCTTTCAGTTAAATTGTTTTCACCATGACAACGGCCAATAGAAACACACCAAACTGGGCTTACCTGACAGTTAAATTTTCTTGGCACTTAAACTGGTCATTGAAATACCGGCCCTTAGATTGATTGATTATTTGGGCTTAACGTCTCATATTTTTGCAACGAGGCTAATCGAGACAATGAGTGGGTGATATATGAAGATGAAATAGAGGGCTCTTTGGAGGAAAGGGGCCAATATAAGGGCGGGGTGGAAAGGGGAAAGGGGAGGATAGGGGATTGGGGTGTGGACTGCACTTCGTCTGACTTCTCCTCCTCGACCAGTCCGGCTAGGGTGGCCCTACCAGAAGCATACGCTTCCGCCGGCATAGCTCTCGGGATCATCAAAGCACACAAACCTGCCCACCACGATAAGGTAGCAGTCCCTGGGCAGGACCGGCCCTTAGAGAACCTGTTCATAGGCCCCAGGCCAACCAAAGCCAGGCCCAAGCATAGGTATACAAATAGCTATTTGTGTGGACTTTCCAACCCTTCGGGAACCGGGAATCTATCATATTGATGATTCCAATATGAAATCAATATGAATCCGTCATATTGATGTTATGTGTAATTTAAATGTAAATGTGAAAGCTCCCACACACAGGATGCTACATCCTAGGTGGGTATTCTTCTACCTTATTTTTATAACAGTAAACAAAAGACCAAACAAGTACATTCATGTGTAATATTTGTGTAAACAAAACTTGTGTTTTTATTAATAACAACAAAAAAAATGTATGCAAGGTTTAAGAGGAATAATAATGCAAAATTGGATTGAAAAAAAAATATCAGCATGAAAAGCAATCCTCGATACTCAAAACCCAGGGCCTGGATTCACAAGGGGTCCTAAGTCTTTTTTTGGTCTTAACTCTAAGACGGGCCTAACTTTGAACCTCTTGTAAAACCACGCAAATATCTTTGAACAGATTTTAAAACATATTTTTGGAATGTTTATTATGTCCTTGTTCTCACCAGGAATTAGTAACTTCTTTATGTGACCTGAGTCTGGTTTTACAAGATGTACAAAGTTATGCCAATCTTAGAGTTAAGACCAAAAAAAGACTTAGGACCTCTTGTGAATCCGGGCCCAGGTTTTTATCTGATCCAGAGTTTGAAGATATGGCAACACTACAAGGAACTGGTAAAGGTGTAGGCTTAGCCCATAGTGCGCAGAAGGAAACACTTATCATAGGCGATTCGATTATAAAAAGAATGTGTTCAAAAACTAGCACAAGATGAAATGCTGGGAGGTAAAGTCAGTATCAAGTCTTATCCGGGAATACAACCCTATAATATGCAACAAGTAATAGAATCTTCAAAAAACATGGATTACCAAAATGTAGAAACATTGGTCCTTCACGTTGGAACAAACTCTATAGGGGAAAAAAGCCAATGATGAGATTATGACGGATATCTATCAGCTCATACGGTGTTGCCAACATCGCTACAAGAATGCAAGTGTCATAATAACAAGTATCATTCAACGGAGGAATGTTAGTAAGCAGAAGATTAAATGCTTAAAAATGACTCAATTAAATGGGCCTGTACAGAGCTACATAATATGTAGAAACTGTTAAAAGTAATACATATTACAAAATGTAACACATATGATCTAGTGTAAGTTTTATTATCCGATTTGAAATACCGCCTGTTGTAGACATTATTAACACTGTGCTGCCCTCTGTAGTGTGAAGAAACTCTCATTGCCACGTGTTTGTGTAGTTGGTAAGTGCTGCGCTCTAGGATGTCTGAATCTAAAACTGTGGAGACGAAGTTGTTCTGTTTCCGTCTTGTCTTGCTCTGAGTGGTTTTTACTTCTTGTGTACTGTGTTGTCTACAAATAAAGCAAGCATCGTGTGATCACACAGGCTTGTAACTTGTCGTTATCGAGTTATTTTATCCTAAAAATCCTTGTCATAGGTCAAGTTGTGTACAGCCTAGATAATACTTCAAATGCTGGGTATAACTAATAACAGAAACGAATCATTGGGTCACAGGCATTCATCTCCAGAAAGATGGGCTGCACCTAAACAAAGAAGAATCGAATAAACTATGGGAAATGTTTAAGACTATCCGCGAAGTTACTGAACGGCGCCCGTCCAAGACAACGTTAGAAACACCAGATGCACACAAGAGAATGTGGAAAATCCCACCAAGGTCCATACCAGGACTCAATCATCGAACATCACCTTGATGGAGGTCACTACTCGGACAAATACCGGGTTGGGTGCAGACGTCACCACTCACAAAGAACAACACGAGGCGGAGCACACTGTAATGGTACCTTTTTTTATAAATCCTCACTCATAATTAATTCCCTTAATAAATATTACAATTAACCTAAGTACATTGCAGTCATATAAAAGACAACCGAAGAACGGAGGCCCAAGATAGCACGGGAACCAAAATATCATTGGCATTAGGAATGCTCGAGCAAATGAGCAGACTGGATGGCGACGAGGCTGATTCCTTCTAGAATGTTCCGACAGAGGGGAAGGTTGACGTCTCATCGTACGCCTAGAGTCCGTTTTATATTTATGAAAAAGACAACCGAAGACAGAGTCCAGCACGTTGTGGTTACCTGAAGTGGTGCGCTTACAACCACCGGGATAGATCCTCGGATGTAAGGGTGGGGGTGAAGATGGCGGAGAAACAAGAAATGAACGAGACCAGAAACTGGAGGGAAGTTCGGGAGTGGTACCGAGGGAGCCGTGGTGAGGAGTCGTGGTGCTGGGGTCGAACACCTCCGCCATATCTCCCTTCCTTCTGTTCGTGATGGTAAAGTCCCCGTAACGTGTGCGGACATATTGTGTCGATGGATCACGTGTTTGAATTAAAAACAAAACTACGGACTTGTGGACTGTTATATTTGACGACGTGTTAACTGAGGTGATTGCGAGCTGAGGTCGAACACTTTCGCCATTCTCTATTCCTTTTGTTCGTGATTTTAAAGTCCCCGTAACGTGTGCGGACATATTGTGTCGATAGATCACGTGTTTAAATTATTAACAAAACTGCGGACTTGTTCGACGACGTGTCAACCGAGGTGATGGAGAACCCCAAGGAACACTCTCGAGGAAGGTGTGACGTCACGACCGCCAACTACGACGCGAGGAGTCAGCCATCTTGAAAGGATACGGTACTATCTGACAGCTGTCAAGACCACGTGTCCTGCTGATTACAACAGAAACTGCATACAATAAGTACCATTTTCCATTAACTGGAAATATCATAACTGCATTATAAAACCTATGTCATAATCAATTGCATGTGACTGTTTATAATTGTTGGTATTTTTTAATTTCCGGTATGGAATTATTTCATTTTAATTTTAACTATCTATACCCAACCAAGACGTAGCAAGAGAATTGCCGAGAGAATCGAATTATTCCCTTCGCGAGGCGTTTCGCTAAGCCTTGTGTGTTTTTATATATAATATACAAAAATAAAAATTAAGAAGAGTGGAGGGGGGGGGGGGGGGGGAGTAGAAGAGAGTGAAATTAAAATAAATTGACAGCTTGTAGAAGAGACGGGTCCGAGTACACAGCCCAGAGCTAGGGCTGGCCATTCGGCTACCAAAGTAGCTTACTATAGATAGGCTGGTACCCTAGACCCGCCCCATTTTCGTCAACAATGGCTGATGTTAGTACAGTACTGACAACTCAAAAACTATGGGAAACTATAATCATGGGAACACCCCTATTGTACGTAACACACTTGTATCGCCGGCACAGTTCCTGATGAACAGAATGATGCCTGGAGTAATATCTTGAAGTCCTGACCAATGTCCAAACCATGCCTGGACCCCTATTCTGTAATTATCCCGGTTTGGATCCGGGCCGCTTTGGATCGAAAGCGGGCGAAAGCGATTTTGTAACTTTTTCCGAATCCAATCCGGCAAATATTGCCTGGAATGGATCCGTAAATCCCGGAATGGATACAGTACCTCTTTGCATCGTGAAACCGCCATTCAAGATTTTGTTTTAGCATAAAACAACAGTTTAAACGCAATATCTTCTATTAAGTTGCTTTTAAAAATTATTTTAGGGTGTAAGGAATGGAAAAGAACAATAAACAACCTGTAAACATTTGATTTGAAACCAATTTATTACTGCCTATATGTAGATCACAATCGTACTAACCCTCCATGATTCTTCAGTAGCGTAGTGGTTAGCGAGATAGCTTCCCGTCATAAGTTTCGTATTGGCATGGTTCAAACCCAGTGCGGGTCAACTTTTTAACTTTTTTTAAACCACTAATTATTGTTTAGGATATATTTATATGTGCTATTGCGCAAAAAAAAATTTGTAGACTTTTATTTCAAGGGTTTATTAAGCCATTGCCACCGCTAGTTTGCTGTATCGCTTCCCCATGGTTTCTTTCACATAAAAATACCACCGCACTGGTACATGAAAAGATACATTGGGACATAATTTATTATGAAAAGAAAAAAAATGGGCGAATTTAAGTACATATTATGTACTTTTCTTACAGTTGAATTAACCCTTCTTAAAATTACACTATATGAAGTACCTTTTAAACTGACATTATCATATGATTATTTAAATAGTTGGTTTATATAAATAGTTGTTCATCTAGTATAAGGCCTATTCTAAGATTTATTTTTCAAATTACCTTCAGACAAAATAAATAAAATTTATAAATTTAAAAATGTAATTAACTTAACAGAAGTTTTAATTGAATGTCTTCACTATTACAATATTATCAACTTATTCATCGGGACCGCGTCTTATGTCAGCTGTTCGAAAAACAGTTTCTGATTGGTTACAGCTTCGGCGGCTCAGTCGCTTTGTGAAGTCTTCCGTAATGGATCCAGACTGGATCCGATCCGTCCCTCCCATTCCGGACTAGGTTATAAAATCGCTGTATTTCTAATTTTTCTTTGGGTCCGGAATGGGAACATCAAATTTCACGGTTCGGATCCGGGCCGATTTCATTCCGGGATAATTATAGAATAGGGGTCCAGTAAACAATCAGAAAATCCAAAGATGGGTTACTTGTTCACAAAAGCAGTAACCGTCAATTTTTGCCCATACTTTGTCACGAAGATATCATATTTTCACTTTAATCATCTCTATAATTTAATAGTTCAAGCGGACGGACAAGCCAACGACTAATAACGAGCCGACGACTAATAACGAGCCGACGACTAATAACGAGCCAACGACCAATAACGAGCCAACGACTAATAACGAGTCGACGACTAATAACGAGCCAACGACCAATAACGAGCCAACGACTAATAACGAGCCGACGACTAATAACGAGCCAACGACCAATAACGAGCCAACGACTAATAACGAGTCGACGACTAATAACGAGCCAACGACCAATAACGAGTCGACGACTAATAACGAGCCGACGACTAATAACGAGCCAACGACCAATAACGAGCCAACGACTAATAACGAGCCGACGACTAATAACGAGCCAACGACTAGTAACGAGCCGACGACTAATAACGAGCCGACGACTGATAACGAGCCGACGACTAATAACGAGCCAGCGACTAGTAACGAGTGGACGACTAATAACGAGTCGACGACTAATAACGAGCCAACGACCAATAACGAGCCAACGACTAATAACGAGCCAGCGACTAGTAACGAGCCAGCGACTAGTAACGAGCCGACGGCTAATAACGAGCCGACGACTAATAACGAGCCGACGACTAATAACGAGCCAGCGACTAGTAACGAGTGGACGACTAATAACGAGTCGACGACTAATAACGAGCCAACGACCAATAACGAGCCAACGACTAATAACGAGTCGACGACTAATAACGAGCCAACGACCAATAACGAGCCAACGGCTAATAACGAGCCGACGACTAATAACGAGCCGACGACTAGTAACGAGCCGACGACTAATAACGAGCCGACGACTAATAACGAGCCGACGACTGATAACGAGCCGACGACTAATAACGAGCCGACGACTAATAACGAGCCAACAACTCATAACGAGCCGACGACTAATAACGAGTCGACGACTAATAACGAGCCGACGACTAATAACGAGCCGACGACTAATAACGAGCCGACGACTAATAACGAGTCGACGACTAATAACGAGCCAACGACCAATAACGAGCCAACGACCGCGCAGTAAATCAGATTACCTTGGCAGAGGAGCCCACCATGACCGTGAGAGGAGAGGCCAACGGTCCGAGAGTACTCGACACGAGAGACAAAGAGCTCCCATCGTCATTGCGGCCGTACTTAAAAAAACACAACGAACGTAGGGACTCGAGAGTTCGACGAGAGACCAAGTCGACCACGTAAGGGCGGTGGCTACCGAGGTAACAAAGCTGATGAAGCGATACTGCTCCTAGCTATGTTCCACTCCACGGCACACGAGCAAGACCAGCTCGAAACACTGATTTAGTGTCTAGTGTTTTTATCTTTTTTTATCTTGTATCTTGTGTTGTTTGTTATTATATATTGTGATTTTATTTTGTATTATTGTATCGCACTTGTGGGGCAATGCCCTGTTGCTGATAAATAAATATGAATTGAATTGAAAGAGAAGAACCTAGGGGCATGTTGGACATTGGTATTCATAGAAGGCCCCTAGGTGTCCCGTACGTAGGAATTCTCTTGGGGGCGTGTTTATCTGGCAACAACACTGCCTCACGGTTTTACCACTGTAGGAACTGTGTTGACAGCACTGATCATATCTCAATAAACAACTAACACAACCCAACGTAACCTTCCAGTTTGCTTCCAATCTTGTCACCATCTAATAACTTCGTCGTTCGCTGCAAATCATTAACACAAGTTGAAAAGGATGAATTACGTACGTGAGTGAAGCGCTATGCGACAATCGTAGAAAACAAGAAGACGGACATGACCACTAGTCATCATGATTGTTAGACTGCTTAGTTAGCAACTGGAAAGTGCCAATTGCTTACTTCTTGTCTGCTGGTATCAATAGTGTCCAAAAACCTACCTTCATCTAAATGGGTCTCAAAAAATTGTATGACAACGTTGAGAGTCGACGTTGTACCAGTTGTCTGCGACGGTTCGAGAAGCAATTTGGCGACGACGTTCTCGCAACTGGGTGCCCTATTACTACACCAAACATAGGCGCCGACTACGGGGGGGCTTGAGGGCTAGCGCCCCCCCTGATAAATCCCAGGGGGGCGGAGCTGAGATTTGAAGTTTGTACTTTTTTTTTGAAGAAAAAGTGCATTATAATAATAAAAAATAATAAAAAATACGGATTTAGTCATCAGGTTTGACAGGTCATAATTCCCTGAATTTAAATGCCGCCTTATAATTCGTATAAGTTCGGTTCGGGTTCGGCTGATTTGCTAATACCGAAACAACGCAACCTGAAGCTAACCCCTAGCCTGGTTATTGTATTACCGGCTACCGCCGGCCTTCCGACTCGGACGTTGTTTATTTTTCTTGTTGTGACTTGTGAGTGAAATGTTGATTCATATCGGATAAAGTAACAGGTAAGCTTGAAGAATTCGTTTTGTCAGAGCCAAGGCTCAGTAGCCACCCCTAGTATAGGCACATGTATAGGTATATAACATTATTTACGTAACAAGTGCACTACTGTTACGACATAGAAGGGCTAGACTATGTGTCACGCCTCAACCAGCGTAACTATAGGCCTAGACGAGACCGCGTATAGCCCACCTAGAATCAATATTGAATCGTGTTATTATTTACCTCTGTTTAGGATGGAAAAGTAGACGGTGTAGGTGTACGGTGTATGAACCAACCAAAGAACACTAGTCCCTTGAACTATGGACAGATTTGTTATTAAATTAACGAAGACTAGACCTGCGATGATGACTGCAGTCGACGCCGTAGCACAGCCTCCAGTAGAAATACCAAGTACAAGTACTAGTACTAGTACTAGTGTTGATGTTCAGAAGACTACGTCGTCTGGCAGGACGTCTGGGGGAAGATCTTACCAGAAAGCATGGGAAAAAACTTACCACTGGTTACAATATGACGAAAGTGTAGGCAGGGTGTTTTGTGGTACTTAGAAATAATTAAATATATCATTGTCCACATTATTTTTTCCAAACCCAACTGTGGATGCTATGTACGGTCGTGGCCGATTTGTACTCATCCCAGCATTCGCTCTTCGTATGGTGGAAACCACGAAAACCAGAACTTCTTGAAGTCGTCATTCTTCTTAGTTCAAAAATTTCGCACTATCCTACACGTGTTCAAAATTATTGCTTTTTGCATCTCGATACGTCAAATTCGGCATTGAAAACGAAGCCATTGCCATTACAGAATATACACGGAGAACAGGTAACCATGTTGAGAGCTCAGGGATGTTCGTGGATATGGAGTTCCCATATCTGGCGACGTCTCCAGACGGTTTGGTTGGAGAGACTGGCCTCATCCAGGTCAAATGTATGTACCGTCTATCGGGTATCTAAAATTTGTTGATGCAATCAACAGTAAAAGCATAACATCTGCTTGGAAGTAAAAGATGATAGCCTTGCGCTTAAACTCACCCACAAGTATTTTTTACCAAATTCAGGGGCAACTCAACATAACTTGGCGCCATTTCTGTGACCTCATCTTCTTTGCCAAAAATGACTACCACTGCGAGAGAATTTTAGTAAACGAGTTACTTTGGAAAAGTAAAATGCTGCCTAGTCTGAAGCGGAATTATCTAGAATGTGTTCTTCCCGAAATTACGGACCCACGAGTAACAAGAGGGTTGACAATTCGAGATCCGCTTTTTATCGTTGACGCCCAAACGAAGCAAGGCGAGATAAAGGAAAACCGAAGAGGCAGAAAGAAGACATCGTAAACAATAATCAATTAGGGGAGGATCCCACTGAAAATTTTTACTTCCAAGTTTATCAAGTTTATCGTCATATGCAAAAATGGGATCACAGTCCAGAAAAATATTGGTTTATGTGGATAACTATGCTGGACATCCTCAAGATACGGCATTCTTTAAGTGAAAGTAGCGTTCTTCCCACCAAACTGCACAAGTGTACTGCAACCCATGGACATGGGCGTGACTTTCTGTTTGAAGCGACTGTACCGCAAACGGTCAGTGCAGCAAGCAGCGTTGTTGCTCGACACGGGCAATATCAACAGCTGATGATCAACGTTGTCCAAGCGATCCACTATGTTGTGTCAGCTTGGTGTCTTGTAAAACCTTCAACTATTGAAAATTGTTTAAAAAAATGTGGGTTCAACCGTGAAGAAGCTGCCGATGCCATTGTGTACGAGGAATACATTGACAACGACTTCACGCGAGACTGGGCACAGCTACACGTTGACTGAGCTTCTTACGTGCGACGACCTTGAGGCAAGGTGCGAAGAGCGATGCGGATGAACATGGAGAGCCAGAGCGGTCGGAGCGGTCGAAAAAGTGAAGGCCTTAGTGTACGCGCAAGAGATCGGCGAGCGCGAGGTGTCCATGCTCGTAAACATGGAGAATTCCGTTTGCAATCAAGAGCAAACAGGGAAGGAGGCAAACGAGGATTACAGACTTTTTTTTAAGTAGTCTGCGACCAAACCTGTCAAGTGTCATTTGTGTTTCGTGCAATTTTATTTTGTGTTTTTTATTTATTTATTGGGTTATTGAAATGAGAAAGCAACACATGCCGCTGTTTGTTGGGGTATGTGCATCTGAGCCGGACACGGACATTCATTCATTCATTCATTCATTGAAAATGGAGCCAACAATTTTATTAGTGATTTATACAGTGTTTGTGTTTGATTTCGTGTCGGCTATGGTAAGCCTGGTTTCCTCGGCCATCTTTAGTGTCACGTTATGGCAAATGTAGGCATGGTCTATTATTCGAAATGTTTTAAAATTATTTGAAAGTAGTATGCCTATACACACCCACTAGAGTTTAAAATTAATATTGTAGGCCTAGATAATATTAATCATATTGCAGTGTATGTTATGACTATACATTAGTGTAATGTGTAAAATAATTAAATATCTCACTGTAGTTTGTCTTAAAAATAAAATTTCTCTTTTAAGGCCTACAACCTATGCCTGATCACATAATTTGCATTTTTTTTTATTTGTTTCATTCTATCGTTTTTTGGCATCTATCATTTTTTTATTGTCCCCCCAAAAACGATGCATAGTGGTTTTACTGTAATGCTACAAAGAGTCTGTGGTACTGCAGGTTGATTTTGTAGAAAATTACGCCTGTCAGTACCAAGACGAAATACAGTCCGCCCACTGGAATAACCCCCAGGGGCCTCATTCCTGTACATTTTTTAACTCTCCTTAACTCTCGCTAACCCCATGTTAAAATGACCCCAGGGTTAACTCCTACACAGGTTTCCCTGCATAATTTGGGGGCAAATATGACCCTGTCTGATAGTAGGGTTAAGAAGAGTTATCTCAACAATACTTTGAAATGTCACCATTTTGTCAATGCCCGTGTGTGTAGTTTCACAAATGTCACATTTCAATTCTTTATTGAGGATATCCTATTTCATGGATATGTTACTTTATGTGTTTATTGAAGTTTATAAACAATTGTATGTATTTATTGTACATTATTTAGGTCATATATATGCAAATATGTAGTTTTATTGAGTATCTTGTCGACGTTTTGAGGTTATTGGACTGTTTTTGTTTGTTATTGTTTTCATTTTATCTTGTTTTTTCAACAATGCTTTCCTTCGATCGGCGTCTCAATTGCTGACTCCTGATTGGCTATTGGCTAACACCGGGGTTAACTTTGCTAATGTACTGGAATGAGGCCCCAGGTGGCCGTGTTCACTGGTGTGATATGGTATGGCAATAACCAAAGTGACAGCTTTGCTATTGTGGCTGATGATATCACCCATGACAAATATTGCGTCAATAACTTTCTAAGGGTAATTTTGTGCAACCACCTTGAAAAGAACTCACAAATCAAAGATTTACACATATTTTCAGATGGTTGTGCATCCCAGTTCAAGCAAAAGTACAATTTGGCTAATATAACATTGTTGAAAGAAGAGTTCAACCTTTCAAGTTTGAAATGGACGTTCTTCGCAACCTCTCACGGCAAAGGTGCCGTAGATGGAATAGGCGCTGTTGTGAAAAGACACGTGTGGAATCAGGTGCGAGCAAAAAAATAACTGTACGAAATGCTGAATCTGCTGCTGTCTGTGATGGGTTAAAAACCAACGTCCTTTATGCACCAGTAGATGCAATAAATGCTACCAAAAGTAGGCCTACCCTCGAAAATGCCTGGAAAGATCTACAAACTATGAAGGAGATGCAGAAAATGCACCACGTTATAGTTATGGACTCATACACAGTAACGTGCAAAATATTTCCACAGCAGGATAATGAGATTAGAGCATTGTTACTGTTGATGCTAGTGACGACGAAGGCGATATGTTACGAAGCGATGACAATGAACCAGTTTCGTTAGGCGTTGATGACGACGTTGATTCTGCAGGCTCATCCCAATCGCCGCCTAAAGCTCCCCTTGATTCTTGGGTAGCCGACGTATGTATGTATGACGACATGTGGGTACCACGGACAGTCGAAGAGAAATAACCTAATGGGAGGATTTTAGTCAAGTACATGCGTGTTTTTGGCCCTAACCGCTTCATGTGGCCGATAAAAGATAACTTTGATACAATTGATTTCAAAGGTGTTGACGCCAATGTCAGCAACACCAGAAATTGTATCTTACGGGCGAGGTGGGATTATTCCCTTCCCGCAACAGAATAGGCCTTCAATAGAATAACTGATCTATTTCTTAACCTAACTTAAAAAGAAGCTACGACCTTGCAGTACTGGTTGTGATTTTACAATATTGCCAAAAACATTTACACAGCTTCCACAGTTATATCTACTAGGAAAATGCTCCGCGTTGCCAAATGAGCGATCATGTTTTCAATAAATCAAACAAATTTTTTGCATATCATATAATTCACGAATCACTAATTAATTTTTTGTAGGTTGGCATCTTGACGGATTTGTCTTATTATGTTAACAGCATCTAGTTTAGTGGTCACGGGTGTTGACCGAAAAGTTCAGCCAAATCGGTCAAGCCGTTTGGCCTGTGCGCGACGAACAAAATTGGGTATTTTTTTCAGTAATTAATTTTTTGTAGGATGGCATCTTGACAAATTTTGCTGGTTATGTTAACAGCATCTAGTTTAGTGGTCACGGGTGTTGACCGAAAAAAGCCGTTTGACCTGTGCGCGACAAACAAAATATGGCGAGTAGACACACGAACAGACGAACGACGAACAGACAAAGCGCCGATTGAGTTGTATGGAGAGATTTGCTATTGCTTATCTAATAACAAATCAATCATTATTAGTAATTCGTATTCTTCTAAATACTTATTAATGTCTGATATTTATAATTAAGAGTAACTTACTAATTGTGAGTTTGACTATGATAAGAATAAATATAATTATGTACAGATACTGCCTAAACTGTAACACTGTGTAAGCCTGATTCATTTTGCTTTGTATTTTAGTTAAGAACTGAGCAGGTCACACCACTGACACACTTTTTAATGTATATACCGGTATTTAAGTTTTGAGCAACATATTTTGTTTTAAATCAAAATAAGTATTATGTATTTTAGTTAACTAAATAACCTTCTGGATTATACAATTGGCATGTAATAATAATAAAAAGCTTAGGAGAAAATCCAGTGAAACATTTTATCTATTTTGTGTTATCCAACTTTTGTCCCACCACTGATAATCCGTAATACTCATAAATAAACCTGGTGAAACGCTGTAGATTAAACAAATGTGTGTTAATACACTTGGGAAATGATTGTTAAATGTAATTAAAGTGTTAATTTTAATTAATGCTTAAAATATTGAGTACTGCCCAACTTAAAACCGGTTTTAACAAGCAATTTGTTTAAATGTCACACCACTGGACATACCCCAATGCCCAATCACTGCTGGCAGCTAATAAAAACCAAACAAATGGAAGAGATCCACCGGCGGGGGGGGGGGGCTCCCTCCTTGTCAGAGACGTAGCCAGGCTAGAGGTCGTGAAAGGCAAAGACAAGCTCCGGTCAGAACCTGAGCTTGACTGATGATGTTCCCATCTTACTCAATTTACTGGCGATCCAGGTGTTACACCACTGCTGAACGAGGGATCGTCACTGAGTTTTAGAGTGTTTCGAAATATCTTTTGTACTGATGTTTTACAAACACAAAAGGGCACATCCATGAGAGGAGAAACTAAGTACGTTCTTTTTTTTTTTGCCAATTGCTATAAATGTTATATCATTTTGTAGTTTAAAGATAGAAGATAAACTTGTAAGTCATTTAATGTAGATAATTTGTGGTTTTGCATATTTTACACAAGCTGAATTGTTATGTTCATCATTTCAGATCGCTAATTTACGTTTGAACACCCAGGACCCTATTCGGTAACTTTCCCATTTCTGCCTGAAATGAAAGCAGCCGGAACGAATGCAGGCAGAAATTATTTGCCCGTTTCAGCCGTCGCCAAAGATGAACAAAATAGCGATTCTATAACAGCGCCTGAAATGTGTATGTACGCTTTGGGACGACATCACAAGGCGACTGAGCCACCGAGGCTTTAAGCCAATCAGAAACAGACAATATCATGATTTAGAGGGCCGTGATCACTGCAACCAAACTGCAACACGGCTCAAATCAAAACAAACATAACCCTACACAGTTACATGAACGCGTCTTTTACATTTTACAACACAAGAAGCAACCTAGAATGCCATTTTTCTCTATTCTAGGAATTTCTCTATGTTCTAGGAAGCCTACAAGGTAATGCCTAGGCCTACGCCAATATCTAATTATGTATTAACACTGAATTTATATGTAGATGTACAGTATCGGCCTAGTAATACGGCAGTCCTAGTGATACAATTAGTTATTAATTAAAACGTGTCTATGACGTCATGACGCTCCTGGCGCCCTTTTCAGCGTGCCAGGATGTGCCAGGTAGGTGCAAAATACTCGTATAGTATTTTATAGTAGAATTGAACCCACATATTTTCTGTGTGTCATATTTTCTAGGCTAGAGTTGTTTACGTAATATTTCTCTAATGGCGGGCGTCACTACACCGCGGCGCCGGCTGAGATTTTCGAATAATAAAGACTGACTCAAATGAAAAGTAAATACGTTGTTTATTGGTGTTTTTCACTCATTATAATGGAACATAATTATTGAATGCAGTTTGCAGTACAATATCACGCGTAAACAGTTATTATCCATGCTTAATATTACGGCTGATTTCGTTTCACCAGTAAAAAAGCTACTGAAACCATATCAGGACCACGGAAATGGATTCAGGCGGAATCGGGCACCAAAAAAGTTACAAAATCGCAATTATCCGATCAACGTCGAATTCAGGCAGAAACCATATCAGGACCTACGAAAAAAAGTTACAGAATAGGGGTCCAGGTCAATAGTATAGACTACAGGACCAATTATTGTTGGATATGGATGATTTTTTTTTCTGTATTTACACCATGTCTTTATTTTTAAATTAAACTAAGTAGTTTTTAATTTATCTTAACAAGTTTTGTAACAAAAAACATTAACTTATTGGATTTTAATAATTAGTCACAAGACATAACAAAAAGTACAAAAAGTTGTATTATGTGTAGGGATGGGAGTTTTTCGCATATGCTATAGATGCGAATTTGAAATTTAACATGTTTTCTTGACAATTGTCGATGTTTTGGGGTTATTACCGTCCAGTAAAACTGTTTTTGAATTCGCGACAAACTGCGATGAGTATGAATAGATGCGATAAATGCTACTTTTAGCTATGAACGCGCGATTCTGTCTAGTTTTCACTTTTAAAACTAATAGAAATTCGTAAAACCAGGCCTACAGTGCCTGAAAGTGATCAAAAGTCGTCCCAAAACTTTGTTGAGTAAAGTGTGCTAACTGTTACAAATTCCCGGCGTGTCGGGAGTAGCTGGTATGCGTACTAACAAGCAATGCAACGGTTGCAACCTTTACTGACTTGCCTATCTATACAAGTGTGACGTCATTGACTGCAAACCACGTGACACACGGAACTATACCAAGAGCGCGATCTAGGTGTAGCGTCACGCACAAGATCGGTGAAGTAGTACTACAGAGTACTACTTGACCGATCTTCCGTCTCCCACCACACTTAAAGCACATGGAAGCAGAAGACTTGTTGCGTAGTTTCATTGTTTTGTTAATAGTTCTCGTCGCGATTGGTAATCTTTTTACATGAAAATGTTATGGTTAATTCCTGGCGCAACAATGATTTTTAAATCCAATGTTAGAAATCTTGCAACCTGCACGGCAATTTTAATTTATCCTCCTTTACAACTGCGACTGTTTCCATCTTTCTTAAGATATTCTTTGCACTGCCCTTCCAAGTACAATACAAACTGCGTTATCCGTTTCTAGTTTCCACTTTTGTTTACACTCTTAACTCGTAAGGTTACAATCGTTTCGTTTGCTCTTCATTTTCATAATTTAATTTTTCGCCAATTATAATGCCTCGTGTAAAAGTGACAATTCACGACCGTGCGAAGGTGTACACTAAACATAAGTTTTACGTAAGCGATTCTTCAGTTCTTATGTGCGGCATTTGTTCCGTGAGGCTTGACTGGGAGAAAAAAGATAATTTGGACAAACACGTGTGCAGTTCGGGGCACGTCGCAAAAAAAATTAAACTGGAGGAAAGTTCTTCAAATGGCCAACCATCAATGCATCAGACCACACTGGGGGATATGTTTCAAACAGCAAGCAGGGCAAAGAAAGAAAAGGAATCCTTTATTATGGAAACGGTTGAATTGTGTTTGAAAACAAACATCCCTCTCCATAAACTTGACAACAGCCACTTCCGCAGCTTTATGAAGAAGTAAGTAGGCCTATATCTAGAATATTCTTAGGCTTGTTCCCTACCTGTTTTGCTGTACCGTCAAATGGGGTGACTTTGCTTTTTGAGGGGTGAGATTGATAATAGTCAATAATCAATATTTTGTTATACTTTGTATTTCCCACCCAAAGCAGTGTCAAAAAGTGATGTTCCCTGCAAGATTGGCATCACTGATAAGAATCCTTGCTGAAACCATCTTTGTTTGGAGTTAAAGATTCACTTTGGTAAGGACATTCAATTATTATATTAAATACTTCACAAACCTTAAATAATTGCTGCAAAAATGTCTTTAAATGTAGGTGTTCAAGTGGTATCTGAGGCAAAGACGGATTCAATTTAGAAACTTTGTAGTTGTACAAGCAAATTTGCTTGATAATATGTGAGGTTATGTTGTTACAAAAAAGGCGGGAAAATGCTCAATGCCTGGGGTCACTTTGATAGCATCTTCTGGGGGGAGATTGATATCTATCAATTTCACCCCCGAAAGGGATTTGATCACATTAGATGCAATTAAAATTTAAAACAAATTAAAATCAAAATTCACAAAGTATCTAATGTTTAGCTAATGATTACTGATATATTTGTACTATACATAAATGTTAAGAGCTTAAGTGTCATTCCATGTAAAGAGGGAAAAAAAAAAAAAAATTTGGGGGGATTTTTTTTTTTTTTTTGGGACTTTTTTTATAACCTGGGGTGTGTTAATAACATTTTATAATACTTGTTATGTGCCTCCATTCTCAGCAGGTTGTTTGGAGGGAAACAGTGTGAGAACATAACCTCAAATCAACATTTTTGTTCAACATTCAGGTACTTCAAAAGCATATTTCTCTTCATGTAATCACTTTTTTCTTACTTATATATTATTCTACATAGTGTCATTTCATGGTACTGTTACTTTAAATTATTCAATGTTAATTAGAAAAGGTAATTATGTTTTTTTCTAAATTGCCATGTGCCCCATGTAATGTGAGTTACCACAGAGAACATTTTTCTATTTTATAACTGTAACCTTCATTGTTGACAGCCAATAATTTTTAATCTCTTATTTGAATGCATTTTGATTCTGAAAAAAATTGCATTTCTTAAAATTGATCATATCTTGTTTGTTTAATTCAGTGATAAAGTATGTAATGTGAGTTACCAATGTGTAATGTAATGTGAGTTACCATTATTGACAATAGTGTTGTTACATCCAGGTTTACATTGCAAAGGTTCTAAAAATTAAAAATGCCCCTAACCTCAGCTGAAATAATGAAGAGATATCGAGAGAGGCTGAAAGAGAAGGGCAAATATGACGATTATAAGAAGAAACACTTAGAATCCGTCAACAATAGCCGGAAGAAGAAAAAGAAAGAATTTGAAAAACTCACAACACGAAAAAAGAAAACTATAGCTGACAATGCTCGTGCAGCCAACCGTGCTCGAGTGGCCAAATGCAGAGCCTTGAAGAAAGCTAGAAACACAACTGCAACAACACCAAGCTGTGAAAGCTCCCCACCTTTGAAAACTGCAAATAGCTTAGGGAAAGCTGTTGCAAAATTGGCTCGTGGCTTGCACCGATCACCTAGGAAGCAAGTGGGGGCTGTAAGGAAACTGTATGAGAAGATTGTTCTACCTACACTCGACCAACAGACAACACCTAGTCCCAGTGTTATTCATCCTCGCACAACCAGGCTTAGTTCAGATGTGATTGATTTGGTTGAATCATTTTACCTAAGAGATAATATTAGTCGACAAGCGCCTGGTATCAAAGATGTCATTACAGTGCGGAATGCCGATGGTCTTAAGAGTAAGACGAAACTTCAAACTAGGCATCTTTGTTCATCAATCTCGGAAACGCACAAGCTTTTTGTAGCCGATCACCCTAACCATAAAGTTGGAAAAAGTAAATTTTTTTAACTGAGGCCTCGGCATGTCCTACTCAGCTCTCAGCTCCCGCACAATGTTTGCTTATGCAAATATCACTCGAACTTCATGTATGCTATTGATGCTTTTCACAAATATTACCCAGACTTTCCACAATATTCTTTTGAATTCCCAGGACTCTTTCTATGCCCAAACCCTACAACAGAATGCTGGTCTCTACACTGTGCTACTTGCAATACCAAACTTAAAGTAGAATTAGAGAAGTATGTTAACGAAGAACTGTTGGCTGATTGTAAGTGGTGTATTTGGAAAGAAGAAAACGGGCGGTATATAAACTGCATAGAAGAAGGTACCTCGGCCGACCTTTCTGAATACATTCTAGCTCTTACTCCTCAGTTCTTCGAACACTGCTTTGTTAAGCGTGAACAAGCGCTAGCTTACAAATTAGATCGAAGTATTGTAAGCGCACCTGATTTTGATCCGAACATTGCATTATTGCAAGCTGAGTTCTCTGAAAACTACACGTGCATATCACAGGACGAAATACAAAGTGCACACTGGCATCAAAGCCAAGTAAGCTTGTTTACTTCATCCATATGGCACTCTGGGAAGCAGTTTCCTGTGGTCCTCATTTCCGACAACCTAACACATTCTCGTGACACCATTGTTGCTTACATGAGCATACTTTTGGAAACCATTCCAGAATCTGTAAAAGAGGTACGTGTGTGGTCAGATGGCCCCAGTTCCCAATTTAAAAACCGGTTTCTTGCTGCTGCTATTGTTGCATAAGAAAAAGAATGTAAAAAAACAATAGAATGGAACTATTTTGCCACTTCACATGGCAAGGGTCCTGTAGATGGGATCGGAGGGGCAGTGAAACGACAGGTCCGCAGCATGGTGATGAGCCGAAAATTTACAGTTGTTTCTGCTGCTCAGTTTTGTATGACAGCGCACGCTTCTTCTGATGTCAAAGTCATGGATGTAACAGAAAGGGAGATACAAGAACGAAATGCATTGCTTGATTTGGAATCTGTCATTAAAAATGCAACTCCGATTCATGGCATTTCGAAGATCCATGCCATTCGTATAGTGGATGGTAAGCCAAGAGCATACCATCTCACTGAAGATGTTACAATACACCCACCATCAATTGAATCCGATGAAGATGTGGACAACGAGCTACAAGAAGAAGAATTCATGGACATAACTTCATTCCTAAGTCTTAGTGTCGATGATTATGTGGAAGTCGATTATGATGGTCAGCACTATCCTGGCATATTAAATGAAGTCGGAACTGAAAATGACTTCAAAATCCGAGTCATGGTTAAGGTCGGAAAATACTGGAAATGGCCTGAAATTCCAGACGAAATCTTTTATCCACGAGAAAAGATATTGAGGAAAATATCTGCTCCAAAGTTACTCAATGCCAGGAGTCACTTATATGCCACAACATACTTCTCTTTCACTATTTTGTAGGAGTGTTTGGGTAGCCCATTAGAAAGGGCCTGTATGCACAGTTGGTAATATTTGACACAAATTTTACTTAAATAATGGCAACAATACTTCTTTATGTAATCTTGGTATCTCTTAGCACTACTAATATAACAGCCAAGTTTTCTTAAAATTTTGCGTAACGCAACTGTGCGTATGGGCCTTAGCCTTAACGTAGTTTTACAATGCTGATAAATTGGCGATGCAGTTTCATTAATATTAAAAAATAGCCTGTGAATGATTATATTCAAGAGTAAGTTGTAGAGCTTGTTACATATAAATATTATTCCTTAGTTAATAGTTATATAATATTGTGATTTAAGTGTGGTACTTTCAGAAGGGTAATGTGAGTTACCAGGTGCTGTAATGTGAGTGACCAGTTAAAATGTTCAATACTTTATTATTATTGCTCTTATCTACCCAATTTTTATATGTGAACCTTTATTAACAATTGTTTTACTACTACTAATTATTTCATACATTTTCTACGTGTACATGAAGAGAAATTTACATTTGTATACACCTGCTTTTTGTTAGTGGCATTTTTTCGTAATGTGAGTTACCATTACCATAATCAAAAATTACTGTGCAATTTACAAATTACCATTTATAAAATTGCATGATAATTATGTTCTAGTGTTGCTTAGTTTAATGATAATTCAAGATTTATAATATTGTTAATTCTGTTTTCACAAAAAGTTGTAAGATTAAAAGAGAAAAAGTTGTGAATGTAATGTGAGTTACCATGGAATGACCCTTAAATAGGTAATTTATTTTTGTTTTAGGCCTTGCAAAATGCCCAGAAAGTATGTTTGGAAACCAGGTGCTTGTACCTACAAGGACTACTCAATTGAAACTTTGGAAGAAGCAATTGATAGAATCAAATCTGGGGAAATCTCAATGTTAAAAGCTTCCAAGCATTATAAAATTCCCTTTGGAACATTACATAATAGGGTTAAAGAAAATCATAAAAAAAAAAAGTGGTGGGCAAACTATTATCAGTGAAGTAGAAGAGCTGGCGTTAATTCGAAGCGTGACGACATGTGCTGATTGGGGTTATCCTCTGACAATATTAGACCTAAAGTGTATTCCACCGAATGAATTCACTGCCGTTTTTGCACGCAACTGCTATGCGCGCCAAGAGTCTTCCCCCACCACCCGGCCGCGCGCTCTGAGTGAGAGACTGCTCGTAAATTATACCTGTCCTGTCCTGTTGTAAATGTCCTCTATTCATACTGTAGTCACACATACAAAATCCACAGATTCATTATTTCGTAAGTTTTAACACGTTATTTGGATTCTTGAATAAAAACCAATACGTTTCCATGTGTGAATCGTCCTAATAGGCCAACAGCTTCATAAAGAAGAAACAGTCACTACTTTGCCGTATACTCTGACAATTAATCACTATACAAATGCATTACTTAGGAGTTATTATAAATTATTGTAAATTATAAATACAAATTTATTTTTATTTTATTTATATTTTAGTTTTATTATTTAAAACAGGAAATTCTGTGACATGTGTAAAGTTTTAACTCATTTTTTTTTGACTGACAGTTTCCGTCATGGTGTTTGTTATTTAACTTATGTTTTTATCACTCATTTGTTCATTTGTTTATATTTATCTTCAGTGCACTTTTGTATTATTAATTTTGTCATTTGTGGGTTCCGGGTCTGTACCTGTTGAGTGTTGATGTTATGTAATAAACAAATAGGCCTAAATAAATAACTAAACTTGGTATACATAACAATTCACAGATCATGCACGAAGGCATTCGCACACTAAAATAGAAACTTGTATTCACTTAATGGGCCATATAGTGTGAATACAAGTGTTCATAGTCGACCCCTACCCAATTGGAAATCTGTATAAACTGTTGTTAATTATTTTATACGTGATATTTTTCATACAAAAAAACCCTAGCAAACAGTGTTGAGTTCTAATGCAATTAATTATCGACTCTGAATTCGTACGGACCTCAGTCTTATGCACTCTGCTGATACACACCCACGCACGAGCAGATTATTATAATTTAGTTGTACAATAAACATTTAATCCGTCGTCTCACGTCGAAGACACGAAACCGTCGACTAATCTTTCCAACAAAAGGCGATTATTTAACAAAAGAGCATTGAAGATGTTGTTTCCCTGCCAGATGTCATTTTTCGATGTCGCCAAGTCAATGGTCTTTTACAGGTGTATCGCGGGACATTCAACTTTCTTTCAAATATACTAAGGGGTAGGACGAGTGACAAAAGAATGCGTTGATGAGTAACAGTGATGTGACAATTGTGTAAGGAAGGGTTGGTCAGTTAGAAGTGACTGACCCGCTTATTCCGCACGTGCGATTTGGGATTTGCCGATGCTCGCCGTTTTCGGCTTTGAGAATTATTGGAATTAACGTATGTGTTGTGATTAATCGGTTACGTCATCTGAAGAAGTTATTCATACCGTATTGAAGTGTCAGTATTATCTTCTTGTGATGTAGTCGGTCTATTGGGACGTTTCAAACATAAAAACGTGTTGGTTTTTATTTAGAATCCAAATAACTGGTTAAAAGTTAAGAAATTTTGAATCTGTAGATTTTGTATGTGTAACTGAAGCGATTAACTGTATCAATAGAGACTGAATAGAGGGCATCTTGACAGGAATAATTTACGGTCAGTCCCTCGAACTCGCCGCGCGGCCGAGTAGTGGGGGAAGACCCTTGGCGGGGTCGGAGGGGAAATGCGGCTACGTCAGTGAATTCTTTCAGTGGAATACACTTTACAAATGCTTACACAATTCTATTTAAACAGTAATAAGCGAAACGTACCGCAGTTCAAAAACAATTTACCAGGCGTTGATTGGGCTTACAGTATGTTACGCCGTCACAAGTCTGAGCTATTCCAGAGGCTGTCCAGTAATATAACGAGGGCAAGGGCAAAGGTTTCTGACGCCACCTTAAAAACGTATTTTGACAATTTGGGAGTCACTGTTCATGGTGTTCCTCCTGAAAATATCTTTAACTACGACGAGTTGAACCTGTCGGACAACCCGGGAAAAGTCAAGGGACTTAACAGACGGGGAGTTAAATACCCAGAAAAAGTGATGAATCACTCTATATCAGCAACTTCCATTATGGTGTGTGGTTCAGCATCAGGGGTGCTGTTACCTCCGTATGTTGTTTACCGCAGTAAGCATATGTGGGATACGTGGATTGAAAGGGGTCCCAAGGGAAAGCCTTGTTGTAGCGAAAAATGTTGTGCAAGAGGTAGCCGCTACAATAGTACTAGTCATGGCTGGATGGAGGCAGCCTGCTTCACTGACTGGTTTAAGGAAGCATTTTTGCCTCACGCAGTTCGTTTACCAGGGCGTAAGGTTGTGATAGGTGACAATCTTGCATCGCACTTCACTGATGAAGTCTTAACGCTGTGCAATGCGCATGACATTGCTTTTGTTTGCCTGCCGAGCAACTCGACTCACATTTGCCAGCCACTCGATGTATCATTTTTCCGGCCAATGAAAACAGCCTGGAGAATAGTGCTAACAGAATGGAAAGTGCAAAATTCCAAAGCAGGTGCTGTTCCTAAAGAAACATTCCCCTCTCTTCTAAGGAAGGTTTTGGAGAAGATGGACATCGTTCAAGGACTTGATAACGAATCTAATGGTATCGAAAGAAATATTAAAAGTGGGTTTGAGGCAAGTGGTATATTTCCATTTGACTCGACACGAGTTCTAAAACGCTTGCCGTCAACGGCGTCAATTGAAGAAGTGCAAGAGAATGTTAATGAATCATTAACAACGTTTTTAAAAGAAAAACGATATGGTGATGGCAAGGCGACAAGTGTGCGGAAAAAAACCCGTGTTGCCGTTGAGCCTGGCAAGAGTGTCAATGCCTTTGATTCAACAAGTGACAGTGAGCCTGAGGTCCCAGCCTTGTTTGATTCTGATGGAGAAGAAATCGAGCCGCAGGAAGAGCCAAATTCAGACGAAGAGGAGACGAACTACATTGATCCTGCTTCTGTCGACGTTATTGACGTCGGAAAATATGTACTGGTCAAGTTCCTATCAGGACGGCGCAATGCAACATCATTCCGTTATGTATGCATAGTTCAAGAATCCTCAAAATAAGAGTATGTCTTGATGGGTATGAAATCAGCAGATTCATCAAACAAATCATTTATGGTTGTAGAGGCTGATATTTCAACTGTCAATCCTCCCTAACCCAAAGATAGTAGATAAAAGGGACCATGTATATCACGTGTTTGATTTCCAAATTGATATTAAAGAGAAGTAGAGCTCTTCATAATTTGTTAGTATGTACTAATTTGTAAACTTGCATAGTAAATTTTCCATGTAATGGCCCACGGTACTATCACAAATTTGGTACGGTTCTACATTTTTACAGCAGTTGCTTGTGTTCCGATGACTTAAAAAGAATAATGGAGCTTGTTTGTTGCGCAGCTGGGAGTACGTACGGTTAGCGTATGCTTCTGGTAGGGCCACCCTAGCCGGACTGGTCGAGGTGGAGAAGTCAGACGAGAGCAGTCCACACCCCAATCCCCTTTCCTCACGCTCCCTCCTACTTGCCCCTTTCCTCCAAACAGCCCCATATTTCATCTTCATATATCACCCACTCATTGTCTCGATTAGCCTCGTTGCAAAAATATGAGACGTTAAGCCCAAATAATCAATCAATCAACGTACGGTTTTTGGACCTCACGTACACCGTATTTTGTTCATAAGTCTACACTTGTTTCTAACATAACAGTGAAATGCCGTGGGTCCTTACTCGGAAGAAGTACATGCTTATCAAAGTCACCCCCAACTTCCGAGGCACCTTTTCGACTTTCCCAGACAAAGTAGTAAATAGATTTTGAAAATTCTGACTGCAATTGGCTCCAAAACACATGCCCTTTCCACTCTGTAAACAAAAAATGGGGTATCAAAGTCACCCCACATGGGGGTATGAGTTTGATAGGGGCTTAAGAGTGCTTTATTTATGATGGATTATTAAATTATTAATTTTTTTTTTGCATTTGATACTGGTAAGTAAACTGCATCATATAGCCATTTAATTGGGATTGTTTACTCAAGTGTATTGCAAAAATGATCAATTAAATTCTGAAAATGTATCAAAGTCACCCCATTTGACGGTACCGAAGATGATATCTCGAGCTATGCCATGACATCAGATGACATCTCTCATGAAAGGTACAGCATTGATATTTTTATACGCAAAACTCTTGATACATACATAGAGGCAAACAATGAAGTGAGATCGATAACATTCTTCTCAGATGGCTGTGCGGGCCAATTCAAACAAAAATTTAATTTTGCAAATTTAACTGTTTTAAAGCAAGATTACAAGCTAGAGAAGTTACATTGGGTGTTTTTGCAACGTCCCACGGAAAAGGGGCCGTGGACGGCATTGGTTCCGTCGTGAAAAGACATGTATGGAATCACGTCCGTTCTCAAAAAACCCGTATCAGAGATGCCGAAGCGTTCACCACTGTCTGTCAAAATGCTACCAAAGTTAATGTCATCCATGTTCCAAAAAGCAAGATTGAGGAGAATAAACCAAATTTGAGCAAGGTATTTGAAAATCTGGAGACCATTAAAGGAACTCAAAAAATCTATTTCGTCTCGGCCAAGGAAAATTATGAAGTTGAGTGGAAACACTATCCATCTCAAGTATCGAGTTACACTTGCTTGATGAAAGCAACAGAGTTAGAATTAGAGGAAGAATGTGCTGAAGATGAAGAATTTATAGAGGAAACTCCACATTCAGATGAATCGCTCGTACCTATTGAACAACCAAATGTTCATCAGTGGGTCGCTGTCATATACGACAATGATTGGGTTCCAGGTGTAATCGAGGACATTTTGTATGACGGTATGGTGGGAATAAACTTCATGAAAAATTGTGGATTGAATCGGTTTGTGTGGCCGGAAGCTAAGGACTATGACAAAATCATGTTTTCCAGTGTGCTGACAGTGATAAAAACTCACCCTAAATTATTGTCGTACACTGGACGCAACATCCATTCTTTGCCCGGTGAAGAATATAACAGAATAGTTGCATTATTTCTTGAATGTGTTTAAAAGTTTTGACCAGTATCTATGCCTATCTATCAGTATCTATGTCGATTTAAAAATTTATTGAAAACTTAGTGTCGAATCATATTTTTATAATAACCTAATTGACCTCATATGTATCAATGTTAGTTGAAGAAGACAACATGGCCACTAGAATAGAAAAATTAGAATAATAGATGACATTTCATTAGCCTACAAAAGGAAAAGTAAGTAGGACCTATTTGCATCATATTGTTGCTTGTTGCATTGGTGAAAACTTAAGACGACAAAATCGTCCCCTTAGAATGCAAGTGTTCTAACTCCAACCGCGGTCCATTCCGAGCTTGATATGTCAAATTTGTATCTGGGATGCAAGTGTTCTATTTCCAAGTTCAATAAAAGGATCTCACACTCCATCTATCGGAAATAAGCAGAAGTAGTGTGGTTTAACTGCAGTTTCTATGGTAAATACAGTATGCAAGTGTTCTAACTCCAGTAGCCAATCACAACGCTTCGATTCCCTTGTTTTGACACTGAAATAAAGATGGAGCCGGAAGATTTTCGTTTCAACGTGTTTATGCAATCAAACGAAGATAATGAAAGGTAAGATATCATTAGGCCTATTTGATATATAATATATTGTAACTGAATGATTCAAATACCATTTGAATGCTATAGATTACGGATTGTATGTATTTTTAGCTAATAACTATGCAATTCTAGTTCTCTCGAGCCTGTATCCCACGTGTGCATCTAGTCCTATATCAATCATACCAAGATAATGAATGATTATTTTAACAGGTCTTGCTGGTATTGCACTGTGGGTTTAGTAACAAATCAGGCTTTGGAGTTTCATCAATGTATGTCTAAGAAGGCTAGGCCTACCTATTCAATGTCCAATGCATAGGTATGTAGGCCTAGACCCTAGGGATAATAGACAGGGCTACGTTCATGCCTAGGCCTAAGCCTAGGCTAGGGGTAGGGGGGGGTGGGGGGCTCCCAGGGGGTAGGCTGTGACATCCCTTTGGTCAATGTCACCTTGCTTTACAGCGGTGCCGCTAGAGAGCGGACAAGACACCGTGGGTGCCCGGTGGGGGTTGGAGGAGCCCACGGCCACTGGGGAAGGGCGGCAGTTAGTTGTGGGCAGCCTACGGGTTCGGTCCTCTGTGTGTTGTAAGGTTATTTACATCCGTGTGAACACCAATAAAAAACTATAAGTATTTAACATTAATACTAAATTTCCATATACCTCTACCAATAGTCTATCCCGATAGGCCTGAGTAGTTACAATGGCGCCCAACGTATAAAAAACTGTGCGAGGTTGCTACGGCGAAACCTTATCTAAAGTGACTTGTGACTGTGTTATTGCGTTATAAAAACTGTGATTTGCGATGGTTCGCACGCGGGGAAATTCAGTGGAACGCCAACCGTCGGTCGGGGATTCCAGTGCGGGGAATGTTGCGCCCGTTGATAACGTGCTTGGTGAGATGTTGACGACCGTCAGCACCCAACTATCCAGCGTGATGGATCGGTTGAACGTGTTAGAAGTGAGGAACGCGCCCTCGCCGACGCCATCGGGGGCGACAGGTGTTCTTGCGACACCCGGTCCACTGTCGGTACCGTGGATGGTACCCGTGTACCCCACGTTCGCGGATGATGGAAAAATCCATCCCATTGACTTTCTGGAGGATGTAGAAACAACGTTTCTCCAGAACGGGATTCCGGAACATCAGTGGGTGAGCGTAGCATTTCGGCAGCTCGAAGGCTCCGCTAAACATTGGGGGTCGGCGTTTCGTCGATCTTGGACATGCTGGGGGGATTTTGTGTCCGCATTTAAACGTATGTTTTGGTCGGACGATATTCAAGACGCGATCGCGACTAAGTTCTGACAAATGGATGGTTAAGTTTTTAATTATGTTGAATACCTATCCCTGGTATAAGCCTAGCCTACTCCCTCTGCAATACTAAGTAGGCCCAGGCCTATTCGTAGGTAGGCCTATAATATAATCTCAATGCATTAAGGAAAACTTATGGAATTGTACAATAATTAGGCCTATGTCATGATTATGCTTTAATGAAACACAAATAAATAATAATACTTATAGTAAAACAATACAATATTTCTATTGCAGGATGATGGAAGAGTCCATTGACAATCCTGAGCCTATTTCCGATGGACCCATCCCCAACGCAATTGAACTGTTACTAGGAGTAGCAACACTTCCATTAAAGCCAGGCGTTACCTTCTGCACAACATCAACGAAACCTATGCTTTGTTTGCTGATAAATATCCGGACGATACTGTTGGTAGAAGTGCGTTTGCTGCTCTTAGACCGACTAACATCAGACCATATCAAAACATGCCACACAACGTTTGTGTATGCAAACACCATGAAAACTTTCGGTTCGTTCATGAGGCTGTTCAGAGTGTTATGCCATGTTTTCAATCGTCGCCTGACGAAATGTTGGCTTCAAACCTATGTGACGTATCACTATGAATGCATGAACTCTTCTAGTCAAGTCTGCCAACCTGAGATCTTGGATCTTTTCAATTCACCCATTGATGATGAAGACCAACATGTTCAGTATCGTCAGTGGGTGATGGTGGGTAAAACAATTGAAGTTGTAACTGTGGAGCACACCATCAGTGATGCTGTCACTGAACTGAAAAACCAGTTGAATGCATATATGCTCCATGTTTTTACTAAAAACAAATCTCAAGAACATTTCAACGTAACAAGGAAACGAGCCTCTCCAGAAATTGCAGTGCTGCAAGTGGACTTCGCAGAGAACTTTTCTTGCCAGTATCAAGATGAGGTGCAAAGTGCACACTGGGGGAACCCGCAAGTGACCGTGTTCACTGGAGTTGTATGGCACGGTGAAAACGCATTAAAATCCTATGCTGTTGTTGCGGACAACATTACGCATGACCGGTACTGTGTTGACGTTTTTATTAGGAAGATCATAGATGATCACATTCAAAACTTCCCTGACACAAAAACTCTTCATGTATTTTCAGATGGCTGTGCAGCTCAGTTCAAATCCCGGTTTAATTTTTCAAATATTACTCTTGTGAAACGGGATTTAGGATTGAGTGAATTGTGACATTTGCAACGTCACACGGCAAAGGGGCCGTTGACGGTATAGGAGCCGTAGTGAAACGGCATGTGTGGAATGTTGTGAGGTCCAAGAAAGAAGTAGTTCGGAATGCTGAGGCATTCGTTAACGCATGCTTTGGTGTAAAGGTGCATGTGATGTATGTACCTTCACAAGACATCAGTCTGGCTGAAAAAAAACTTGATGCGGATTGGAAGGGCATAGTAGCCATTAAAGGCACGCAAAAACTGCACCACATTGTTGCTGGAGAACCATATTGCATCAGCTGGAAAACCTATCCACAACAGGCCACGGCAGTGAACGCCATTCTTCGACCTCCTACAACCGATCTTGACACATCCGATATGGAGGTGGATGTCGACTGTCCTGGCAGACACAGTTGCAACCCTCATTGACAATGGCACTACATGCATTGCTTTGTCACCACATCCCCAAAACAGAGCTGTTGGGGATTGGGTAACAGTCGTTTATGACGAGCAATGGTTAGCCTACCTGGGATTGTGGAGGAAGTTATTGCCGGAGATCAAATACGGGTCAAATTCATGAAGGTTTTTGGAACTAATCGTTTCATTTGGCCAGTCAAGGATGACTTTGACACTATCGCCTGTGATACGGTATTGACAAGCTTGGAAGAAGTGCCCAACCTCTCTACATATTCTGGTCGTGGAGCCATATATTCACTAAGTGCTAAAGAATTTCAACGTGTGCTTAATATATTTATTAGTCTATACTGATCGCATTGCCTCGGGTCTTTAACCTGCTAGGTACTTTTGTCCACTTCTAGTTTCATATTACATCATTGGTCTCCTTCAAAACTATTCATGCCAATTTTTATAATTTAGTTACATTTTGTTTTACTAATATGCATGATACATCAATTTAATCCTAAAAACTTACATTTAATATTGCAGGTCACAAGAGAGAATTGTCACAGGAGAAACGGACTTGTGTCCTAAAACATGCATTATGTTCTTTTCCTTAGTTGTGACAGTAACAAGTTAAATGTATATTAATATGTTATTGTTAGAGCCCCGTGAAATTCGCATTAACTATAAAAGCGAAAAGTGAAAAATGTGACTTTTTATGAAAGTTCTCGATGTTTTGTGAGGTTATATACGTAATAAAAGCTTTGTTTTTTTCACGAATTCAAGCGAAAAGCTCAATTTTAAGCGATATGCACGAAATTTATCACTTCACACGAATTACGGCAAATTTTCTCGACTTTACGCAGAAATTATAAAAAAAAGAAAATAATACATTTTCGTATATTTCCTCAAACTCCACTTCAAACACGACTGTGACAACACATCTGGAAAATGGCCAACATTGAACAAGAAATATTCCCATTGGCCCAGCCTTCGATCGACCTTCGATACATTTTCGACTCTGGGTTTCAACTTTAAACCCTGATCGTGTGTTGACAGCACACTCTGGCGGTAGATATTGCAGTCTCCATTGGAGCGTGGTACACTAAGGTTGGAATTCATAGTCGGCCCCTACACCTAGGGGCACCCATTGTTACCAAGGTAACAATTGTTTGCATGTTATTTCCCATAAACAAAACAAATCCATAGCAACAATGGGTGCCCCTAGGTGTAGGGGCCGACTATGAATTCCAACCTAAGGTTACGATAGAGTGCGTTAAGGCGGTTTCACACAAAAACATAAACATAAGATTCAAGGTTTAACGCATAGTACTTAAGGGGTGCTGGTACACATAAAAACGTAAGCACAAAGAGTTTATGAGAAGGCATGGCACTCGTTGAAGTTCTTTGGAGGTTGCGGTCGAATACTGTACTACATAATTATTCTATATACTATTATATATATATTATTATATATTATCATATATATATTATTATTATTATTCGGTGACGTAGGCCCCTACATGACTGTGGTAGTCATAACCTTTTAAAGTAGATGCTTCTTTGACTCAAGTTTTTCGTGCATTGTTTTAAGGCATAAGCATAAAGTTGAACATTGGTCAACTTTCTTATGCCTTAAAACAGAAAATTATGCGTTAAAACTATGTCTTAAAACTAGTGCATTTGTGTGAATGCCAGTACGTGTTTCCTATGATCCAACATTACGAGGATGTCTTATGTTTTTGTGTGAAACCGCCTTTACTAACGCAGCGTTAGACGCGTGATTGAAGTAAAGCAAAGATATTGCAAAGACAAATATCATGGCGCGTGGAATGTTATTTAATTATTAGAAATCCATCGAAAAGTAGTAAGCTAGGGCCTCTAAGCCTGTTTTGTTAGCGTAATAAATAATGTAGGCCTATTACAAAGCTAGTATTTTCGTTAATATGTAGACCCTTATGGTGAATTCACGACCTTGCGTTGCGCTGCGCTGAGCGTTGGACTTTGTTGCGTTGCATTGCGTTGACTTCATCATCTGTTCACGACCTTGCTTTAAACCACAGCCTTCTCGACGGGTCAAACCGCGGATTCAAGGTCTACTTGATCTCCGATCAAGTGGACCTTGCGCGGATTGAACCGACGTTCGAGAAGGCTGTTGTTTAAACTGTGTACCAAATTTGAACACGTGAATTCTGTGTGAAAAGAGTAAAGACTGGATCTCGAAAATCTTATCAACAAAGTGTCAAAGTACCGGTGTCTTGTGAGATACGTTTTAATTAATTCTAATAACTCATCGTACACGGTAGGCTAGGCGACATGCGAAAATAATTTTCATGAGACGTCAAATCATTTAACCTCATCACTGGGACGAGTTTGTAATAACTTCCATCAATGCGTCGTGTTTGGAAAATAGGGCGTACTTGCCACTGTTTTGTGTTCTGGAACCACAATTGTCTTTGTATTCCAAAGTAATGCAGACATAATAAAATGCGCCTTCTTCGCCGATAACGAAGTAAATAACGTTTATATTGTATCTTACAAATTGCCATGTTTACTTTTCAATTGTCAACAGCTCATGGATTTATAATAATACCTACGGTACTGGATGTCTAGCTCTGTAGTAAGCGGTGATCGTATAAAGTGCAGTGAGATTTGCAATGCATTATGGGTGGCAGGCATTTTGTTCCTGGTTGTCAATGTCAAGGACAGCTGTTAATTGTTGTTTCGTTATTGTTTGAGTTAATTGTTACGCCTAGTAACATGTTTACAAATATCAAATCGTCGTGTTTTTGTTTTCTTTGTTTTCTTTGGTGTTTGATTAAAGAAATACGATATTAAAATTAGTTAAACTATAGGCCTAGGCCTAGGAGGCCCTATATACCTAGGGCCTAGGCTTAGGAGGCCCTATAGGACTAGGCCCTAGGCCTAGGGCCTAGCACTTCAGTTGAAGTCTATGAGCCTACATTTATTTTGTATTTTTCAAAATTCGAGTGCAAAAATCTAAACGTTAAATACACATTAGACTACCCGTAGAATAATAATTGCTTGACGGTCGCGTGAAAAACCAGAAATAACCGGCCTAGCGACTACGATGCTAATTACGTCACCAGTTTTGACAGATCACAGCCTTGGATGAGTCAATAATAGATGATCAATCCTTAGACCAGTAATATCAGAGTCAACCTCAAACTCATCCAGAAGGCTGTAATTTAAGGATCAAAATGGCGTCAGCCGCTCGTCGGCCGGATGTACCTCAATGAAACAGGAAGTTCCATTGAAGCTAGACCTCCTGATAAGATACAACTCCATGAACAGCTGTTCACTTGACAGTTGAAACCGAGCAAGGTCTACTTGATCTCCGCCTAGCGGAGGCTCGTCGACGAGCCTCCGCTAGGCGGAGATCAAGTAGACCTTGGAAACCCGAGTATCCCGGATCATACATGCCGCGAGGATCAAGAAGGCGTTGGAAAGTTGAACAATGTTTGCAGCATCGCACAGTCGCGCACAGATGATGCTCATGATTGGTTGCTAGGACTTCGAAGTTCAAAGTTGCGTAGCGCAACGCAAGGTCGTGAATTCACCATTAGTGGTAGGGCGACGAACACTTTGCAAGTATTGTTGTCTTCGATGTAAACTCTTTGGTATCTGCTAGGCCTACATTCCAAACCAACACTTGTCACTCACTGACGTTCTGTATTTCTTCTTATGAGTGTTGTCTCATGTTTTTGATTAATTTGTGTATAATTAGACACGATGGGTCGCCATAAGAGTGTTACCATCTCAGAGCGAGCTCACAATTCAAAAGTGAAGGCATGTTTGTGAGCAACACGAACGTTTTAATGTGCAAGTACTGCAACAGTCGTCTTGACTGGACAAAGAAAGATAGCCTAGTGTTCGCAAACACGTGGATGCGGCGGGTCATAAAAAATCCAAAGAAGCTTATTTGAAACAGCCGGAAAATGCTAGAAAACGTCAGGCTACAATGGTTGAATTAAACCATAATGCCAAGGTGGCTAAGTTAGAAAAAAATGTGTTTATCAGTGATACAGTTAAGATGTTGATGAAATCTAACCTGCCCTTGGAAACTGCAGACTCCCCAGCATTTAGGGCATACATCGCTAAATATATTCCTGGGTCTGGGGATTTGCCATCAGCGGACAGACTTCGCAGAGGTTATGCAAGTGAAGTCCACGAGGAAGTCGTAAGGGATATTAAGCTGGCAGTAAAGGATAAGCCTGTAGTATTGATAGCCGACGAAACCACTGACAAGAAGGGTCGTTGTGTCTTCGCTATTATGTTCCGCACGTTAAACGGCACAGCAAAACAAGGAGTGTATTAAGCAAGTGTGTGCTTCTTAACAACTGCGAATGGGCTAACATGCAGTCAAGCTATTAACGACGTCCTTAAGGAATATTCGATCGACTATGAAAACGTGCTTGGCCTTGTCTGTGACTCGGCACCATACATGAAGCTCTGTTATGACAACTTGCATGTGATGTATGACAACATGATGTTGTTCCAGTGTTGGCCCCATAAAATTAACCTCGTTGGGGATTGTTTTATGAAGGACCTTAATGAATTAAACTCGATAATTACAAAATTAAAAATGGCATTTTTGCACTCACGCAAGATGAAGTCTGCTTATCTGTATTTCCTTAACCCTTAAGGACTCGCGTGTGGGTAAAAAATACCCAGAGCCAATGAAAAGACTGATATCTTCGTGCCAAATTAAGCCATACCCTCCTACCACTCTATACCTTCAAGTTGAACACTTGGTCACAACTCCGCGTTTTCTTCACGCAGTTGGAGTTAGTCTCTTGTGCTGTGTAGGCGTTCGTTTCTGCTCTGGGTAAGAATTACCCACACGCGAGTGCTGAAGTTTTATTTTTTGGCTAGTGCTAATTATAGCGCTAATTATTATTATAGTCCTGTTTGAGAAAATCTTTCTTATTATACCTTTCATATTATACCTTTCAATAAAAACACTACATAGTGTGACATAGCTCGCACAGAAATGGAAATAATGAATAAAATATAAATTCACGTATAATTTTACTTCTTTTTGCACATATTTTGAAAAACTAATATTACTCAAAAACAAAAAAAATGTATTTGATATAAAAAATACAAATGAACAGACAATAGTATAAGTAAGTGCCTCGTGCGACAAAAATGAAATCAAAGACATATAACGACTATTATACTGATTAGAATTCATGGGTAAAAAATACCCAGGTGCGAGTCCTAAGGTTATGAAAATAGGCGCGAGTCCTTAAGGGTTAAAGGCATATTGTCACATGAAAAAAAGTATTTTTTATTCACAATTAGACATTGAAAAAATAAGAAACCCGCGGTGTATGACATCCATGGACGATGCCTACCCGCGGTACAACGGTTTGTTTTGTCGCGCGCCCCGAGGCATGTGACGTCAGTGGCTATAAAGAGCTGAGCGAGCGCCAGGCGAGGGTCGCACGGAAGAATGACTGACCACCCGCACCATTCAGTTAAGGGTTGACATTCGATCTGGTTGGATGGTTTGCTCTTGTGTCTTATATACAAACACAGTGTCACTGTCATTCTATAAAGTTTCTCTCGTGATGTTATTTTAAAAACTTGTTAGTGCTAATGATTGATATAATAGTATTAAGTTACAACAGCCGTGTAGTACGAGTGTTTGTCAAACAGTATAAGGGCGTGGAGTTTTTTGTATTTATCCTACCTAAGATTATGCCTGCGATTGTGTAAATATTGTGTATATATTCTCAAGTGTAATATGGTGTATGTATTCATGTTTTAATTAAATCGGTAAACATGGTGCTAGCGTGTTGTGTGTACGGATGCTATAACACATTTTTAGCTTCACATTTTTAGTTACACATTTTTAGCTTCAACGTGTTAGAAAATGGATATGTATATTTTATTGAGTGCTGAAACTTTTCACAGCGTATTTTGATATATGTATTGAAACTGTATACACATTAAAATAGTGGATCATGTTTTAAATAATTAGTACCACGTATACAACTTATACATATTATATAACTCACATAGTATTCAGTCAAAATAGTCCTCTGTCTTGCCATCGGCAACTTTAAACCCTACATAAATCCCGTCGGCAGCAGGATATTCTTCCCTTAAAGATTTCACTACACACGATGGAATTACGATTCGATGATTTTTACCAAGCGCAGTCCATGAGTTGATCCACGCCACAAACTGCTTGTAGGCAATGTGACGCCACATTTTGCTTGACGTCTCCCGCCACTGTTGTCGATCGTTTTCGCACGTGGAGTGTAGCAACAGCTGTTGTCTTGCCGTGTTCAGGGAATGGATATTAATTATGCGTTGGAATGCGTCGTGAATAGTAATACAATCAAAATGATCGCGCACACTTGTAAATGACAACATAATGACTCTATGTCCGTGTCCATGGAAATACACTCGTTACAAGTAGGCCTACACCAGTCGATATTTCCTTTCCGACCGCTGAATGTTTTAAGCCAGGCTTCTTTCTCTCCCTGTTTCCTTTGATTTTCCAATTGTTCTCCTTCTGTGTAATTTGGCTCAAAACTGTAGGGAGACAGGCCAAGCATCTTGCGCTATGGGCAGGCTTCACCTAAACAGCGCGCGGGCCGCCGTTGATGCGCGAGGCAGGCACGCGGTAGCCAGCCAGCTTATGGTCAGTGACGTCACGCGGGTGACGTCATCCCGCAAATAATATTTTACAAAATTGCTAATTACTCGGCTAAATATGGACCGATTTCTTTAATTTTTTTTCTTAATTCCTCAAACAATTTGAGTTTGTACATATGTTACCAACAATGCCATGTGACAATATGCCTTTAAAGAAAACTATCCAGAAAAGGTCGCCAAACTTTACCCTGATCCAGTGATTACGCGCTGGAATTCGTGGTTTGCAGCAGTTTTATACGTTGATAGCTATTTCCAGGTACTAGAAGACTTCCTAAAGTCATGGGAAGGGAAAAACACTAGTACTAAACTAGTTGTTGAAATGTTGTCGGATGTTAAAACACGTAGTCTTCTGGAGGTACAATGCACCTTTGTTAGTGAGACATGTGTGAAGTTCACTCATCTCACTCATCAATAATCTTGAAGCTTCCGCATTTCCTTACGCACATTTGCTCTGGGAAGATATCACAACCATACAAGCAATGTTGAAGCGTTTAAGTGAAGGCAACTTCCAATTTGCAAGAGAGAACAAATCAACTACTACGTTCTCTTCCCCCAAAGAGCAAGGAGGAAATAACTCTAAGTTCAAAAGTGGCTTCATCAAAATCTCTCACAAAGTTAAATAAACATGCCTCGCTGGGCCACCAAGACAAGACGAATAACATGCTCAAAACAATAAATACTTTATTCAACCCGAGTGTCGTTGGCGCTAAAACTAATGTCCCGCCAACAATACTGGGCATGTTAAAGAAAATCCCTTACTTCCACAGCGTAACTGAACAAGAATGCACAGAGGGATACTTGCATTTTCATAAACAAATAGCTGACAATTTGGCTGAGGATATGAAACCTGATGTTGTCAAGATATTGCTTGCCACTGGCATACGCCAACCTGCATTTTCCCAGGCCACCCTGCAATCTGTGTGGGTTCCTGTCAACTCAGTTGACGTTGAAAGATTTTTTAGTAAATATAACCTTGTGGTGTCGGACCGAAGGAGATCCATGAAGGAAACAACTGTAGTCACGTGCTGCATGCTAGCATACAACTAAATAATTGGTAAGCAGCATTTATACTTGTGTAGCCTTAGTGGAACAAAAACTTAACCAAACAATATGTTAAAACAGAGGTTTTTTGTGTTACAGCAGTTCCTCAAGAAGCATTAGATGTATGTGAAGCAGGCCCTAGTTACAATCATCACCTAGCGCATGCTGTCTCAACTCAACATTTTTCATCTCCGACATATTTTGTTGCTTATATCTCGATTTCAGATAAACACTAATTATTGCTAAAATGTTTACTTATTTAAACTAATTAATGCTAAATTTTTGAGAATAAACACAAAAAAAAAATTAATGCTAATTTCACGGGGCTCTAGTTATTGTCTTCAATAATAATGGGCAAGTCTACACAATAAAACACCTTTTTCTTTGGGTAGGCCTACAATAAGTGTGTTCATAAATCCATTCCTTAATCTACTTTTTCCTAGTCACAAGAGAAATGATAATGAATAATTAAATTTTAATTGCCTATCAATAGGTGGGGAAATTATCTAGGCCTATGTGTTTTTGAAAAGAGCTACAATGATTCTTCTTCTTCTCAAATGCCCACATTTGGCTATTATGCCATCATGCTGGATTCAAAATTCAAAAGTTCAAACCCTAGGCTGAAACAATAATATAAACTGAAAAATTGCTGCAATCGGTCACAAGAGAAACGCTGGACAGACCCCAAAGTGAATATCGAGAAATGTTTCCAAATGTCACAAGAGTAACAATGGATGTTCCCAAAAGCAGAAACAAACCGCTAGTGCTGTCAGTACAATAACACGACTGCAGCGTTTGAACAAAATCACCAAATGCAGTTTGTGGCAGTGGGACACAGGACGAGCACTGCAACCATGTAGGCCTAGCTTTGGTCGCTAACGTTGAAATCGTTTTTTTTTAGCCAATAAGAGTCCGAGAATTCGAAAAGTTCGCAGGAACTAGTCAAAATCCAGCAAGCTGTGAGCAACATTGGCAGTCTTTTGTTTTTATTGAAAGGCTGTCAAAATGTAGCAAAATTTACACTTTAGGGGAAGGTGGGGTGCGTTGTAACATGGGGCGCATTGTAACTTTACCATTCCACAGCCATCTATCAACAACAGTGCAAGTTTTAAAGGCACTGAAGGTCGGCCATCTTGTACTGCACATCCCAACAGAAATTCAGAGTCTCTGGAAGAAAACTTTGGTTTCAGGTAAGAAAAACTTGTTTTGGATAGCTCAAAGTGAAATATAAAAATCCAGTTTAAATCTTTTTACAATTTTTTGTTTAATTAGCTGACTTTTTGCAATGATTGTAAAGTGAAGCGTAATTAATCAGTGATGCAACTAGTTTCTAACCTCACTTTTACTGTTAACAATGTGCTTAAAATAAATTACTTTCTAAAGGTTGACAGTGTGGGGCGCCTTGTAACATTACTCTGTGGGGCGCGTTGTTACAATCTTGTATAATGGTATAGACAGTATAATATGATAATAGTAGGGATAATTATGATATAATAAAACTGTGAGTCTATGATCTTTAGACTGAAGTCATTATTGTCATTTTATAACATGTGGTGCAATTATTTTTGTAGGTTTAGACTATTTATATATTATATTTAGACAGCAAATTGTGAACTTCTTTGTCTTGTAACCTTGTTAACTAGGCCTAGGCCCACTAGGGCCTAATCCTAGCCACCTAGACCTACCCAGGCATAGGCCTTCATTACACTTGGGCTTAGTTGACCGTACCAATAGGCCTACATACTTTTATCTTGTATTTTCAGGTGCAAAATGAGAAACAGAAAGAGAAAAACGGAGAATAGTACTTTCGATCCAGAAGTTATGAAAGTAGCAGTGCTGCAAGTTGTCAACGATGGGTGTAAGGTGAGAGCTGTTGCAAAAGAGCATGGGTTAGTGCACGTGACTCTTGGAAGATACGTTACGAAATACCGTTCAGTTAACAACGAAGATCAACCGTCATTTAGCTTCAGTCCAGGGTATGTAACTTCTCAAGTTTTCCCAAGTGAACTTGAAACACTTCTCCATTCGTATCTGATAAAAGCATGTAAATTGCATCATGGCTTGACGAAAATTGCTGCTCGAAAGCTTGCATTTGAGCTCGCAGAAGCAAATCAATTGAAGATACCACCCACATGGACAGCTCAAAAAATGGCAGGAGTTGATTGGCTCTACGGGTTTCTGAAACGGAATCCAGGAATTTCTCTCCGTAAGCCGGAAGGCACAAGCCTGTCTCGTGCTACCGGTTTCAACCGACACACTGTAGGGGAGTTTTTTGAAAACTTACAAGCTGCTATTGAGAAGCTTCCGCTAGAACAACGGCAGCCCCAGAACATCTATAACTTAGATGAATCTGCACTTACAACGGTGCATAATCCTCCAAAAGTTTTAGCCGCCCTTGGCCAAAAACAAGTTGGTCAAATTACGTCTGGGGAGCGGGGAACTCTGGTCACAATGTGTGGTATTATCAACGCAGTCGGAAACTCTGTACCGCCATATTTAGTTTTTCCCCGAATTAATTTTAAGCACCACATGCTCAATGGAGCCCCACCTGGAACTGGAGGTTCAGCTAGTAAGACAGGGTGGATGAATGGCGAGATTTTTATCAACGTGCTTAAACATTTACAAAGTCATGCTAAATGTGACAAGAAGAATCCCATTATTTTAATTATGGATAATCACGAATCGCACATCACAATCGAGTCTCTTGAATTTTCAAAAAATAATGGAATAATTCTTTTAACCTTGCCCCCACACACCAGCCATAAACTTCAGCCCCTTGATAAAACAGTTTACAAATCCGTCAAGACACATTTCAATATTGCATGCAATGATTGGATGTTGTTAAATCCTGGTCGGACTCTCTCCATTTATGATATTTCTGGACTTCTTGGGCGCATTTACCCTAAATGCTTCACAAATGAAAACATAGTCAGCGGTTTTAAATCCACCGGAATTTGGCCATTTAATCAAAGTGTCTTTACCGATGACGATTTCTTGTCCTCTTATGTTACGGACCGAGAAGAGCCGATAGAAGAAGTAAACCCATTAGACGATGGCGAGCTTTCAGTCCCTGGAACTATCCGCAATGATTCACCCGCACATCCAAAGCCTTCAACATCACAAGAAGACGATCCAAAACCTTCATCATCACAAGATGATGAAGTGCGCAATCTTACCCCATCTTCGACAACATATGTGAGTCCTGAAATTGTTCATCCATACCCAAAAGCTGGCCCTCGCAAAGCAACAACCAGGAAAAGCCGCAAAGGGAAAAGCCGTATTTTAACTGATACGCCCGTGAAGACTAAGCTGATACAAGAGCTTTCGGAAAAGAAAGCTAAGAACCGTAAAGTGGTTATGAAAGTTGGAAAAGTTGGTAGGCCTAAGATATCCGTCAAAAAGTCTACAAAAAAAGTGCCTTCAGTTTTCGAGTTCCTCTGAAGAGAGTGATAACTTCATTCCAGGTGACGAAAGTGAGGCTGAGAGCGAGATGTGTGAACCTGCCAACTTTTCACGCAGAAGACCCCAGACAATTAGAAAGGAAGACGTGACTGCAGCCGTGGAGGATTTTGTTATAGTTCGATTTTGCACTAAAAGAACTGAACAACATTTCGTTGGTTGTGTCGTAGGATTAGCTGATATCGACTGCTGCATTATTTCTTTTCTGAAACGTGGTATGTCCTGGCGCTTCATGTACCCGGACATTAAGGACGAACATGAAGTCTTGATCCACGATATCATCAAGAAGCTTCCCCACCCAGTTGAAAAAGGGGGCACAGAAAGACAGGCAATGCAGCTCGATTTCAACTTTGACTTCTCTATGTACAAATTGGTCTAATCTTGATTTTGAAAGTTTAAAAATAAAGTGTGACTAGAGACATCATTAATAATGTATTTGGTATTAATTTGAAACCTTCAAAGTGTGTATCCCATGTCCTAATCACCTATTTCTTAACTTGTTACAATATAGCCTGTTACAACGCACCCCAAGCATGGGGCGCATTGTAACACTTGTAGTGGTCCCATAATTATACATTTTTCTCACCATTCATGCCCATGAATGAGTCCCAAAAATCAGTGTAGGTGGGAAAATATATGTTAGTAACAATGGGACAAAAAAATTTACTTAAAAAATAAAAGTGTGTTGTAAAAAAATTCAAAACAAAAATCCGTTACAACGCACCCCACCTTCCCCTACATGGTGTAACAACATTAGTCGTGATAATATGTCCATACAGTAATACCTATCAATGTGTATACAATATCACATAATTATATTTTGAATAATAAATAAATGAATATTGTATGAATATTCTTTTCAAATATTGTCTTCTAAATATTTTACGTACATATACACAATGTTTTTATAAACCTGTGTATTATTATATTGTCGCTGTGTGGCCGCGACTATTCTGCACCCAATTTGTGTTATTTTAGGGGGATGCGTGTCCACGATTAATTCCATACAGTCTCAATCCTTGCATTCGAATTAATTACTGAAAAAAATATTGGATAAACTTTCAGACGGGATTGCTGGTACCGCATCTATAGGAATCAAACCCGGGCCTCCTAAATCAGGTCTCATGCATCACGCTTGCGCTACAACCACCGACCGTTTGTACGTATTTATAAAATGTATTACATGAATTTAACGTAACAGCAAATTTAATTCTGTTAGAATTCCAAAACTAAATTTTCCACGTGTTGTACAATTTGGTATTGAATCGTATTGAAATTCGTCAATTCATTATTTATAACCATGCCACATACATCACAGTATTATATACTTACTGGGGCCCTCTTAAGAATAATAGGCCACATAATGTATATGCTGTCAATTTTTTAATCTATGCAGACCCGGAAAACGTCATGATTTGAATTTCTCGATTTACGTTCGCATAGCATCGTGCTTTGAATCAACCGCGTGACGTCATACTGAATTTAAAACGAATAATCTCGGAAGCATCCGAACATTACCGAACTATTTGGACCACTCCAGTCAACGCACTACTCAACTGGAGAACAAAATATGTAAGTATTTAACACTTTATTGATCTTTAAATTGTATTTGATTATAACGTATCATTTTCATTTCAAAAACAGTAAAATAAATATTTATTTTTCAATATTCTGCATCAAAACTTTTTTTGCAGATGATCATTTGACTTTTCCCCACCCGGCTTCCGGCCGGCAGTCAACAACTCAACTACAACATCCGGTTACGTTCTGTCTGTCGTGTTTCAAGCATGTTTTCAGTTCTCTTGGGTGAAAGCTTCGTAAATGTAGCCCCTTTCGCCGGTGAAATCATCCGTACATACTCACTGTATTTCAGGTAAGGTTAAGGATTGGCCTTCTTGTATTTTATGAAATACCGAAATAGTCTTAGCGTTTTTAATCCCGCTCAACAAAGACAGGCAGTCTAGGCTAGGCCTATCCTAGGGCCAAAGAGCCAAATTCCCGTTACCGTTAGTTTCGTTTGAGGGCTGAGGGGTTGAGTTGGGCTGAAACATCATAAGAATCGTAAGCCTAGGCCTAGGCTCTACCTTACTTCTTGCCTATCGTAGGCCTAGGCCCTAGCCTAGGCCTACGCATTCTTGGTTAAGTTTAAAAGTTAAAACCCTGTGACAAAGCCACTGACTTCTGGTTCCTGAAAGGCCCTGTGTGATAGGCCTACCTAGGCCTGGCCTATGATAATTAAATTCTGTTAAGACCCAGAGCCTATATAATTTGCAGACATGTAGGCCTGGGCAGGCTAGGCCTAGGCCTAGACCAAGGGGTAAGTTTGTAGGCTATCCTAGGCCTAGGCCTAGGCCTCATGTTACGATCAGTGTTGTCTTAAACGTCATATAGGCTAGGCCTAGGCCTAGCCTTCGTGCCTAGGGCATGTTTTTATAGGGGGTGTGTGCCGTAAAGCGCCCGGTCTGACCAATGACAATAAGATTGAACAGAGCGAGGGTTCCGGTCGCTTTACGGTATGTGCCCAGGTTACAACAATGAAATTGATGAAATGAAATTTTAAAATCGTCTATTATAGTTTGCAGCTATGACATTAGTTGCGCGAACCCTACCGACGCGTTCACTATTGTGGTTGATTTGATTTATGAATTTAGGGTGCTACAATAGCTAGGATTATTTACAATGATTTAAGATACTAATATACAGTAGTAGATTTAACTGTAAAACTGAACACATGTCATAAAGTCTGAACTGTACACTTAAGGTGGAGCATTAAGATGCCTCCTTTAAGTGTTGCTCTATTTTCAATAATGTAATATTTTATTTTTTTTATTGGTGCTAGGGCCTAGACGTAACAACAGATCTACCCACTTTCCAATGGACTAGGCAGCTCAAACAGTAATGTTGCCCTAGCTGGACATTGCATGTATGCTAATAGGACGTTTTAACTAAATCTGGCTACATAGGGTAGCCTAGATTAAAGTAGGCACCGACAGTTAAAAATGCCTAAAGTAAAACGAAAGTCCCTTCGTGATTTATCAGCACGCCATTTTAACAGATTATTAAATAATCAGACCATAAGTGTTGAAGCACAATTGAACTCTTCATCAACTTCATACTCGGACATGCCCGGGTGTTCCAGGGCTAGCTCTACGTGTGGGTCTAATATGTTAGTACCATCTAGGGCTACTAGCCCTGTTCCAAGAATATATCTATCTGGTGCAACTAGTTCTGCCAATATGTGTGGTATGGTGGTGGTAAAGAGGGGCGATATTTTGCAATACTCAACCAATCTTTTATCACTGCCACTTTAGGCCCATATGAGCATACTTGGGGAAAGGAACTTTTAAAATAAACATGTGAACGCATTCGTATTATGACGAACTTTTGAACAAACTCATTCTTGTTTAGATTGATTACTTTTCTAGACCTTTAAAACATGTGCATGCAGACATCTCAGCAGTGACATGCCCATGCTTGTGAAAAATGTATATGTATGGAACAAAAAATAAATAAAAATAAATAAATTTGAAAGGTTAGGTGTTTCTACGTATTGTGCAGCACATATAATCTGCGACCAACAGCTTATCTCCTTATACACACTCTTGAAACTCTTGCAGCAGATAGTATCTACCAACATAAGCTATTTTAAACCCATAGCCACCAAATGTTTGCCAAGACGCTACTATTTCTCAGTGTCCAAAAAGAAACACGGAATTGATAGTTTTATATTTAATTTTAAATTAAGGTTACAATGCATTGCCAACTGAATATTGCTATACTTGGCACAAGACTACCTTACACTGCTTTCGTCACAGGCGAGGCTCTCGTAGCCAACCAGCGAACCGCTGGAGACACACCCGTGCAAAAACCGATCGCTGATTGGCTACGAACCCGTCGCCTGTGACAAAAGCATGTGTAAGGTAGTCCTGGTACAACTATATTGTACGTAATGTGTACAAAAAATACAAAAATATAATTTACTTTTTAAAATTAACTTCTTTTTCGAAGTGAACTTGTACGTTTATTTAGTCCAACTGGGCCTCCAAAAGTAGTCCAGTTAAAGTGCCAAGTAATTTATTTGCCAGGCAAGCCCACTTTGGTGTCTTTTTATTGGTCCTTGTCATGGTGAAAACAACTTCAACTGGACATTGAAATACCAGCCCAAACTAGTGTTGGAACAAAATTTTATACAAACAGTGTAAACTGATGGTAACTTGTCATATGGACAAATCTCAATACTTCCGTGTTGCCATATTTCACTGTAATTTTTTTTATTTATTTGTGAATTGAATTTTTGAATTACTACCTGACCTAAATTATCATGGAGCATATTTTATCTAATGCAAACTTGAAATTATAAATAACAATATGTTAGAACTTAGAAGGCAGATATGAAAATCCTACACATCTGCATTAACTGCTACTGAACAGTACACTTAGCAAACACAGCTTTGGCATCATACCTTTATAGGCATTAATACTGTTTCAGAATGTTTGAAGCACTGGCTTGTTTCAAGGGGAACCTCCGAATGCCGGCTTCAAGAAGAACTGGACAAGGTTCCCAAATACATTGCCCAGCGGATTACCGACCTTAACCGGGAAGGAAAATCCAGTGTTGGAAAACCATCACAAAAAGACAAACCGAGGCGTCAGCTCATAGATGACTCGTTTGGTGCCTCTACGTCTCAACACACGCCGAATTTTTCTCCAGAGACATGTTTCTCTCCAAGTTTGTTGGACTTGTCTCCAATAAAACATGTCTCTGGAGAAGTAGTGGATAGCGACGCTACTCCATAGTGCAGGGTTGATTGATGGTCTGCCCATTTGAGGTGATTGCAAACCATTATTGTACGTTTCTACAATACTTTTTACAAGTTTTAGGCGGAAGGCAAGTTGGTCGATTTTTATGTTCGAAGCATTATTATAAATGATCTGTGCATTGAGAATTGACACATTGAGTAGACGTTTGAAAAGTTTTATGTACCACTTCCTACCCCGCTTGCGTTCCAATAGATAGGGCTGTAGTTTTTGGTCTTTGAGATCCACTCCCCCCATGGCTTTATTGTAGTCTAGGATGCATTGTGGTTTTTCAGTGTCCACCCCCCGTTTTGTGATAACAGCCATATCACTGTTGTGAAAGGTCAAAATAAAGGAAACATCCTTCTTGTCTTTCCACTTGAGGACCATTACCCCATTGGATGCTTCGGCAATGTGCTCCCCTTTTTTCAACTTGGCTGTTTTTACTCTAGCAGGGACATTTTTACGATTTATGCGAAGGGTACCTGCTACATTTACACCGTTATCACTGAGGCAAATGCACAGGTCTGGAGAGTTGTCCACAGAGTATGGCCTAAGTTGTACAAGGGCTCCATTAGTTTTGTGACAATCCCAGCTGTTTTGGACTTGCTAAGGTCTGCATTTTGGATTGCGTTTCCGGCGTTTGCAATACCATTAGCCACATTCACACCATCTGCACCTACGTACACAATGAAGTTCCACAAATATCCCGATTGTGATTCACATAGTTCAAAGGTTTTTATTCCAAATTTGGAAGACTTGAGGGGAATATATTGCTTGAAACTGAGGCGCCCTTTCCACAGTGTCAACGATTCATCTATGGCAATATTTTTTGACAGTTGCACGGCCATGTTTCTATCTTTGAAGTTTGTTTACGTTTCGTGTCGACTAAAGCTGTGTTGCCAGATGGATAACGGTGTCGCCATAGTTACAAAAACAAACTTGTATGTTGTGTTAAGTGTTATTTTGGCATAAAATGATACATTTTCAATCGTATACGTAATTGTATCACACATATTATTTTGTTGTAACGACACAATACAATTGAGTGTATAAATAACAAATAATTATTGATATTGTAGGCCCACTTCTTTTAGATTATTCAGTTTCACACTGTTGGCTATTCTGTTCATTAAAATAACACTACTAGAGTCAATTGAGCCACACTTTAAATGGCTACGAAGATGTATTGATTTTAGTATTTTTAACCGTAGATAAATCCTATGCACTTACATTTTTACCGAGAAATAATATGCCATTACATAATATCATAATACCAGATACAAATATCTAAAACATTAATATTGTTTCGAACCAATAAGATAGTTCAGTGGGGTGATTTGAATGGGCAGTTGACTCGCATGAGAGACTTTAAGGAACGTAAATTCAAAGTTTCAATGTAAAAGCTATTCGAATGCTAAATTGTATTAGGATTAATGGGCATAATAGCCAATTATTATTGCAGGGTTGCCGCCAAAAATAATTTCAAATCCTTGTAATAGAGGTAAAATCTCCCCAAATAGGCCTATCCGTGAAAAGTAAGAAACCGTTAATGTTGTAGGTGTAAATGTGTTTTTTGTAGGCTAAGTTTTAGCCATCATAGCTCGAGGCTGTTTTTGTTAAGTTTAATTTATGGCATTATACACATACTACTGGTATGTATGTACCCACCACTCCGACGACGACAGTTTGGTTGGTCAAGGGCATGAACTTATGTATAGAAAAATTAGAGAAAAAATGAAGAACTTAAACAGAACGCGAAAACGCCAACTATTTACAGGAGACGAGGATGACGATGTCGAACAAGACAATACAAGGACAAAGAAGACACCCAACTCACAAAAAGAAAAGTACTGCACTGTTAACTTCCTCCCGGCTACGCTGCCAGAAAATGAAACTTTCCACAGTCAAAGAGAGAAAAAGGGTGGCTAACAGAAGAATACAAAAAGTCGTATCGTGAGCGAGACCTAGAAAAGGTTAAAGAATACATGATTGTTACATTTGCTAGTCTACGTGTTGATATCACGGACAAAACTATAAATACTGATGCAGTACGAAGTGAATGGCCCTTCCTGTTTGAGGTGAGCATAAACGTATCAAAACAAAACCAGCACACTACACAAAACAAAACTACACACTATGCACGCTAATATCTCGGAAATTTTTTGTACAATGATATCGTTTAAGATTTACTATAGAAATGGTAAAGTCCCCAAAATTGAATACAACACGCATCACCATTCGAATCCAATGAAAAAGGCGGCCATTACTTACCAAATTCTGTCACATGACTGCCCAGGTGGTTCGGGTTCAGTTCACAATTCTAACGTAATTTGTGTATTCTCGGACCTGTGTGAACTTGTGGAGGTTCGAAATTCGAAGTGGTTTGCACAGCTCCACATATTATTAACCGATAATTGTATTTAGGGCCTCCTAGCAGCTCCTGCATCTCACAATTACTGATCCCTGGTCATGGGAACCAACAACATCGTATCATATCATATCAATTAAATACCAGTTAGCCATATTTCATTGCATTAGCATGTCCAAACTAATTTTCTATAATGTCAGGTTTTACAAAAACTCACATGGAAGGAAGCCTTTTAATATTACTGTACTATAACTACGTTTGTTTTTGTAAACTTTAATTTTTATTATAAATATTAATTTTTATGGAATTAATTTTTGGGAACGATGGTGGGAAGATAGAAAAGTATGGACAGAATTTGTAGAAAGAGCAGAGGAAGAAGAAAGTGAAGAGGAGGAGCCGGAGGAAGTTAACATGAGGGAAGCGTCAGGCATGGCCAGCCGGCTTCGATGTACCTAGGGGCCAGAATATGATGGGATTCAGTTCCTATCCCCTACCCGACTTCATTGTTGGACACAGGGAGCAGATATAAAAAAAAAAAATTTTAGACGCACTTGGGCAACGATGTCTGGATACCGACCGACCGGATGGATTCGATTGAAGCTGCAACAAAAAGGCCATCCCTGTATGAAGGACTTTGGCAACCGAGGTGTGGGGAGCGAATGTTCTGAAGAATCGTTCCATTTTCGGAAAAGTCAATCCCAAAAACCCGGAAGTTGCAGTCAAACCCAAACTTACACCCAGGAAACTCAAGGCAGTCATTGGTAAGGTTCAGGGTTTGAATCCTGGGTCGGGCATGGGTTTTTTAACTTTGGAACTTGACTTGAATTTATTAATATGACACTGTTGGGTTAAAGAGAGGCCAAAAGGCTGGTTATATGATTGGTACAAGGATAGACGCGCTGTTGGGATACCCCAACAGCTTACCTGAATTGTAGACTGTAATCTGTTGGGGTCTATCCTTTTGTCTACAATTCAGGTAAGCTGTTGGGGTGTATCCTTCTACCAATCATATTACCAGCCTTTTTACCTCTCTTTAACCCAGCATTTGACCTAACATTTCTCACCCAAACTCTTGCCCCTGTGTTACTATCTTTCTTTCCAGATACTTCAATCTTTTACTTCCTTAACATGTTCAATGTTGTTTAGTTTGTAGGTTAGGTAGTAGATACTTATTATGTACTTAGTAGTCTACTCACTCTCAAGTAATAAAGCTATTGTACCGAAACGTCTCGGAAAACTTGTGTTGTCCTTTATATGTTGTTATTTAATCTCTCTACCACAATGGTCTACCAATCATAAAGTTGGCCCAACGAAAGTATTTTGATGCTTACGACACAGCCTTATTAATTAATTAGATGTACTTTAGATGTAGTATGTCATAACGAGGGTTGTGTGTGGCTCCCCTATTTCAGTGCAATACTGTCCACTTACTATAAATAAGTAAACACATTTTTCTGTTCAGGTTCATATCGACATTGGCTAGTCAAGAAAGGAACTTCACCGGCCGTACTGGAACAAACTGTCAACGGGGCCTTCGAAAGGATTTCACACAAAATTGCGGACTTAAACAGAACACTCCTGACCACCCAAGAGAGGAGGGACAAGAGGCTACAAATAAAGTCCAAGCAGCAGGGGGCTGCAATGAACACCTTCTTGACGAAAGACATGAGGATGTGAAGGCTACTAGCCACATTAATAATATGGCAAAAATAATGGCTGATATAGATAGTAGCGATGTGCTTACGGATCTGGCATCATACAGATGTTAAGAGGGTTTATGGGCGGAGACTTTGGTGTGGAGATTCCTCGAGAAAAATTCTCAAGGAAACCAGATCAGTGCCCTTACATGGTGGAAAGGAATTTGTGCATCATCTTTGTTAAGCAAAGTAGGAACTGCTATCTTAGAGGCACCAGCAACTTCTGCGGCAACAGAGAGGTCGTTCAGTACGTACGGTTTCGTACTTACTTCCAACCGTCTAACAAACATGAGGGCTGCTAAATAAGTTTACATAAAACATAATATTAAACTTGCTGGCAGGAAAAGCCAAGCGCACAAAAATTCAAACTCATACTACTCCGTGGATGCCAATAATGACCTATCTGAGTCAGAATCGGACCACTCCACTGGCACAGAGGAATTTGCTGATTGATTAATGGGGCTTAACGTCTTATATTTGTGCAACAACGGCTAATCGAGACGATGAGCGGGTGATAATGAAGATGATAAAGATGACAATGAAGAATAAAGCCACATCAGAATCAGATCCATTGTACGTCGCGTGGGTCGTCATTTTGGAGTCCAGCAAGGGAGGGCAGGGCCCAGTGGGAGGAGAAATATTCAGTGGGACAGTGGGGGGGGGGGGGGAGGGACAGGGTCTCCTTTCGTTTCGTACGACTAGCAGAGTCACTCTGGGCCTATTCTACCTCGGGCCGAGACGGGTCAGAGGAATTTGCCGACTTCAATGAACTTCTAGACGAGGACAATGACCCGAACAGGTTGTTATTAGGGATGTCAAACGATTAAATTACTAGAATCGATAATCGAATTCACTTTCACCTCCATAATCGATTATTAATCGATTTTAATCGGTTTTTAAAATGTCGGTTTAGTAGCAAGTTTCTTTCGAATTTCGGTCTGGTTTCGGTTAGTATGAATCGCCCGCGCAAGCCACGAATTCACACGGAGTGTGTGGCAGACTCGGCATGCGGGTCGAAATGCTCTTTCGACTTCTTTTCGACTATCGATATATTTTACGTCACGGAGTTTTTTTGTTTTGTAAAATTGTTCTGTCCAAGATTTCAACGATAATGACGATAATTTCAACGATGATAATGATGATGACTTTCGCCAAGACTGGGCAAAAGTTAACAACTCCGAAGCTATTACGTTTTCCGATTATGCTGGATGTGACGATGACGTAATAACTTGCGATAACGATCCAATTGAAGACGTGTGCAGCGTCGACAAGTAAGCACATGGGAGAGAGCGACGACGAAGATGACACCGCTGAAGAACACATCCCATCATTTGCGGAAGCCGTAGGCTGCATTAAAAAGTTGAAACTTTTCATCGTGTTTTCTTGTTTTTCTCTCAAATTACAGGTTCCGAGTATGGTACACCAATGACTCCGTATGAAACGCATATGCAATTACTAGGGTATTCCAAAGCGATGATTGAAAAATTGAATAAGATAGAAGCAACTTTAACGACTGTAATATCCAATCAAAGGCAGTTGGGAAGAGACTACCATCTGCTCCGCCTACAGGTGCAGAGTGCACGCACTGTTGGTTAAGACAGGCTCAAATGAGCAAGAAATGCTACCAGAACTGCCCTGCAGAGCAAAAGCAGATTTGGAAACTATGAGTGAAAAGTCGTCAAGTGACAAATTGAGCCAAAAGAAGTTGGTATGTATCCCTTTTTATAGTTTATTTGATTTAGCTCTATAGTTAGGATCGCCCAATTTTGTTCAATATATGTTTTTAATATAGACTAGAAAGGTATAATGTGGTGAATAGTCAATGTAGTGATTGTATCTTTGTCAAAATCATGTTTTAGTTTGCAATTGTCGTGTAGTAAAATGATTTGGATTTTTTCTTTTTTTACAGATGCAATATTTGGCCTGTGTGGGGGGCAAGACCTGTGGGGATGCTATCCGGCAAATGATGCCCAAATTAATGACTTGTCAGCTTGCTTATTTGTATACATATTCCGGTACAAAAGGTAAAGCCAGTTTATCGAGTTTGGGGTCTATTATGGACGTCATAAATGGTAAGTGTTGTTTAGTAATAACAAAGATCTTAGAATCCAGTGCTATAGTTTGGGGTGTGGCCTTGCTACGACCCACTTCTTGAAATATAAAAGCTTAATGGCCAACAAAGAGGCAAAAACTCTCGAGTATGAACATAAAAGTTCAAGTAAAGCCAACGATGATATCTGCCGAAAAGTCCAAAGATTTCTTGAAATAGATGAATGTAGAAGGATGTGTCCTGGGGAAAAAGACACCAACAACACCAAAAGAAAAATCAAGCAGCAAAAAAGATACCTTAACGATTCACTTCTCAATCTTCACAATTTTTTTTGCACTGAATACAAAGCTTATGAACATTTAAGTTATTCTAGATTTGGTGTTCTAAACCGTTTTGGATTGTTACTCCCTAAGTGGCCAATCGAGAAACATGCGCATGCACAGTTCATTCTAATATGGCATTACTTGCACAGGCTTTCATTCACTCAATACAACCCTTCCAAAAGAGCCAGATTTGGAATAAAGTTTTTTAAACTTTGTGACTCGACAATGGTTACATTTCAAATTTTAAAATATACATAGGCCAAGACAAAGTCGACGACACCCCTGCGAGTCACAAAGTCGTGATTGATCTGTGCGAGTCCATTGGTCGTCTAAATAGTGGCTATAATCTCTATTTAGACAACTGGTATAGCTCCCCAATACTGTACAAACACTGTTTGATGCTGGGACAAATGTCTGTGGCACGGTACGGGCCAACCGTAAAAATGTGTCTAAAGACTTGATGGCCCATTTTTGATTATTTGGGCTTAACGTCTCATATTTTTGCAACGAGGCTAATCGAGACAATGAGTGGGTGATATATGAAGATGAAATATGGGGCTGTTTGGAGGAAAATGGCAAGTAGGAGGGCGCGTGAGGAAAGGGGAAAGGGGAGGAAAGGGGATTGGGGTGTGGAGCATAGCTCTAGGAATCATTAAAGCACGCAAACCTGCCCACCGCGATAAGATAGCAGTCCCTGGGCAGGACTTGATGGCCCAAAAACTTAGGAAGGGAGAGATGTCTTTCCGAACATGCAAAAATGTGATGGCACTGAAGTGGGCAGACAAAAAGGACGTAAAGATGCTGTCGACAATGCATGGCCCTCACTTCGGAGAGACATCTAAAAAAGATAGGGCAAGGGCAACTGGGGCTACAAAATTGAAGCCTCGTTGCATACTTGATTACAATCATGGAATGGGTAGTGTTGATCGAGGCGATCAACTACTAAGTGGGTTCCACATCATGCGCCGCTCCAGGAAGGCCTACAAGAAGATATTCTTCTATTTTGTTGACATGGCCATACTCAACAGCCACATTGTACATAGGGCTGTCAATGGAAAGGTTGACAGATCTATCAACGAGTTTAAACGGAAATTGGCTGAAGACATTCTCCTTGCAACAAATGTACCAGATTACCGAAGAAGGTCAACCATTCCTGGACCATCCCCCTTAAGACTTTCGGGCAGACACTTCCTTGTCAAGATGGCTCCAACTGCAGACAAGGGTGCAGTAACCAAAAAGAGGTGTCGTGTCTGTCTTGACAAGAAGACAAGAAAAGAAACCATTTATGAATGTGATACTTGTAAATTACCTTTGTGCATTGAACACTTCAAGCCTGACCACACTCTTTAAGACAACTAAAGAGGGAAACAATTCTCTCAGTAATATTCATTACTTTCTTGTGAGCATTTTGATGTATATAGCTTTTTTCTAGGTCTACTAGATCCCGAGATTTTAGAAAACACTACTTATGTATTTTATGATTTTTTTTGTAAAACTACCTGGATTCTCTAGGGTTTTCCAGGCGCCTAGCTCCTGGATGCGAGAGGGTTAGGCCTAATGATAATAAGTCTGAATAAAAATAACTTTGAATTTGTATAAATTCAAATAGGCTAACCACTTAAATTCACTTCCAGGTCAATAACCACTGTACTCTCAATTATTTAAATACATATATGCTCATTTGAGAACAACAAGCTGTATTTTAAGTCATTATCCTTGTTCCTTGTCATTATCCTGATAGCACAACAATTATAATATTTAATAAAGCATTGTTAAGTTGAGAAACTATGTTGCTGACTAGAAAACCTAGCAGATAATCACCTTAGCTATTGTGACGGCTGGGAATCCACTGGGCTGGCCCCTAGTGATATTCCGGTCGTCTCACATGTTCTGAAGGCTGGCCAGAGCCAACGGGACCCCTCTCCATAGCGTCGGATGATCGAGTGTTTTGAACGTCCCGCACGGCGTTTGAAATCCCGCGCATTCCACCGCCGGTGAGAGCCTAACGCAGCCGAGCAAGTTCCAAGTGTCGCCGCGCAGCACTAGTTTCGTTCGACTCTATCGCACGACGATAGCTGAGGAGCCACAGCAAGAAGGTTAGACTTGGGCTGTTTCGTGAGAGAAGTCCTGAGAGAACTTTGTGTTTCGGAGCTACATTTTGCTCGAGCATGTAAGCTACCAGAGGCGTTCTACGTGCAGCATGGTTTAATAACCTGTATTTCGTAAATCCATTCAGTGGTAAGTCCTTGTTCATCCATCTAATCTGGCGTTGAAGCTGAGAATGTGTCTCTAGGCTTAACGTATCGTTTGTTGAAAATAGTCTTATTACATTGGCCATTTTCTCTTTGAAAATAGGATTTTTCCGGAGGGTCTAGCCTACATTTTCCGGCATGTCGAAGTTTTCCCGATGGGCGAGCGTGCGACGCAACGGACCTCTAGGCTAGCAGCATCCGATCCGAGGCGACTGTCAGTCTAGCCTAGGCCTAATCTAGGAAGCTCCTCGGCGAGGTGGATTTTCACGGACAACCATGTGGGAATTTCCGTCGTAGACTTCCCCAGCCAGGTTCGGTCCACGAGAACCCCGATATGTCGGTACTGTAATTGAGCCACTAGAGGCAGGGCCTCGCTGACCATTTAGATACCCTAATTCGAAATCACTAATTACCCACGTGCATAAAGCCTGGTCAACTTTTATCCAGCATGTGGAGGAACTTTAACTTTACTATTCAGTCATACCATATGTAGACTTACGTGTCTGGCGTGAAGCCTACATGCTTACATTTCAGTTAGGCCATATGCTAACTTAGTGAATGGAGGAACTTTAACTTTACTATTCAGTCATACCATATGTAGACTTACGTGTCTGGCGTGAAGCCTACATGCTTACATTTCAGTTAGGCCATATGCTAACTTAGTGAACCAGTGTACAAGCCTACCAAGGTAGAGCGTTATTCATTATCCTGTAACTAGAAGCCGGTGCAGGGGGAAAATCCCCTAGGCTAAGTGTATAGTAACCTTGTATAACCCTGTTAATGTAATTATAATTTAAGCCGTTAAGGTCTGTACGATCAAAGCATCCGGGTCTGATACCCACACGCTTGTAGCGGATTTAAGCCTGACGTACAGACTAGCATTCAGCGTTTAACTAGTAATAATTCTCATGCATCTTAACAACCAGTGTAAGGTGATCACCATTTTGTGTTTAAATTTAAGTCCGTATCATAACCCATGTTTAGTTGTAGCGTAATCTTAGTAACTTGTTAGTCTTAGAATAGCAATAGTCACGGCCGGTAGAGCCGATGGATTTGCTGGCAACTCGTCTTGCTAGGTAGGCACGTAGCCTCTTCTGTATGTACTAACTAACGTACCGTAGTAGCTTTGAACCTCAACCTATTCCGTGGCGAATGTGAGGGCGAGAAGTTACTGACGGGTACTTAGAATCTCAAAGTGTCCGTGGCTGACCGAGATAGGGAATTACATGACGTAGGGTTAGTCGCTTTGAGTCTCCCAGTGCCCATGAAGGCCCGAGCTTAAAAGCTTTAACCTACAGTTACATTGTAAGGCCTACCGATTATTCCATATTTTTCTACCTTACTATTACTAAGTATTTGTGTATTGTCACAATAGGCTCAAGAAGAGCGAACGTGTAAACTAAATGTACCGTACGCCCATCAAGGGTAGCGTATTTAACTAAACAAGTATTTTCTATTTTTCTTATATTGTATTTTTGTCAATGAACCATTTGTGTTGTTTTCTCATGTTTATCGACTGAAGTCTCTCAAGCTGTGTCTTGTCCACCATTGTCCATTTGTCGTCAGTCGTTCTCTCATAATAAATCTCTATCTTTGCTCTCTCATGAACTGGGGTTATTTTTCAACGTAGAATTTCTTCGTTCCTTCTACAATATCCCCTACAGGTCATCTACTCGAAACGAAGTGGCGCCCACCATCTGAAGACGAGCCGCAACTTAGCCCACCCCCCATCTCCACTGAGTCGGTCCGGCCCGGTAAGTGCGTCAGGCCTGCCGAGTGGTGTGCACCTGCTTATTTTGGCACGTCACACTATATTCGAGAATTTTTTCAAATTTTTAAATTCATACTTAATGTTAATAAATTTGAAGGCCTCATATTCCCTTTTTGCCAAGAATCACCCATATGGCAGCAGCAGATGCAATTTACACTTCCAATATGGGTTGCAACAACACAGTGAATGAAAACATGACTGGTGTTGGACTTTTCTTCCCCTGGTGCTGTTACAGCATCGCTTACAATGCGAAAAGCCAGACGGTGCGATAGGCCTACTGGAGAAGGGAAGTGGGGGAGTGGGAGAGAGAGTGAAAATAAAATAAATTGACAGCTCGTAGAAGAGACGGGTCCGAGTACACAGCCCAGAGCTAGGGCTGGCCATTCGGCTACCGAAGTAGCTTACTATAGATAGGCTGTTACCCTAGACCCGCCCCATTTTGGTCAAAAATTTCTTCTGAAAGACAAAAAAGAAAACTTAGAAAGTGACGCATGCATAATAAGCGGCGATTTTTCAGAAAACTTCACGTTCGTTGTACAGGATGAAAGACAAACGTATCACTGGGTTAATACTCAAGCGACCCTCCATTCATTTGTATGATGCTTGAAAGATAACGGTGAACTAAAGTAGAAAAGTATTTGCATAATAAGTGATCATCTCCAACACTCCACAACAGCAGTGTACACTTTTCAACGAGTCATCTTAAATGAATTGTAATCCTTTGCCCCACACATTACGAAAGTCTTAGACGAAAGTCACAGACTATGGACTAATGGCCGAGTGGCACTTTTTGTCCACCAGTCATGGCTAAGGACCTTGCGATGGGATTGGTGGAACAGTAAAGCGACTAGTAACAAAAGCATCTTTGCAGGAACTTGATTGATTGATATTTGGGCTTAACGTCTCATATTTTTGCAACGAGGCTAATCGAGACTATGAGTGGGTGATATATGAAGATGAAATATGGAGCTGTTTAGAGGAAAGGGGCAATGTATGATTCCTGCACCACTAAAATTAAAGAGATTTTTTCTTTCTTTTGTGACATTCATAATGGTTGAAAAAGAAGAGAATTTCTTAATGTCTAGCTATGACAATGTTTCAACTATTCCAAACACCAGGGAAAATCACTACTTCAAACCAATAGACACGAACTCCATCAAAGTTTATAGAACATCCGCATCTGTTAACTTCCAGAGCGTTCTTCTAGCCAAAACAAAATCGCGAACGGGTGAAGTTCTCTCTGTCAAACTAAATGACTATGTGGCGTGTGAATACGACAAAAAGTGATGGCTAGGAGTTGTTACAGAACAATCTCTAGAAAATATGGACTTAAAAACTCATTTCTTCCATCCTTCTGGGCCAGGCACCTCATTTAAACTGTCGAACAATGATCCTGTTCGGGTACAGCTCGCAAACATCTTGCGCAACCTTTCACCGCTCGAGTTAACAACATCAACCGGACGTTCACACAATATCAGTGCTGAAGATAATACCGAAATAAACATTTTGTTGAACTCAGCTTGGGGTTAAATGTTGTGCACTACAGCTTAAAAATAACAATGTGAGTAAATACCATGCATGTTGGTCAGTCTGTTGGTGTTGTATATTTGAGGGGTTAGATTGTGTTTATGGATTATTTGAAAAAATCACCATGTCCATACCCCTTTAAAAAAAAAAACTTTAAGGTTGGAATTCTGTGACCACCTTGCACTGCTGGCCACTATGTTGCTACGAACGCCTAAGTTTGTCTCGCAGTATTGGCGCTTTGATAATACTCTCTTGGAGGACCCGAACTTCGGTGATTGTATTCGCGAGCTTCTTGAGTCATTCGAGGCTTGTCGCAATCATTACTCCTCTCTCCACCACTGGTGGGATGCCATCAAGCAGGAGATTCAGACCACGACCGTCCGATTTGTTAGACTCCGCCGGCAAATGTTGGACGAGACGTTTACACAACTCGAGAGGCGTGTCGATCGATGAATAGAGGTAGGCCTACCTGATTTTCGCGAGACGCGATAGCGCGAAAAATAAAATATATGTTTTTTTGGCCAAATGTCCATGTTTTATGCTAATTGAAACCATTTGCAATTGGTTTTGAATCACGAAATAAAACGAAATTAATTTTATTCCACGAAATATGGAATTTTTAGTTCAAAACACGAAATATCTGCGAAATCAAACAGATCATCTGCGAAGAAGCCCGTATTTTTTACTTTCAAGGTAAAGGTTCAGTAAAATTCAGTAAAATTCATACAACGCCAAATTGGATGCAACCAGCAACCAACGAGCTGATACATCAACAGCTTTGTGGCTAAGGCTAGCAGATTCTAAGATTTTTCCTCCAGAAAGATTTAATCATGGTAATGTGTACTACTGTACCACCTAATTGAATCTGTTCAATCCATAAGCAAATTTGTTGTGCCACAAGCTAATGACAAGACAAGCTCTGACGAAAACTCTAGCCAGCTTCATGACAACATTGAGAATGTTGATGCTCACACAGCTAAACCTTTAAAAAGAGGTGAAGGTAAAAAACGTAACATTTGTCATGTGTTCTTTATGATAATACCTAGAATCACTGTTGCACAACCCATAACAACAGTGCTTGGTAGCTGGCATGTTTGGTTTGTTTGTCTGACTCGAAATCAGTATCGATATCAGAATGATGGCGGATGCACAATCGATTTCTATTTTTAGAATTCAAACCTATGCTATTGCAAGTACAGAGAGTAATCCCCAAAAAATAGCAGAAACATTCATCAACTACTTTAATAACATAGGAAAAGAATTAGCTGAACACATACTACTAAAAAAGCCATCATCTTCCAACCGTCTAAACGCAGATGACTTTCCTGTACATCGTCAAAACGCGTCAATATTTCTCAGTCCAACAGTTGATGAAGAAATAATAAGCAATATCAATGAGCTAAAAACAGACTCTGCCTCAGGGCTCGACCTTATAAACACAATAATAATCAAAGCAAAAAAATGTTACATAGTTCAACCTCTGAAATACATCATAGACATCATGCATGTACATGCCTTGTGTGTATGTACATGCATGATGTCTTTACTACAGGAATATTTCCAAACATCTTTAAAAAATCAATAATAATTCCAATTCATAGAAAAGGCGACAAAACTTCAATTATTAACTACAGGCCAATATCCCTTATTAGCTATAACTTTGCAAAAATACACCAACAATGCTTGAAATACCGACTAGACGCATATTTAGAAAACCAATAAAATAATATCACCGAACGAATTTGGATTTAGGAAAAAATTAAACACACAACACGCTACTCACACACTAACTGAAATCGTCACATCACAGTCAGACAATGGGATGAAACCTTTAGCCGTCTTCCTAGATCTAGCTAAAGCTTTTGATACCGTATCACACAAGAAACTTTTAACAAAACTGGAAAAATATGGCATCCGAGGTGTAGCTCTACAACTAATGAAAAGTTACTTAAACTAGGAAAACGCTCCGCGTTGACAGATGAGCAATTTTTTTCAATGTATCAAATCCAATAAATCATTTGCATATCACATTGCACATTGAACCTTCAAACGAGTCCGCATGCAGTTGTAACCGAAAACAAAACGCTGGCTTCATCCGAGTTACAATATAATATTGCTGATACTGTGATACAGTATCAGTAATAGCTGATTCAGAGCTCATACAAGGTACACGTGCGTCCACTTCAAGCAGTGAACCAAAAGAAATTATCCCGTTGTGTGTGTCAAAACACCCTACGGACAGGGCAAATTTCCCTGCCGATATTAATGAGGCAACTATTAAAAATTTCATTGTGCAACATGAGTCGTGTCGTCCCACAGGTCCATTCCCTAGGGACCCACTTCAAGGGGGAAGATGTTTTACTGCATCTAATTACGTAAAATTGTCTGTATCTGGAGGTGACTAAAATAGCTTAAATTATAAGCCGTAAGTAGTTTAAATGCGTCGTTAAGTAGAGTATTAACAACAACAACATGAACAACAATAATAATAATAATAATAATAATAATAATAATAATAATAATAATAATAATAATAATAATAATAATAATAATAATAATAATATTTAATAATAATAATAATAATAATAATAATAATAATAATAATAATAATAATAATAATAATCAATAAAATAGTAATAACCACTGTATTGCCTAACTAAAAAAACCCCACAACAGATCAAACTGATCCCCACTGAGATCTTTGCCCAAGGGCCCGGGCAGGTCTAGCTACGCCACTGGTTTCCGCTTGGCGCGATGTCAAGAAATCAAGCATTGAAAACTGCTTCAAGAAGTGTGGCTTCAATCAAACGATTGAAGATGAAGTCATCCCGCTTGAAGAAGATATCTTGGCCGATGACATATCGAACGATTGGTCGTGAGTCAACGAAGACGAGGCATTAAGTTTCGAAGGTTATATTGTGTCAGTTGACAATAATCTGGCCACGTGCGGTAATGACACAATCGAGTCATTGTGTGACGTGGCGACGTCAAAAGAAGACAGCGACGGAGAGGACGAAGAGGAACCAGATATGATTCCCACCTTTGCGGAAGCCATAACATCGTTCGAAAAAGTCTGGGCTTACATGAACTATTGAAGAAAATGAAATGGCAATGCTCGTAAACCTGGAAAACTCTCTCTACAACATGAAAAGTAAAGAAGGGAAGAAGCAAACTCGCATCACAGACTTCTTTCAAAAGTGATAGTGAACAGATCGTTTCATACTAAATTCTACGTAATCCATTTGTATTGTAGGCTTAAAACTACGTTCTTTGTTGTATTGTAACAGTGACAATCGTTTGTCGAAAGGTCACTGACCGACAGTGTTTGTTTTATGGTAGCCTATTAATTATGTTTTGAATTGATTGTTTTCTAGTGCAAACTGTTATTTTGTAGAAATCTGCGCGTGTTGCATTGTAACAGTAATCGTCTTTTATCGAAAGGTTAAAAGCCTACAATACTTCTTATCTTTTTACTAAATTTCTATGTTTTACATATTTTTTTTTATTATAAACGGGTTACTAATGTAGGTGTTATTTGGCAAAATGTACGCCTAGACTTTTGTGTTAATTTGCTATTATTAACGCATGGAATAAATGATATTGATGTCCATTGTATTTTAAAGATCTCTTTTAAGATAAATAACACGATCTTAAAACCGTGGTATGTTTGAGTTATGTCTACATTATTTACGTTTGTAAGCAGACGACACGAACCAGCTGGTAGGCAGGCATGCCTGCATGAACGACCTTGATCTTCCAGCCAGCGTTGTTGAGCGGCTGGCTGTGGATGGTAGGCGTGGTGTTAGCGGTTAGGGTGGGGGGGGGGGGGGGAGGGGAGTAGCATTGAAAGCCGGCTACAGACTATTCGCCATTCGTCATTCGCATTCGTCGAACCTTCAGCAGGTAGCGGTTCGTGGCCAATTCGTGAATAGTGTGTAAGGGGTCATTCGTGGAAACCCGTGGGCGTTTCGCGATTCATAGTGGTTCGCTCTAGAAGCGGTATTTATCAAAGTACACGAATCGCTACCTAGTCACGCGCCAGTTTCACCCTCGGCGCCAGCCTACAACAAAGGGCTTGAAATGTCAAAACCGGCATTGCTCATCAAACAAGCCACTTGCAGTCACGGAGTCCGAGTGGAAAGATGAGCGTGTGCTTTCTTTAATTGAAGAAATAAAAGAGTTCCGTTGTTTGTGGGACCCAAAAGATAAAGACAGAAAGAGTAGAAACAAAAGGAACGATTGTTTGAAAAAGATAAGTGTTAAGTTTGAGTGTACACAGGAAGAGATAAACAAAAAATATTTGAATGTGTTGCAACACTCGCAACTGCAATATCATCATCACTCTCATCACTCATGATAGACGGACTCACGAAGTAACATCTGCCTTCCAACTGAAACACGCACAGTGTGTAGGGCTACCCGGGCGGTTCGCGAATCGTTCACGAATTGGCCACGAGCCGCTTCCTGCTGAAGGTTTGACGAATGAGAATGACGAATAGTCTGTAGCCGGCTGAAGACTGCTCGCTCTCCACAGTTGGCCTCGAGGCACGGATAGCATATTTTGGTTACTCCAATGCGTGCGTTATCTGTGCTAGCGATTACGACCACGAGGCCTACAGTACGTCCATAATAGGCCCAAACATACGCAAAACATTCATTATAATGAAGCTTTCTGAGTTTTTTATCGTCATTATTATGAATTCAAACTGTATTGTAGTTCATTTTTTTAGATTAATTATTATTAATTATCTTAATTACTTAAGATATATTAATTCATAATTGTTCTAATTATCGGCAATAATGATAATACGGTAATAATAATAATAATATCGGCAATATTCAATTTAATAGTATGACTTCAAAGACAGTTCAAAGTAAATCAATGTTTTTCTACACAACTATACATCCATTCTACCACTTTCGATCTTCGAGGCCAGCTGACACCCTTCAAATAACCTTTGAAGATACTTCTACGCAGCTCTGACAACCAAGACGCAACTTTACCACAGCCTTTACACCCCTCTGCAGTCGAAATGGTTGAATCCACTAGGCCAATTCCAAGAATTACCACGACAGATTCCAAAACAAACCCCACCCCACCTTCAAGACAGGCCATCGAGAATGTTCGAGAGACGGTAGGGTGGAACAGCACCGAACATCGCATGACACAGTGTCTCGACAGATTCAAAAGAGTCGGTCCTCTCGAGTTTCCCGGCCGGGAACAGCAGCCAAACAACAACGTTTTGAACATCGTCATCGCAGAAGACCACGATATGTAACCACTATCAACATTTTAACTATTCAATACATCGATAACATTACTTACGTCAACAATTACAAATAATTAGGGTGATGCGTGTGGCGGTGTGACCATTACGTAAGTACAGGCCTGTACGGTCGGCGATTGAGCTGAAATAAAATCATCAAAATTAATTCGTTTCTATTAACAACAAACATAAAAGAACAATATATGAACTAAAACATCATAAATAATTACAATTACGTATTGAGTAAACAACAAAGAATAGGCCTGGTAATCTTGTTTTATTTTTGATTCCCGATCATCATTCATATTTTGTATTTTACATTTTAATTTTTCATTTTAATTTTTTTAATACACCTTGTATTATTTCCAGCATTATTACCATTGTTGTAATTTAACCTTGATATTTCTACCATTCTCACTCACTTCATTAATTAATATGAAACAGTCATTTATTCATCATTTATTTTAAATTTTTAATTATAGTTTTGATTGATCTACCATTATTGAGCCGTTTGAGAGGGCAGTTAGGCTATATTTCAATACAGTGTGCGCCTGGCCGCGGTCGACCGAGTGGCCGGAAGAAGTCGAGGGCGCCGATGTTTGTCGCGGGGGGTGGGGGGGGGTTCTCACCGTTGATAAGTCACTTCTTTTGTGTGGCAGTCTTGTGCCTCATCTAATTGAATTAATTTTAATTAATGAATTTCACCCTACCCTAAGTTTCCAAACATTTCGGTGATATTCACTGCATGGTCGTTCTTCTCGCCTCCTTTGGGGGGGGGGGGGGGCGCAAAGGTTTAAACGTGAATTTAAAAAAAGGTTAAACATTTAGGTTACTAAGCGTGTTTGACCATCCCTACTTCCTAAGTTAATTTGATACAATGTCTTGCTTGATATACATAGCGTCGAAAATCAATAGTCCCTTCAGCGACGTTTTATCAAGGTTGTACTGGACCCCTATTCTGTAATTTCCCGATATGGATCCGTGCCGATTCCAAAGCGTGTATATTAGTCGTTCCCATAGCGGGTCTAGCGCGAAAATAAAAAAATAGCTATTCTATAGCGTAGTCCGATATGGGTAGGCCGATATGGGACTGCCGTGCCGTGCCGAGCTGAGGAAATCACACAGAGACGGAGCTGCCGAAGTCGTAACCAATCAGAAACTCAGCTTTTCCGAGTGCTTCGCAGTTCGCACAAGTCATGATGTGTAGTTCGCACAAGTCATGTTGTGATCGTCTTTTGTTTTTGTTTATAACCTCAAAATGCCATCGACCTAAACGTTGTTCAGTGTTGTTTAAAACATACTAGGCCTAGCATTCTGCTGTCACTATGTGTACATATGAGTAGGGCTAACGCTGTGAAGGTCTAGGCCTAGACATACGACCTTTAGGGGGAGGGGATATTTAGGCCTAGACCTGCATTGAATATTAATTTAAAGCCAATTCAGTAAGTACGTGTATAGTTTGACATAACCTCAACAAAATAATATTTAATACAGTATAGAAAAGAATTTCAACTTACGGCGTACAATATTTCTTCGTTAGAATCTAAATCGTCTCCTAATTTTCGCTGAAAACAAATGTTAATAAGCTAAAAACAACGTTTAACACGCATATCGGCCTAGAAAGAGGTGCCGAATCCGTATCGGGATTTACGCTTCCATTCCGGGTTAAATTTGGCGGTATCGGGCATAAAAAAGTTACATAATCACTCTCGCCCGCTTTCGACCCATAGCGGCCCGAATCGGTATCGGGAGTTTCATAAAACAGTTACCGAATAGGGATCCTGTACTCAAATCCAGTGCTTAATTTGTAATGGAGCGCGGGTATACGCAGTATACCCACCTATTTTCGTGGGTATACGCAGTATACCCACCTTTTTTCATGAATTATTAGGTACGCAACACTCAAATTTTGGCTAACATATATAAAAAACAAAAATAATTTGTATTGGGTATTTTACCCTCACATGCTCATATTTCAAATTTACCTTAATATATCTATAACTCTCAATAAAACTCTTATCTCTTGGTTTTACGTTTTTCCCAAACCAACCTCCGTACTTTATAAATAGAATCATCTCCTATTGTTATTGGCTGCAGGTTCCTCGTCAACCAGCCAGTAAGGGTTAGCAACGCGAAGGCGGACAGTCGCTCTCGCTGTTGTGAGGGAAATGGCACGATCCGTAAAATATGATTAACGTGTTTAATACTGATACAGCATTTCTCTGTTTGTGAATATACGTTCGATTCCTCTTTAATACTAAAGGGGTCTCCTGTTAAAACTAAAAATTTGGCTCTGCATTATGTTTGATGGTCCCGCCGCCCGGCAGGGGCGGACAGGCCCGCCGGGCAACCGGGCAAATGCCCGGTGGCCTGCCTGTTTTGGCCCAAATTTGGACTGGTCCGACTGGAACAGGCATAAACTGCCTGGCGCCAGCGGTAAGTTGCCGCGCATTGAAATTGAAATTTCTTTAAACCCGAGTCCCTCCCACCCCTTCCTTCACGATATTGCAAGGTTTAAATTACATTGTATAGATTCGTTGGATTTCGGTGTAACTTCATCTCATTCTCATCAATCTTCTTGCTGGTGTTTTTAACTACCGTACGTATTTCGGTAGTGCATTCAGCCTGCTATGTTTTTTCTAAAACGCACCAAATGCCTTCTAGAAACCTAATTAAAAAAATTTCGCCTGCGGCGCTGTTTGTTGGGGGGCAACAGCCTCCCAAAACCCCCCGTGCCTGGCCTGGATCAAAAGTTTGCCCGGCCTGGATTTTTTTCCCAGTCCTGGGCGGACTGGGAACTGGTGAACTCCGGACTGGTCTGAAACGCGTTTTGAGGTGATATCTTGTCATAAAAATAAATACAACGGATAAACATTTCTGCTACTGTTAGGTTGTTCCTCTTGGAAATGAATTGTTGCCAGTTGACACATAAAATAACTGTATAACTACTTCAATAACTGAGATTTTATAATATATGTGTCTGCTTTTAATCATTTAATGGTAAACTTTCAGGACAATTAAAATAACGATTGGCTTTTGAAGACGAGTAAAATTGTATCAAATCCAACCCAAAACTCCAAATCCAATTCCAGATTACGAGCCCAGAAGCTGAATTTGTAAGTTGGATGGGGGGGGGGGGCAATTTCCCACCGAGACATCAATTTTTATACGAGCACATTGTAACATGAAACTATGATGCGTATACCCACCTTTTGTCTTACAAATTAACCACTGCTCAAATCCAATTAAAACCCGTACAAACAACATTGTTGGAATGAAAACTGCAATATTTGCCACTTTGCAATCACTGTAGGGCAGTGGTTCCTAACCGGGGTGCAGCAAACCTCTCCTAGGGGTGGGGCGAAATTTTCATTGAAATTGAAAAAATCTTGTTTCTGAATATTTTGAAAATAAAACAATAATTACTATACCAAAAAAAAAACATATTTATTTAAATATAATAGCCTGTCCACGATTGAATTTTCACTGAAACATAACGTTTTAATACCCACTCACCCTCCACCCCCTCCATCACAAAACACAGTTCAGGAACAACATAGAAAACAGAATCAAATTTCTTTGCAGTTTTCACTTTCATGTGTGTGAGTTAGGAGATTGTAATCCAAAGAAAAGCAAAATACTTCCATCAGTTGAAGGGGAAATTACTCAAATTAGAGTATATTTGTCCACTATATCCGGCAACAAATCAAAGACGTTTGCAAAAAAACGGCAAAACTAGATTTCTCACTGAGCTGATAATGCATGTTATATCCAACTATAGCTAAATGGTTTTAATTAAATAATTAAATCATTTAATTCCCTTAATTTAGTAAATGCTTTTTTAAAGTTTGTAGGCCTATATATTTTGAAAATTGTTGACTTTAAGCGGGGACGTGGAAAAGTGGTGCGGAGGGGGGGGGGGGGGGGGGATGCCGCGTACTACTGAATGTAGGCTTGGGCTGCCTAAGAGTCAAAAAAAGGTTGGGAACCACTGCTGTAGGGTATGTCCGTATGTCCACAGATAGAAAACCACAACACCACAAATGCCCCCCTGGACAAAGTTCGTGATGTTTCCGTCCAGCTGGCAATGTGCTACCAGGTTCCCACGTTGATAACATACGAACTCCTTCGACTAAACAAGTGGTTCAAAAGCATATGCCAATAAACCGGCATTTAGGGGGGAACGACCTACCGTACTAGAACGTTGTCTCCCCTGAAGAACGCTATACGCAAATTAAAGTTTACATGGTCGCATATAGCTTCGATGCCCGAAACACACATTTGCATCCAGGTGTCGAATAGAGACTGGGGTCCAAAATCCAATCGTAGAGTTTAATGAAGCAAAGTGAAAGCTGTGAATTTGTCAAACATCAAGCTGCACATATCAGCGAGTCAACAATGACGACGCATCTGGCGAAACGTAGCGAAACCCTGCTCACTGAAAATTATCACCCTGTGTAGGCGGCCTATGCAATATTTAAGCCTACAAAAAAACAAAATTGCATTGGAGAACATTCCGATTTGCTACAACCCTGTTAATCTTCAAACGAAGATTCTATTCAGGTGCGAAAGCAAATCGTGTGTTCGTACACAGCTAGGTTGAGGAGCAGACTCTTATAAAGCTGCTGTAATGCGTCTTACCTTGTACAGGACAGCGTAACAACGATGTGGTCATTGGCTGTACTTGCCCGCAAGCCCCAAGCTCCAGCGAGGTGGCAACGAGTATCCCATCCATTTGACGCGTCCTTGAAACCACAAATCATATATTTTAGAATCAGCGAAACATTCATATTCAAGTAGATAGTAATTTAACGTACATTTTTAAAAGTTAGGTGTCTATCTCAATAGAAGACAATTTCAGGCAATTCCATAAACCATAAGCTTTGTAAAATAGATAGGCCTAACACATTCGTGACGACTGGACAATCAATGGAGTGCAGTTTGGAATGTGACACATGGCCTAAAACTTTTCGTTGCGACCGGAGTCATTATTAAAACATGGCTGTCGGGTATCGCTGCGTCCATTGATGGAAATTATCTGACGTTTCGGGCTGATTGTATGGCCCACCTTCAGAGTTCAGAGTAGGCCTACATAGTATACGCAACCCAAGACAACCTTTCGTCACAGGTGAGGTTTTCGTAGCCAATCAGCGATCATTATTTGTGAGCGCTTGTCTCGGGCAGTTCGCTGGTTGGCTACGAGTGCCTCGCCTGTGACGAAAGCGTACGTAAGGTAGTCTTGGGTGGCCTTTACCATGTAGGCCTACCAAACCATACACAATTGCCCGGAAACTACTATGTACTAAAATGCAATTTATTATATAATAAGGAGAAAATAAAGTTCTATTCTATTCTATTCTAAACGGTAACGAAGTTGGATCCTGTGTTAAGTTACAACACGATACACATTTGAGCTTGTCGTTCCAGTATCCCGGTAGGCTAATAATAAAAGTAAGTTCGCCAATGTTTAACTCGGCGTTCGCGTTTCCGCTGTCTTCATCGTTGTGCACCGACTTTACGTCTCCTAGACATAGGACTAGGCCTATGCCCTGAGCCTGAGCCATGACTTGCCCACCAGTATGCCTAGGGCTAGGCCAGGTAAGTTACTAGACTAGGCCTAGGGGTAGACCTGCACTTGTAGTCGGTTCAAAATTCATATCTACCTAGGGCTAGGGCTGGGCCATCCGTGCACAGTCAAGACATATAGGCCTACGTAGGATAGGCCAGCCACCACAACTGCGGACGAATAGTTTTTCTGTCAGTGGCCGTCCGTCTAGGCCTAGCTGGGGTTAGGACGTTCGCCACTATTTTGGCAAGGTTCTCGAAATTCATAAAGTCGATTTAAGTTTGCCGTGGGAATAGGGTTTCAAGCTTTTCTAGGCACGTGGCAACCCTGTCAACAGGGAGGGATTGTAGCCTAGGCTTGACAAGATTATCGGGTTATTTTCCCGATTTGGCTCCGCGGCTTTTTTGCACAAGTAGGCCCTAGGCCTAGGCGTCCCGGAAAGTACTTGAAACACTTACCACTAGAGATTAATGTTTGCTACTACTGCTGCGACTAGGTTTGCTGTCCACTACAACATTAAGAGTTACCTTTTTCGATGATCTAAGACAGTGTTTGGGGGATCTAAACCCCTAGGCCTAGGCTAGCCTAGGCCTACCCAAGGCCCTAGGGCCTAGGCCTAGACCTAGGCTAAGCCTAGACATGCCCGAACAGCAGGCTTAGACCATAGGCTACCCACTTTTGGTTTGCCCGAATGAAAATGAGCCTCAAGTCAATGCATCGAAGAATACCGTCCTAGTAGGCCTAATAAACAAAATCAGTTGCAAATTACAAATACCTTACACATCTTATGTGCTGACCAAACTGTTCAACCTCGGCGCAAAGCGGAATTCTAACCTCATATTCAAGCACGAACATGCAAGACGATGTCGTTGGAATCGCGCCGCCTGACAACCGTCCAGGTTAAGTACCGTTATAAAAGAAAATGTATCTCAAAGTAGTAAGTACGAAGTACCCCTTTGCCAGTGAAAGAAATATTAGCTTACGATTATTCAATTTGAATTATAAGATATAAGATGGTATTTTAGGATGTAAAATAATAAGTCGACCACAACGCACACCTTTCGTGCATGAGAAATTAAAGTAATACAACGACATAATTACTACTACAACGTTGGCTAAACTGTATTAACATTTCTGCTCACAGCCCTCTTGATGAGTATTGTACTCAACAAGTGGTTCAAACGCGGTGTATTCAATTTATTCACATTTAAATAAAAACGAAATAATAAGAGTTCATATCATGCTAGAGCTGCCTCTATGATTACTAAAACAAATTTTTCGTGTACTAATTGAAAAGTAAGGAGAAAAAAATAAGTACAGAGATTCAATCAATTAATATTGGAAGCGCAGCGAATGAATGGATGAATGAATTTCCTTAATTGAACTTGAACCAGAATTAATTTGGATTGAAAGATGTAAAGACGTATGCACACGACTGATCAAAGTTGACCAACTCAATCAGCCCAACTTCGTCAAAACCATATCCTCACTTTCGGAGTATTATTTGGAGTATTATCAATTTTTATTAGATGTACGTTAATGTAACAAAACAAAACAAGTTTTCCCAAAGTTGGTGGGTTTTAGAAGGAGTTTCTATAAAAGTTGGCCAACCCACCAACCATATTTTGCAATGCTATTTGGCATTTGAAAATAGTTGGCCAACAGAACAGACGTGTGCAACCCGTTGAGAGTTTGACTGCAACGCACGCAGGTCGCTCCTGATTGGCCCAAAACCTCCGTCGCGCACCATCCCGCAAACCAACGCAATGTCATGAACCCTATCATGTCTATGGCCCATAGACATAGGGTAAGACGGGTAAGACCAGTGGTTAAAGTGGGGCGGTATGAGCCGGTATGCATACCGTTACTAACAATACCAACGGTATGCCATACCGACACTAATTTTTATCGGTTGTTGGCATATTGACTAATTTTGTTGTATTTTGATTTTTTATTTGCTCATCCAATGTTTTTCTAAAGTAAATGTTGCAAATTTTGTTTTTTTCCCCTCAAAATAATGTTATTAGCAAGAGTTCTCAACCCCACGACCCCTCTCCGTAGCCATTTAAACCTGTTCATGACAAAATACCTAAACAAAATACTTTGCGGCAAAACTGAGGGACCACGCTTCCCAGTCCCCCCCCCCCAATTTAGTCTACTGTACACAGCAGTAGTGCATACTGCATACCGTAACTTCTCTGAGTCCACTTTAACCACTGGGTAAGACGGGGTAAAAGCTTCTGTTGGTTACGGCTCCGTCAAGTTGGCCCCCCCACTATTAAGTTTAGGGTAAATTGTTATCTCAATCGTTTGTGCATCGTTAGTGCACGTTTGTGCACGAACTAATTTCGTTTGTGCACATTTAATTCTTAAGATATAACATTTTTTTTGTGGGGGGGCCAACTTGACGACCAGCCCCCCCACATGTCAAATGTTAACATTTTATAATGTGGATCGTTTGTGCATCGTAAGTGCAGGTTTGTGCACTAGAAATTTTCGTTTGTGCACGTTTAGTTCTCGAGATATAACGGTTTTTCCGAGGGGGGGCCAACTTGAGGCAGCCCCCCATATGTCAAATATAAACATTTTCTTACGTGGATCGTTTGTGCATCGTAAGTGCAGGTTTGTGCACTAAAAAGTTTCGTTTGTGCACGTTTAGTTCTCGAGATATAACGTTTTTTCCGTGGGGAGGGCCAACTTGACGCAGCCCCCCCATATGTCAAATATTAACTTTTTCTGGTGTGGATCGTTTGTGCATCGTTAGTGCAGGTTATAAGTTTCTATGCAAAGTCAGTTATATTAGAGCATGATTGATTGATTAATGGGGCTTAACGTCTCATATTTATGCAACGAGGGCTAATCAAGACGATGAGCGGGTGATAATGAAGATGAGAAAGATGATAATCAAGAATAAAGCCACATCCGAATCAGATCCATTGTACGTCGCGTGAGTCGTCATACGGGAGTCCAGCGAGGGAGGGCAGGGCCAAGTGGGAGGAGAAATATTCAATGGGACAGTGGGGGGGAAAGGGGATTGGGGTGTGGACTGCACTTCGTCTGACTTCTCCTCCTCGACCAGTCCGGCTAGGGTGGCCCTACCAGAAGCATCCGCTTCCACCGGCATAGCTCTCGGGATCAACAAAGCACGCAAACCTGCCCACCACGATAGTAGTAGATTAAGACTTATATATAGCATTATACATAGTCCTAGCTCTAGACCAAACTTAATCTTAATTTTCATTGACAACAAAATAAGTATAGAGGCATGTTTTGTAGCTGATCTCTCAAGCTTCTGCTTATGACAGCAACAAAACAAGTTTACACTGTACACATTCTGTATAGCCTACATAATTTCACTTAAAACATGTTAGCTCTTTACTATACTAGATAATAATTGTACTATTATACTTAAACGATCGCAGTGTATACTTAAAAATGCAATAAAAAGGAATCTGAATCTGAATCTGAATCTGAATCTGAATCTTGTATTTTATTTGGTGTCCTCGTTTTCAGAATCGGTAGAATCCATGGGCTGAACGTCAATGTTCTCCCCATCGTTCTTACCTTTAATTTTCATTGGCATTTCTTCAAGTTTTAATTGTACACATGTCCGTACATCGGAGTCCATTCATAATACAAAGCAAACCAGTCAGAAATCAGCTCCAGTACTGCAGTAGGTGCCGGCCGGTTCGCAGCTCATGCAATCAATCTCAATCGAGTCGCCAATATTCTTCCATCACTGAAGATCTTGTGGAGAATTGTTTGGTTGCATTTCAATTTTAAATACTCAGACTCAGATACCTGCCTGGTAGTTGTCTCTAAGTATGTGTTTCAGAAGTATTGGCATAATGGAAGGTTTTGAGAGTCAATAAGTCCCTTCCTCGAACAAAAGAGCGAATAGTTTACATCTGACAAGCTCCAGTGTTTAATGTTGTGGCCTCCTCAATTTTTCAAAATAAATGCAAGGTTCCAGCCGTCTGAGTTCCTCTTTACCCTTTTAATGGAGAGCTCCAAATAAATATCAGTCACATTCCATGTCTATTCGCGTAGCGCCTCCAGAATCTTGCAATAATCTTCAAAACAAATATCTTGAAACACCGTTGAATGTTGTAATAGAATTTGTTAACTTTTGCACTAAACTCAAACCATCGATTAGATACCGATAGAGGTGGCTCAACGGTAAGACGGATACCCTAATTCAACAGGTCGCTGGTTCGATACCGGCTCCCGGCAATCCTGACTGAAGGTTTTTCCGAGGTTTCCCTCAGTCACAAGATGAGTGCTAGGATTGAGTCATACTAACAGTCCTCGGAAATTCCATCCCAACTACTCCAAAAACAGCAATACCTAGTTTCTCACCTGATAAGGGACATGGATTGTCCCTACGCAGGTTTCCTACGAAACAAATATTATACTTACCACAAATTAGGAAGACCCTACCTATGCTGGGGAAAAGATCATATCACTGGTGTCCAGTACGTCCACAGCAGCAAAATTTTCATAAGGCTTTATTTTGAGTTTTTACGTGGAGCTGCATCTAATGAAGTGAGAGCCCATGAAAGTGATTCTACCTCATGTATAGATGCCTATTTAAAGCAACTAATGTGATATCAGAAAATAGCACTCTATCCGCTCGACGGATCAATATTTTCTCCTTGGTTTAAAGAACAATTTTTTCTTGTTTGTGCCATTAAAGGTCTTTAGTTTCATTCCTTGTATTGCAAGGATTCCTTGTGGTTGTTCTGTTTCGAATGACAGATACCTGCATTTAAATTCCTTGTTTTCTGCCTCCCTTTTCTTGTGCTTGTGGCAAATAGTTTGTAATGGATGAGTAACTATCAAACCTTTTGTTTTGTTATACTAACAAGTGGTGATTTTTCGAATGGAATATTCCAGTTTGTCCCCATTACTTCCACTGGGATCATAGCAGATCCCATAGTGCAGGCCCCTACTTTATTCTAGCCAACGATATCGTGGTGCTCAATGCCTTTGGAATTTTCTACAATCAGTGAACTATCTAAATAGGTGGAGAAACGTCTCCCTCACTTCTGAATTGAGAATGTACCGCTAAACTACATCTCTATTGCCTCTATCCAATTTAGGACACGATTTTGACTTGTCTCTCGATGTCCAACGTGCATCAAAGATGTTTGTTTGCGAATTATATGGTGGCAAGAACATATCAGAAGGCAACAGCCTTCGCTATTTCCTCTTCTGTTCGAGGAAGGGACTTAAATTGAATCTCAAAACCTTCCACCATGTCAACACCGTTCTGAAACACTTACTTAGAGCAACTATCATATAGGTATCTGGGGGAGTAGGTTCTACTGAAATGCAATCTAAATATTTCTCCAGTAGATATTCGTGGATGGAAGAATAATGCACACTCGATTTTGATTGATTGGATGACCTGCGAGCCTGCCCCTACAGCAAAACTAACAGCAATACTAAAAATACAAACAAAATTGTTTGTACACAATCAAAGATAGCCAAATGACTTATAATTGTTTGATTCATATTCATATTGAATATTACATGTATATGATTTAAATTGTAAAGTAAGGCGATTCTAAAATAAATTATTAAACAAGGTATATTTACATTAGAAACATACTGTTTTGTTGAACAAACCACAAGTAATGCTGATACTAAATTAGGTCTTGTCAATAGAATACACCAAGAATAAACATGATTGGTTTGTATCGTCTTGAGTTTAGTGATTTTAATGTTCGCATACGCTGGCGAAAAAAAAAGGCGTCGTTCATGTTCAAAGCGTCGTGACGCCTCGTTGAGTCGGTGATTTTAAAAGTATCATAAAAGGCGTTATTCTCTGAAGTTCTGTGAATCCAACCATATACAATACACCCTGCCCATATGATTGAGATTATTTTTCACGTTAAATTAAATTCCAAGGCTAGAATAAATATAGTAGGTGTGATAACAAAGCTTGTATTTCACATTGCACAATGTTGATTGTTTTGTTACTATTATTTATATTATTAATATTATTATTATTATTATTGTTATTTTTATTATTATTTTTATTATTACGATTATTATTATTACTATTATTATTATTTTTATTATTATATTATTATTATTATTATTATTATTATTATTATTATTATTATTATTATTATTATTATTATTATTATTATTATTATTATTTATTATTATTATTATTATTATTATTATTATTATTATTATTATAATTATTATTATTGTTATTATTATTTTTTTACCAAAACCGACTATCAACATACAAATACAATCATCCTAAATCATTATCTCAAGTTCTCTAATGGCATAAAATACTCAGTGTTCAAATATGAGACGAAACGTAGCTTAAATGTCGGTGTAAGCGGGGCGAGCGTAATACAAAACAGAAAATTATGTAAAATACCAACACATTTTTTGTACACAATCCAAAATAACCATATTATTCGCAATTAGATGTTTCATATTAATGCTGAATATTACAAATGTATGATTAAAATTGAAGATTTCACAGCAATCAAAAGTCAGGTGTTTCTTAAATAAATGAAGAAACAAGGTCTATTTGCCTTTGAGACTGTTTTGCTAACAAAAACATTAATAATGCATAATGTTGTTACTAAATGAGGTATTGTGAATAGAATACAACTACAACAAACATGGTATGTTCGTATCTTCTTTAGTTATAGTTATTTTAATATTGTCATGCGCTACCAAAAAAAAGAGGCGTCGGTCAAGTTCAAAGCGTCGTGACGCCTTGTTGAGTCAGTGATTTCAAAAGTATCATACAAGGCGTTATTCCCTGGACATGGGGGGGCTGCGTCAAGTTGGCCCTCCCCACGGAAAAAGCGTTATATCTCGAGAACTAAACGTGCACAAACGAAAATGTTTAGTGCACAAACCTGCACAAACGATCCACATCATAAAATGTTAACATTTGACATATGGGGGGGCTGGTCAAGTTGGCCACCCCACAAAAAAAATGTTATATCTTAAGAATTAAATGTGCACAAACGAAATTAGTTCGTGCACAAACGTGCACTAACGATGCACAAACGATTGAGATAACAATTTACCCTAAACTTTATAGTGGGGGGGCCAACTTGACGGAGCCCGAAGATTCCGTCGAAAAGCACGCGAGTGCTCAGTGAGCGCGGGGGCATGTGTATTTCTTATGAGGGATGCTGCTCCGGCCACAGCATCTCGTCTATGCATGAGTTTAATACAGAATATCGCTCTTACCCTTGACGCGCCACTCTCTTTCATGTGCTTTAAAAACTGCACTGGGAGCTGCTCCAGTCGCAGCATCCGGGCTTGAGGAGGTCTTGGACCCGTTTTTTTATGTTTTTGAGAAGGAAAATAAATGGCCGAGCACATGACAAACACGTGGTCAGTGCAGCATTTAAAGACGGAAGACCCCCCGTGACCTAACAAGGACTGGACTAATTGTATAATGCAGAGGCATGTTGCCATATCCTCAGTCAGACAGTGTTTTGGTGCAGTCAAAATTGCACAGAAAATGTAATTTGGACCACCCTAGCAACGCTGGGTTTATATTTGACTTTGCGAGCGTTCATGTCACCCCTCCACACCCCCTATTGCATTCGGCTTGGGTCTTCTGACGGCCATCGAGAACAGTGTTGAGAAAACTGTTAAGATTAATGCATGTGCTAGTGAATGTGTGTGTACGTGTAAACTTAAATAAACTTATAAATTGTGTGAAAGATGGATTTTCTGCATCGGTGTCGATGATCAACTGCCGAGACTACATGTAAGTGTTTTCAATATATTAGAACTTCTATGACTGACTACATGTGAGGGAAAGTGAGTAATGAAGACGTATATAGGCCTAAGTGTTTAGAGATACATAGGCAATTACTTTTGCAGCACCCCCCCTAAATATTTCACGAGCCGCCACTGTTATTATTATTATTATTATTATTATTATTATTATTATTATTATTAGTATTTTTACTATTATTATTATTACTATAGGTCTCGCAAAACAACCTCGGTAATGCTTTCGTCATCAATCAATGACGTGTTTACGGTCTCGGCCAACCCGAGCAGGTATCTGAATTAGCCACGGTCGCTGGTTGGCTGCCGCTCACCCACCCGTGACGGAAGCATTACCGAAGATCTTTTGCGGCGAGTTTATTAGTATTATTATTATTATTATTTTTATTGTTGCAATACATACAAACTCGGTCAAAACCGGCATAAACATGTTGTACGGACACAAATGTCAAGTATTTCCATGTGTTTACCTTATTAAAATCTACTTAGAACTACTTAATATATCTTCTTCTTCTTCTTCTTCTTCTTCTTCTTCTTCTTCTTCTTCTTCTGCTTCTCAAATGCCCACATTTGGCTATACTACTTAATATATCATTGTCCCCATTATTTTTTCCAAACCGAACTGTGGATGCTATGTACGGTCGTGGCCGATTTGTACTCATCCCAGCATTCGCTCTTTGTACGGTGGAAACCACGAAAACCACCATCGGGATGGATAACTTCTTGAAGTCTTCATTCTTCTTAGTTCAAAAATTTTCGCACTATCCTACACGTGTTCAAAATAATTGCTATTTGCATCTCGATGTATATGTTCGGTTGGAGACCAATTAGTTTAATACTGTCATGGAGTTTACGTGGAACAATGCCATTTGCTGATATAATTAATGGTATAACAGTTACATTATTCTGCTTCCACAACCTTTTTATTTCAATAGATAATTCCTTATATCTGTTTATCTTTTCCCGCCAAGTTGTCTCTACATTGTGGCATAAAGGGACGGCAACATCAATTAAAATCGTTTCTTGTTTCTTCTTGTCAATAAATATAATATCCGGTCTATTGTGATGTATGGTTTGGTCTGTAATAACTGCCCGGTCGTAATATAATTTGTAGTCTTTACGGAATGACTGCAAACAGTGCATAATATGGAAACAAAGATTTCGAAAACTAGAAACTGTAAAAGTAGCTAGAGACAAAAGTTTGACCACTCTGCACACAACGATACACCAAATGACTGAAGAAATTGCTAGACTGGAACATGAAAAAATAGAAGCGACCAAGCAATTAGAAGTGTTACAAAGGCGAATGGCGATTTTGCAAGAAAGACTTAATGGTATGGCTGGTGATCCTGTAGGAAATGAAAGCATACAGCCTACCGGCACAGCTCCTGATCCTGTACGAAACGGAAGCCTACAGCCTAGGCCTAAACGAAACTCGGAAGTTGGGGGAAAGACAACTAGGCCTACCTACATTGATGGAGATCTTTTTCTAATGGAAGATGCACCCAATGTAGCATTAGTTCATTGTGTGGGGGAGGATTTTGACATGGCAAGAGGAATCGCTGTTACTTTTAGAGATAAGTATGGCAGAGTGAATGAACTGAAAGCTCAATCAAAAACAGTGGGTGATGTAGCAGTGTTGCAGGGTGTGAGGAGGGGACCAGTGTATTATATGATAACCAAACAAATATCAAAAAGGGACAAACCTACTCTAAAATCTATACACAGTTGCTTGGTAAAAGTTAAAAGCTACTGTGAGGAAGCTAAAGTGGATACAATTGCCATGCCTAAAATAGGTTGTGGTTTGGATAAATTGAAATGGAGGCATGTTATTAAGCTCATTACATCAGTGTTCTCTGGGTCCGATATACAAGTTGTAGTTTGTACATTGGATAGAGCCAGCAGGCTCAAAGTAAACAATTCTTTGGATCCAGTACAGGTACATGATGCTGGCGATGAGAGTACACATCAGATGGGGGATGATGATGTTACTATCTTAGGTGATTCAATGGTGTTTAATCTAAATAAGATAGCTACCCTGCTGAAAAATCTGCTTAGATCTTTCTAAATCTACCAAGGGGTTTAACCAGATCCAAGCAGACGCCTTCAAGCTCTTCTTAGAGCTGACTTAACTAATCAGAATAAAGAAGTCACCAAAATTTCAAAAAAGAAGAATATATCAGCATCAATAAGAAACAAGCAGTACACTTGAAATGTCAGTTCTAAGAAGTATTGAGAAGGAGTAGATGCAAGAAGAAATAAGAAGAATCAGTAAGATACTACTATTTAAGTGGACGCTAGTAGAAATAGTAAGTAGTGGATGTAAGAAGACATGAGCAGAATCAACAAGTACCACACTGTTATCAGATCCTAGTAGATAAAGTCAGAAGTGGATGTAAGAAGACATGAGCAGAATCAACCAGTACCACTGTGTAATCAGAACATAGTAGATACAATCAGAAGTGGATGTAAGAAGACATGAGCAGAATCAACCAGTACCACTGTGTAATCAGAACATAGTAGATAAAGTCAGAAGTGGATGTAAGAAGACATGAGCAGAATCAACAAGTACCACTCTGTAATCAGATCCTAGTAGATACAATCAGAAGTGGATGTAAGAAGACATGAGCAGAATCAACCAGTACCACTGTGTAATCAGAACATAGTAGATAAAGTCAGAAGTGGATGTAAGAAGACATGAGCAGAATAAACAAGTACCACTGTGTAATCAGATCCTAGTAGATATAATATAAAATGGATGTAAGAAGACATGAGCAGAATCAATAAGTACCACTCTGTAATCAGATCTTAGTAGATACAATAAGAAGTGGATGTAAGAAGACTTGAGCAGAATCAACAAGTACCACTCTGTAATCAGATCCTAGTAGATACAATAAGAAGTTGATGTAAGAAGAATTGAGCAGAATCAACAAATACCACTCTGTAATCAGATCTTAGTAGATATAATAAGAAGTGGATGTAAGAAGACATGAGCAGAATCAACAAGTACCACTCTGTAATCAGATCTTGGTAGATACAATAAGAAGTGGATTTAAGAAGATTTGAGCAGAATCAACAAGTACCACTCTGTAATCAGATCTTAGAAGATACAATAAGAAGTGGATGTAAGAAGACATGAGCAGAATCAACAAGTACCACTCTGTAATCAGATCTTGGTAGATACAATAAGAAGTGGATTTAAGAAGATTTGAGCAGAATCAACAATTCACTCTGTAATCAGATCTTAGAAGATACAATAAGAAGTGGATGTAAGAAGATATGAGCAGAATCAACAAATACTACTCTGTAATCAGATCTTAGAAGATACAATAAGAAGTGGATGTAAGAAGATATGAGCAGAATTAACAAGTACCACTCTGTAATCATATCTTAGTAGATACAATAAGAAGTGGATGTAAGAAGATATGAGCAGAATCAACAAGCACCACTCTGTAATCAGATCATAGTAGATACAATAAGAAGTGGATGTAAGAAGACTTGAGCAGAATCAACAAGTACCACTGTGTTATCAGATCCTAGTAGATACAATAAGAAGTGGATGTAAGAAGACTTGAGCAGAATCAACAAGTACCACTCTGTAATCAGTTTCTAGTAGATACAATAAGAAGTGGATGTAAGAAGAAATGAGCAGAATCAAGAAGTACCAGTGTGTTATCATATTCTAGTAGATATAATAAGAAGTGGATGTAAGAAGACATGAGCAGAATCAACAAGTACCACTCTGTAATCAGATCCTAGTAGATATAATAAGAAGTGGATGTAAGAAGACATGAGCAGAATCAACAAGTACCACTCTGTAATCAGATCCTAGTTGATATAATAAGAAGGGGATGTAAAAACTAATTAGCAGAATCAACAAGTACCACTCTGTAATCAGATCCTAGTAGATACAATAAGAAGTGGATGTAAGAAGATATGAGCAGAATCAACAAGCACCACTCTGTAATCAGATCATAGTAGATACAATAAGAAGTGGATGTAAGAAGACATGAGCAGAATCAACAAGTACCACTCTGTAATCAGATCCTAGTAGATATAATAAGAGGTAGATGTAAGAAGACATGAGCACAATCAACAAGTACCACTCTGTAATCAGATCCTTGTAGATACAATAAGAAGTGGATGTAAGAAGACATGAGCAGAATCAACAAGTACCACTCTGTAATCAGATCTTATAGTAGATATAATAAGAAGTGGATGTAAGAAGACATGAGCAGAATCAACAAGTACCACTCTGTAATCTATCCTAGTAGATATAATAAGAAGTGGATGTAAGAAGAGATGAGCAGAATCAACAAGTACCACTCTGTAATCAGATCCTAGTAGATATGATAAGAAGTGGATGTAAGAAGACATGAGCAGAATCAACAAGTAACACTCTGTAATCAGATCCTAGTAGATATTATAAGAAGTGGATGTAAGAAGACATGAGCAGAATCAACAAGTACCACTCTGTTATCAGATCTTAGTAGATATAATAAGAAGTGGATGTAAGCATCAAGTGCAGAATCAACAAGTACCAGTCTGTAATAATCAGTGCCTCGTAGAAGAGCCCCTTCAATTTCGTGTGACCCCCAACTTAAACAGTAAGAATAATGGTTCAGGCACGCAATCACATCGTACATCCCGACACTCCTGAAAAATATAAAACTACATACAATTTTTTTATCTCATATCTCCCGCCCGTTATATTTTTTCTTATTTGCAAACTGCGAATGAGAAGTGGGCAGGGTAAAAGGGGGGCGGCGTGGCGCTAGGTAGCGAAACCGTAGCCGGGGGGTGGGGGACGGGCAGTACAATCGCATCACAACTTGTCGAGTTGTGAGGGTGCATTCGAATTAGTGCAAAACTATCCCTAGTTCAAATGACTGACAACAAAAAGGCTTTCTGACTCCAAAGAAAATTGATCTTATGTATTTTTCCGGACATCTTGTGATGATAAGTTTGCACGATTTTCCGCCTTCGGCAAATGATTCTATACCGCCACCCCTTCTCTTTCAAATATCAATACACTTTTATAAGTCTATGGTTAAACTATGAATTCACCCAACAAAGACCCTCAGGATGAAATTCTAGGTGTCCTAATGGAGCAAGCAGGTAACTGTGTATCCGCTGAGTGAGAGTATATTGTTTAATTGTATCTCAAGAATGTATAATGATTAACGATGAAGTTACGTTTATATCTGACATCAAAGTCAGTATCGCGGGCGACAGCACACGAAGAGCCGTAAAGTACGCCGAAAATGTAAATGTAAAAAATGTTGGTACGGGTAGGGTTGATACAATTGTTGGTAGTCTAGGTAATTATTTACAACTTACGAACTTAACTACAACTATTTACAATTATTATTTACATTTGATAACAAGAATAGAATAGTTTAAACTAGAAGAAGAACGAATGAGACTAAACAAGTTCCAACAAGAGCTTGTTATAATAAGAACAGCACAGTTTGAACTAGAAGAAGAATACATAAGATGGAACTAGATGCAGTAAGATAATTTTGTATCAAGAATAGAAAAGGTAGTTAAAACTAGAAGAACGAATGAGACTAAACAAGATCTAACAAGAGCTTGTTATAATAAGAACAGCACAGTTTGAACTAGAAGAAGAATCCATAAGATGGAACTAGATGCAGTTTAAGATCATTTTGTATCAAGAATAGAATAGGTAGTTAAAACTAGAAGAAGAAGAACGAATGAGACTAAACAAGATCTAACAAGAAATTATTATATAATAAGAACGGCATACTTTGAACTAGAAGAAGAATCCGTGAGATGGAACTAGATGCAGTGAGTTAATTTTACATTTTTTTATCCATGTTACGTTTAAACGAACTACACGTATTTGTATTGGGGTAGTAATGTTTTGTGTATTTGTTTGTCACGGCGATTCTGTGCATCGACCCATACTGTATGGATGGGTAAGGGCGATTCAGTGTCCGTGCCAAGGTGATCCTGTGCTACGGCCCATACTGTATGGGCACAGATAACGGATTGTAGGTAAAGGTTTTGACACATAATTTTTGTGTCACTGCGATTCTGGGCTACGGCCCATAGGTACTGTATGGGTCGAGGCCATTCTGGAAGAGACCAACAAAATTACTTTTCTGTCACAAGACCCATTCGGAAACACTTTGACAATTACCGTGGTATATTTCGGTGCTACGGCGATTCTGTGCTACAGCGATTCTGTGTCAAGACCTACACTTCTTGCCCACACCACCCACACTGTTCAAGGACTTTAACAAAACTACTGGTCTGTGTCAAGACCCATTAGGAAACACTTTCGTTGAAGAATTCTGTGTCACGACGCTTCTGTGCCAAGGCGATTCTGTGCCAATGTCCCGCCCCTATTTGTCGAATGTTAATTATAATAGTATTACCTTCCGTTCACCGATATATCTAATAATCTTTAATATGTGTTTGTATTTTAATAACTATAAGCATAACACACACTAAAATACTTAAGTTTTACGAATACTAAATTTGTTGGTGAAACTTTAGTTGAGACAATATATTATCTAAATCTATTCGAAAAGTGTATCTTCTCTAGAAGCTGGGTTGTTCCAATAAACCTTTGCACGACTGGAAAGCGGAATCATTAGGCTTACCATTTATGTACGGTTCAGCTAGCACAGTTGCAATATGTTTAAACAATGACAAATTTGTAATTACTACACTTAATGTCTAAAACCCCAAAATTATTATAGTTTACCTGCCCCAATGACGGGACAGCTTGACCACAGATAACGGATTGGCTTGACGATGTTTGTTCAACCTTGCATTGCACTGAGCGCCTGTATGTATGTGACACCCAATGCGTAGCTGTAGCGCGGGTTGCCTAATCTTAGGGCGATAGTCAAGATCGTGCCGATTGTTTCTTGAAGAAATCGGCCTTTTCGCCTCCGGGGGAGTAAATATCAATAAACAATACATAAATCGGGTTGTGTGCATGATTGTAAACTACAGTAAACAGTTTTTGTCGATCAATTATGGAACAAAATGGTATATATGTGTGCGTGAAAGAAAATATAGTGATGCATAATATTATTGAGTGGTGCATTAGAAGCCCAATATTCCGTGAGTATGCTAAAGAATTCGATGAAAAATACATGTTCTAAAAATAGTATTTGAAATATTTGACTTTGAGGAATACTAAGTCCCCCAAATTAGGTAAATTGCTTTATTCTAATGTTATCTCATTTAATGGGAAAGACAAAATTACCTGTTCCATCAGTAGGCCTCCATACATCACAATGAAATAAAATTAAAACCGAAACGGGATGTTTCGCCGCGTGGTGGGTAATGACACGGATAAGGGATTGTAATAAGGTGATCCTTATCTTGACGTTTCGTCCTTTCTGTGAGGGACATCCTATCAACACACGACACGACGCGGCGCAAACTTCCCGTTTTATTTTTATTTCATTAATACCGAGCCGCGAAAGCTTAAAATGTGAATTAATAATAATGATAATGATACTGATAAACGTTTTATACCCTCTTCAGGCGACTGCGTATTGCCGTATTGAAATAGTTGGGAAGGAATGTTCGAGGGCTATTAGTTTGGCTCAATCCCGGCATTCATCCTTCGTCCTTGTGAGTTGTGACTGAGGAAACTATCATAAAAACCTTCAGCCCAGTTGCCGGTAGCAAGTATCGAACCGGTAGCTCTCGAATTAGAAGCTCGTGAGCTCTATCAGTTGCACTATTGTAATAATATAAACCACGATCTCTGCAAATCCTGGCTTGGGCACGGATGTCATGTGTTGTTTTTTCATTCTCATAGTCAACCACTCATCGTCTCGATTAGCCTCGTTGCAAAAATATGGGACGTAAACCCCAAGTATCATCATCGTAATAATAATTATCATAATATGTATGTGTGTTATTATGTATGAAGGACACACACTACAACCATGCTGTCGCAAAAGATTACTACCGCCACCGGTATTTACATCGTATTCGTATGACCACCTGCAGATATGGCCATCATCACTCGCATGTGTGAACAAGCAGTGAAAGGAACCATGTCCGGCCGTTAAAACTTATTTGAAATTTTTACAATGCCACATGCCTACAGGGATGGGCTCGCCGAGTTCCTTCCATTCAAGGCTAACCGCTCACAGACCCGCCGCATTCTTCTTCGGCACTCTGAACGAACAAGTCGCAGGCATTGGACACATAAAGCCGCAGGTGTAGAAGAAGAAGACCATACCATACGATTGTATTTTGTTGTGTTGCAGATGATCTTGCTTACATGAAGTTGGTCTAGAGCTGATTGTTTCCACGCTCAGTTGTCAAAAATTAGCAATATACACTATTTCTGTTTCAGACCTCGCTCACCACCAATCTGTCATGTTGGAAATCATATTTTCTCGTGACGGCAACCATGTCGAATTACATTATTACTGCGATTCAGCTTCATATTACCATATTACGCACCTAATACAACTTCTCTGTTTCAGAATGCTGACGTTATCACTGCGATTTAGCTTGATATAATATACAAAACTTCTCTGTTTCAGATTGCTAACGTTATCACTGCGATTTAACTTGATATAATATACAAAACTTCTCTATTTTAGATTGCTGACGTTATCACTGCGATTTAGCTTGATATAATATACAAAACTTCTCTGTTTCAGATTGCTGACGTTATCACTACGGTTTAACTTGATATAATATACAAAACTTCTCTGTTTCAGATTGCTGACGTTATCACTGCGATTAAACTTGATATAATATACAAAACTTCTCTGTTTCAGATTGCTGACGTTATCACTGCGATTTAACTTGATATAATATACAAAACTTCTCTATTTCAGAATGCTGACGTTATCACTGCGATTTAACTTGATATAATGTAGAAAAACTTCTCTGTTTCAGATTGCTAACGTTATCACTGCATTTTACTTGATACAATATACAAAACTTCTCTGTTTCAGATTGCTGACGTTATCACTGCAGTTTACTTGATACAATATACAAAACTTCTCTGTTTCAGATTGCTGACGTTATCACTGCGATTTAACTTGATATAATGTAGAAAACTTCTCTATTTCAGATTGCTGACGTTATCACTGCGATTTCACTTGATATAATATACAAAACTTCTCTGTTTCAGATTGCTGACGTTATCACTGCGATTTAACTTGATATAATATAGAAAAACTTCTCTATTTCAGATTGCTGACGTTACCACTGCGATTTAACTTGATATAATATACAAAACTTCTCTGTTTCAGATTGCTGACGTTATCACTGCGATTTAACTTGATATTATGTACCTAATTAATTTCCACAGTTTTAGATTGCTGACAATATTTAAGACGTTGACACTGAGATTTAGCTTGTTATTATATGTACCTAATGAAACTCCACTGTTTTAGATTGCAGGCGCTTACACTGCGATTTAGCTTGTTATAATGTACCTAATAGAGCTCCGCTGTTATAGATTGCTGACGTTAGCACTGCGTTTTAGCTTATTATTTATGCACTAACACTCCACTGTTTTAGATCTCTAAGTGTAGTAGTGTCTTGTTGTTTCTAGTCCGGTATGTTCTTATTGACAATAGTTCATTCGTGTCAAGCTGGGTCTAGTGGAGCCTTATTGTCTCTCTTTGTATGTGCTCTTATTTAAACTTGCCGATTCTTGTGGTCTTGTTGTGTCTGATTGTATAACGCTTGTTAGAACTTATCTGTACTTGCTTTCTCTAGTCTTGACTGGTGTTTCATTCTTGTCTGTTCTTGTCTCTTTGAAACTTGTCTGATCAATTGGTACAATTTAATAAAAAAAGATGACACGAATTTTCAACAGGGTAGAACCACTTCCTCTGAGCTCTGACCAAGTCTGCCTAGCACCGCTTCCTCTGAGGTCTGACCAGGTCTGCCTAAAACCACTTCCACTGAGGTCTGACCAGGTCTGCCTAGAACCGCTTCCACTGAGGTCTGACCAGGTCTGCCTAAACCGCTTCCACTGAGGTCTGACTAGGTCTGCCTAGAACCGAATTCCTTTGAGGTCTGACCAAGTCTGCCTAGAACCGCTTCCTCTGAGGTCTGACCAGGTCTGCCTAAAACCGCTTCCACTGAGGTCTGACCAGGTCTGCCTAAAACCACTTCCACTGAGGTCTGACTAGGTCTGCCTAAAACCGCTTCCTCTGAGCTCTGACCAAATCTGTCTAGACCCGCTTCCTGTGAGCTCTGACTAGGTCTGCCTAGAACCGCTTCCTCTGAGATCTGACTAGGTCTGCCTAGAACCACTTCCACTGAGGTCTGACCAGGTCTGCCTAGAACCGCTTCCTCTGAGCTCTGACCAGGTCTGCCTAGAACCGCTTCCACTGAGCTCTGACTAGGTCTGCCTAGAACCGCTTCCTCTGAGGTCTGACCAGGTCTGCTTAAAACCGCTTCCACTGAGGTCTGACCAGGTCTGCCTAGAACCGCTTCCACTGAGCTCTGACTAAGTCTGCCTAGAACCACTTTCACTGAGGTCTGACCAAGTCTGCCTAGAACCGCTTCCACCGAGCTCTGACTAGGTCTGCCTAGAACCGCTTCCTCTGAGGTCTGACCAGGTCTGCCTAAAACCGCTTCCACTGAGGTCTGACCAAGTCTGCCTAGAACCGCTTCCTCTGAGGTCTGACCAGGTCTGCCTAAAACCACTTCCACTGAGGTCTGATTAGGTCTGCCTAGAACCGCTTCCACTCAGCTCTGACTAGGTCTGCCTAGAACCGCTTCCACTGAGCTCTGACTAGGTCTGCCTAGAACCGCTTCCACTGAGCTCTGACTAGGTCTGCCTAGAACCGCTTCCTCTGAGCTCTGACTAGGTCTGCCTAGAACCGCTTCCACTGAGCTCTGACTAGGTCTGCCTAGAACCGCTTCCTCTGAGCTCTGACTAGGTCTGCCTAGAACCGCTTCCTCTGAGCTCTGACCAGGTCTGCCTAGAACCGCTTCTACAAGGGTCTGATTGAGACTAGTAAGAACTGCTTCCACTTATTACTGATCGGGACCACTTCCCCTAAGATCTGATAATGACTGCTAAGAAACATATCTGTTGAGAACTGATTGCAACTGCTAAAAACCATTTCCACTCAGTTCTGATGAAGACTACTGAACCACAGAAGGAATAACTTATTCTGCTAAACCTGCTAAATACCACTTAAAACTTCTTCCACTTACAGGGGCCATAACGGGCTTAATTCTGCTTAGATCTTCTTATAGTGTACTTCCTGAATCTGACTATATCTACTTCCACTAGGACGTTGAAATTGCTAAGCAGAACTAGGCAGATTTTTCAGCAGGGTAGTAGAAGAGGAGAGAAATGGAAGGTGGATTGTAGGCCAGGATTAAGAATGGATCAACTTACGAAGATTTTACGTAGACAGTCACCTCTTGTAAGGCCTACTGAAAATAAGGCATGCAGAAGTGTGGTGTGTCATGTTGGAACAAACAATGTTAAGGGTTGGAGGGTAAATGGAAATGTAGTATGTGACACATTGGATCTAGTAAATGAGTTAAACCGAACGTACCCACAGTCCAAAATTGCAGTAGTTGGAGTGGTAAGACGATTGGATGTAGATATGGAACTTATTAATAAAATCAACTCTGAGATTGAGTGGGTTGTTGAGGAGTTCGGGGGGACTTTCCTTGATCCCAATTGTTGGATGCTAAATGATTGTATAGGGAGGGATAGATTACACCCAAATTTTAGGGGCTGCGAAATAATGACTGACATGTATCAGGGCTTAATTAAAAGAATGAGAGGGCAGGTAATGGAGAGGGATGTGACTTCGGAAAACTAAGTTTTTTGAGTGGGGTATGGCCAATATCACAGCCAATAGAAAAAAGTAAGAAAAGCACTAAAAATACTAACACCACTATTATGTATCTCAATATTCAGAGTTTGCATAAAAATATTGAACAACTTAGAGCCATTATTTATGAAAGACTGCCAATTATTGTTGGTATTGCTGAGACACACCTAACAGAGGAAAGTGAGGACTGGGAGGTAGACATTTGTGGCTATCAACTGGTAAGGACAGATTCTAGCAGTAGGCACACTGGAGGAGTAGCCATGTATATAAGAGAAGGTGTAAAATATAAAGTAACCCATAGGGAGGTAATAGATAAAAAATGGTGGACGTTAAGTATAAAGTTGGTAGGTAGTATATTTCAAAATTATAATGTTACATATGTATCACCTAAAATGAAAAAGTCTGATGTAATTTATAAGTTAAGGGAGCTTATTGAAATCATGGAAGGTGTAAATATAGGAAATAAGACCATAATAAGTGGAGATTTCAATATAGATCTTAGCAAAAACTCAGGTTACTCAAAACAAGTAACCAAGGTGTTTGAGGAAATGAATATGGTTCAATTAGTTAAAGATTTCTCTAGAGTAGCACAGATAAAGATCCAAAATTCTCAGCAAGTTAAAGTAACAAGAACCATAATTGATTACATAATAAGTAGTTACATGGATAAAAACATATTTAATGTACTTATGTTAGATGATACAATCTCAGACCATAAAATCATTGCCATAGAGTTAAATACGGGAAAACAAATGATAACAGGCACAAGAAAAAAAGAACAAACAGAGGTTATAACATATAGGGACTACAAAAATCTGTTTCAAAATAAAGAAAACAAGGAGCTGTTTTTGGAAGATATGGTAAATAAAAACTGGAATGGTAATAATAATAATGTGGAGGCTATGCTAGATGAAATACTCGAGAATATTAGTAGCTCTGTAGAAAAGCACACTGTAAAGAAAACCATCAGAATAAAACAGATACATTCTGATAAAAGATGGTTTGATGCAGAAATAAAGAAACTACAACTAGAAAGAAACTACTATTACAGAATAGCCAGACGAAGTAATAATGAAGTGGACTGGGAAAACTTTAAGGAAAAACGAAATAAAGTTGTTAGTATAATACGGGTAAAAAAGGGTAATTATTACGCAAATAAATTGGAAGAAAAAAAGGGTCAGCCTAAAGAAGTGTGGAAGATACTTAAAACATTTTATAAAGGTAAACCTTGTCAAAATAAAAATGAATTATACTTCGGAAATGAAAAAGTAACGGGTGAAATAAATATAGCAGAAAAAAATAAAAAAAATACAAAACCTATCTGAGTACTACACATTTTGCACACTTTGCCCGCAAGTCAGTCCTCTCACATGTGAGCAAATTGTGTTTGAATGTGACTGGAATGTATGCACACAATTAAAAACTTGTTACAATGTCATCTCTCCAATATAGCTCAGGTACCTCCCAATGTAATACTACGTTTATAGCTACGCGTTGCGAGCGAAGCGAAGGCGCGAGCTCCAATCAGTGGCCGAGTTTGCGTGAAACTATTAACTTCTTTGCATGAAACTCGGCCGCTGATTGGAGCTCGCGCCCTCGCTTCGCTCGCAACGCGTAGCTGTAAACGTACCATAAGCGTGTTAAGTTTCTGCTCGCAAAATGCACTCGAATTTGTTACATACATTGGTTTGTAAGCAGCAGATGCATTTTCCTTTTTTGAATAAAATTCCCCTGCCATTGTGCGTGTTCGAGTTGGTTTCAAGAAGTCGCGTGTTCATGTCTATTCCAACACATTGTGAGCAATTTGTGAGAAGTATGCGTTACATATTGACGTTTACAATACCCCTCATGAAGCTCAAATTAAACTTACTTTTATTGCAATATGACGCACATATTTGTCATGTCTTCAGTACTAAAACAAGTGGGATTTGAGGTCATGAGGTCATAATATTAATTTTGTATTCCTTTTGCATTCTTTTCACATCAGTTTTACTATACTGCCATTTAAAAACATAGTTTTAAACTAAATAAATACCATTTTCAAAAAAACAAAATAATTTAAATATTTCCACCAAAAATGATGTAAGTATATCAAATTTTAGTTTTGTATCATTTTACAAGTTGTCAGGCAGGAGCTCCGGGAACGACTCCAGGAAAATATGGATATGCATGGTAATGTGAATGGGAGCTCCAATCACGCGCGATATCATGTGCACCGACCATATTGTATTGCAATTACAGTCCTCAAAATACCATTTATTTTAAATATTAGTGCAATGGCTAAGGAAACACTAAACTGGTTGTGGCTATTCATAAATGGGAGAAGAGACGAGTATAGTTCCCATGCAGTGTGAGGTCCAACCAACATTGGTGTTATTGTCTAGCCTAAACTGAAACACGGTATTGTGTTTGATGGAAGTTGTCCATCCCCAGAAAGGGGTAAATAGTATAAAATTGTAAATTCAGAAACAATTATTATAAATATATGAATACTACATAATACAAAATTAAATAATAAATAGAGCACATGACAATAAAAACAATACCAAAATATATGATACCGTTTAGTTGAACACAGGCAAACGTGCGCCTTCATATGCTACTTTTGGCACACGATCAGACATGTTTCAGTAGCTGAGCGGAAAGCGATGTTTCTTAGATGTTCGAGGGTCATAAAGAGATATAAATGTTTTGTTTATATTTTTTGGTTCTCTGAATGGTTACCAGATGGCATTGTAGTGCTCTTGAGGGCGGGCAATTTGCAGGTGGGATGATTTCTGTTGCAGAGTAGTTATTGTGCGGGCGGAATGAGGGAAATATTCTATGGATATGTGGGCGGAATGTTGCATGCCCGTGCGGGCCCCACATGCTGGGGGGTATGACATATTTTTCAGGTTGCCATTACGGCATAAGTTTTTGAGCCCGCACTGGCGAGGTGCGGGCGGAGGGTATGGGCAGAATGCGCGCGACAAGATTTCTGTTTGCTGGGAATTCATATCGACTTCGGGTAGCTATGCAGCCTACACCAACGCCATACATAAACATTTTATACAGTACCTATTACCTAAGCTAAAAGCGCTAGGGTATACAATATAAGCCACCATACATGAAGAATTAAATATAGGGCCTAGGTCTATACCTACCGACATACCTAATATTATGTAGGTGTATCGTTCGGCCTTATTTCTGAAGTATTATTGACATACTTTTTTCAGTTCCAGATCACACCAACATTGCTGAGCAGGTGCACCTTGGAGGATGCCTCCAAATTCACTGCGGATATATTGACAGGGCTGTTTTCCCAGGAATACCTGAAGACGCACTCCCTAACTGGAGGGAAGTCATCCCGTGCCGTAGATGGGGGCAAAATAAAAGAGCCGATGGACCAAGAAGCCCTTCAGGACATAACCCGTAAGTTTTGTGTTATAGTTGTGTTCACAGAGAGCTATGTACTGTATAATACAATCAATTTTTGATGGTTTTAAATAATGTCTTGTTCTCATATGTAGGTACTGTAGAGGTGGTTGCCTTGCGTGAATAATGTTTACTCACTTCACGTCACATTAACTCATTTTTCCACTCACGCACGACTATTTCATGTTCAGTCACGAACACGCACGATAAGTCAATCATGCACACTCACGCACGAATCATGATTTGCTTACTCACCACGCGCACTCACGGCAATCCTTCAGTAAAAAAAAGAAAAAGTGAAACGTGCAAGAGTAACTATCAAGATTGTATCGTTTTTCTTTTGATTTGCATCATGTCCATCCTATACTGAAGTAGGTCTTGTTTAGCCGAGGAGTAAATCGTTTGTATTTGTAAATCGTTGTATTTGTATTCGTAAACCAATTTGTAAATCGTTCGGTATCTAAGGGCCTATAAACAATGACCACTGTCTACGAACTAAATAATTATTTTAACGATTGTTTGATGACCGATTTACAAGATAGTTACATCAAATTAAATAGGAATGTACAAAGAAAAATGAAAAAAAAAGTAATATTTATTTTTCCTTCATGTATAAGTTGCCTTAATCAAACTCTCAAACTCAAATCAAGTCTGCAGTCCCACTTAAAGTAATCTAGTAAAGAAACAACAATAATTCGTAGTTATCTTTATTGTATGCCTATTGGGGCATGTGTGTGCTATGTTACGAGTGTAAAAGTGTACGAGTACAAGTTAGAAAAAGTATGGTTTACAAAATAGGCATTTTGTTACAAACTTCTCAGTAAATACAAAACCTATCTGAGTACTACACATTTTGCACACTTTGCCCGCAAGTCAGTCCTCTCACATGTGAGCAAATTGTGTTTGAATGTGACTGGAATGTATGCACACAATTAAAAACTTGTTACAATGTCATCTCTCCAATATAGCTCAGGTACCTCCCAATGTAATACTACGTTTATAGCTACGCGTTGCGAGCGAAGCGAAGGCGCGAGCTCCAATCAGTGGCCGAGTTTGCGTGAAACTATTAACTTCTTTGCATGAAACTCGGCCGCTGATTGGAGCTCGCGCCCTCGCTTCGCTCGCAACGCGTAGCTGTAAACGTACCATAAGCGTGTTAAGTTTCTGCTCGCAAAATGCACTCGAATTTGTTACATACATTGGTTTGTAAGCAGCAGATGCATTTTCCTTTTTTGAATAAAATTCCCCTGCCATTGTGCGTGTTCGAGTTGGTTTCAAGAAGTCGCGTGTTCATGTCTATTCCAACACATTGTGAGCAATTTGTGAGAAGTATACGTTACATATTGACGTTTACAATACCCCTCATGAAGCTCAAATTAAACTTACTTTTATTGCAATATGACGCACATATTTGTCATGTCTTCAGTACTAAAACAAGTGGGATTTGAGGTCATGAGGTCATAATATTAATTTTGTATTCCTTTTGCATTCTTTTCACATCAGTTTTACTATACTGCCATTTAAAAACATAGTTTTAAACTAAATAAATACCATTTTCAAAAAAACAAAATAATTTAAATATTTCCACCAAAAATGATGTAAGTATATCAAATTTTAGTTTTGTATCATTTTACAAGTTGTCAGGCAGGAGCTCCGGGAACGACTCCAGGAAAATATGGATATGCATGGTAATGTGAATGGGAGCTCCAATCACGCGCGATATCATGTGCACCGACCATATTGTATTGCAATTACAGTCCTCAAAATACCATTTATTTTAAATATTAGTGCAATGGCTAAGGAAACACTAAACTGGTTGTGGCTATTCATAAATGGGAGAAGAGACGAGTATAGTTCCCATGCAGTGTGAGGTCCAACCAACATTGGTGTTATTGTCTAGCCTAAACTGAAACACGGTATTGTGTTTGATGGAAGTTGTCCATCCCCAGAAAGGGGTAAATAGTATAAAATTGTAAATTCAGAAACAATTATTATAAATATATGAATACTACATAATACAAAATTAAATAATAAATAGAGCACATGACAATAAAAACAATACCAAAATATATGATACCGTTTAGTTGAACACAGGCAAACGTGCGCCTTCATATGCTACTTTTGGCACACGATCAGACATGTTTCAGTAGCTGAGCGGAAAGCGATGTTTCTTAGATGTTCGAGGGTCATAAAGAGATATAAATGTTTTGTTTATATTTTTTGGTTCTCTGAATGGTTACCAGATGGCATTGTAGTGCTCTTGAGGGCGGGCAATTTGCAGGTGGGATGATTTCTGTTGCAGAGTAGTTATTGTGCGGGCGGAATGAGGGAAATATTCTATGGATATGTGGGCGGAATGTTGCATGCCCGTGCGGGCCCCACATGCTGGGGGGTATGACATATTTTTCAGGTTGCCATTACGGCATAAGTTTTTGAGCCCGCACTGGCGAGGTGCGGGCGGAGGGTATGGGCAGAATGCGCGCGACAAGATTTCTGTTTGCTGGGAATTCATATCGACTTCGGGTAGCTATGCAGCCTACACCAACGCCATACATAAACATTTTATACAGTACCTATTACCTAAGCTAAAAGCGCTAGGGTATACAATATAAGCCACCATACATGAAGAATTAAATATAGGGCCTAGGTCTATACCTACCGACATACCTAATATTATGTAGGTGTATCGTTCGGCCTTATTTCTGAAGTATTATTGACATACTTTTTTCAGTTCCAGATCACACCAACATTGCTGAGCAGGTGCACCTTGGAGGATGCCTCCAAATTCACTGCGGATATATTGACAGGGCTGTTTTCCCAGGAATACCTGAAGACGCACTCCCTAACTGGAGGGAAGTCATCCCGTGCCGTAGATGGGGGCAAAATAAAAGAGCCGATGGACCAAGAAGCCCTTCAGGACATAACCCGTAAGTTTTGTGTTATAGTTGTGTTCACAGAGAGCTATGTACTGTATAATACAATCAATTTTTGATGGTTTTAAATAATGTCTTGTTCTCATATGTAGGTACTGTAGAGGTGGTTGCCTTGCGTGAATAATTTTTACTCACTTCACGTCACATTAACTCATTTTTCCACTCACGCACGACTATTTCATGTTCAGTCACGAACACGCACGATAAGTCAATCATGCACACTCACGCACGAATCATGATTTGCTTACTCACCACGCGCACTCACAGCAATCCTTCAGTAAAAAAAAGAAAAAGTGAAACAAGTAACCCTAGGTAGGTTTCTGGTGTCACATTTTTATTGTTTGTTTCAGGTGCTGTACAGGATAAATTTCCAAGTGAGAAAAGTTCTGCCATCAGGGCATATATCAGATCCAAGCTAAACAATACTCGGTCTGCCAGCCAAAAACCAATGCCAGTTGCTGGTACAATTGCGGTTCCTGCAACGATTGTTCCAGCTCAGATAGAAATGGATCAAGAACATAAGTAGCTTCTAAGAGAAGACATTAAGACAATTGTGTAATATGGCCAGGGGATCGAACCGAATATATTTTAATTTTGGTTCGGTTTTTGGTTCAGGAAAATCATTGCGGTTCGGTTCGACCAAATAAAAACTAACGGTTACCATGGAAGTAAAAAACCTATTTCACCTGCTGATTTCCTTTAAGATTTTGTCGATGAAGCCCAAATCGTTCTTTCAAATGGAATTACAATTAATGGTGTGTTATTGCATGACAAGATAACAGCATTCATTTGTGATGCTCCTGCAAGAGCTTACATTCAGTGCATAAAGAGTCACACTGGCTACTTCTGTAACAAATGTGTGCAAGAAGGTGACTATGTTCAAAACCGAGTGGTGTTTCTAGAAATGGATGCATCCCTCCGATCGGATGAAAATTTCCGAGAAAGGTGTACAGAAGAACACCATATTTCTGAGTCGCCTCTAGAAATTTTAGAAGTTGGTATGGTTTCATCATTTCCATACGAATATATGCATCTCGTATGTTTAGGTGTGATGCGAAAATTAGCTTATTCGTGGATAAAGGGAAATTTCGCTGTAAGGCTTCCCAGCCGAGGAATTGATGAAATATTGTCATGTAGCAAGATCACGCGCCGACCCACCCTTGTCCATACCACCCTGGTACGGGACTCGAACCCACGTTCTGGTCGGCTGTCTCAAGGTTTTACTGGGGACGTAACACTCTCTCGAGAAAACGCTGACAATCACGCTGTGGCAATAGACTATGTTGCACACATGTAGGTTGACACACTTAAGAGCGTACATAAACCACGAATTCCAATAAAAAGTAAAAGATGGACAAGTCCATCCTTTTCAACACAATATCACATAATTTGGTACAACTTGTCGAGCACGTGTGTATGGAATTTGCACGTAAACCACGAACACTGCGGGAAATGGAACGTTTTAAAGCAACTGAATGGAGACAATTATTGCTGTACACTGGGCCTGTTGTCTTACGTAATGTTCTTCCACGCAAATTATTTGAACATTTTATGGCCCTTCATTGCGCCATAACCATATTAGTTTCTCCTGCTCAAGTAGAAAAGCTAGTTGCCTATGCAGACTTGTTATTGTATTCTTTCGTTGGATATTCCCAAATACTATATGGGCCTGAATTTGTGTCATATAATGTGCATGGACTCATCCACCTTTCATCAGATGCAAAGTTATTTGGAAACCTAATTCAGTGCTTTCCCTTTTGAAAACCATCTGCAAAAATTAAAGAAGATTGTACGTAAATCAGATAAACCATTACAACAACTAAGTAATAGGTATGCTGAAGGTTATTTTAATAGAAGATCAATGATTCCTCCGACAACATCAGATAAGCATGCGGATTCAGTCAAAATAAAAAGTTGTACAATCACTGCAACTAATGGTAACAACTGTTGTGTCTTGCAAGATCTGACTGTAGTTGTTGTTGATCGAATTGGCTGTAATACCGGTTCTATCAAAAAGTGCATATTTGGTCGAAAGTTTTGTAAAATAGACGACCTCTATTCTGTACCATGCCGTTCATCGCTTCTAGGAATTTTAAAAGCCTCGGAGCTTTCCGACGAGCAGCAATCGTGGTTTGTGGAAGAAATTAATACAAAGGCTGTAAAGTTGCTTCAGTCTGATGATAGAACTAATCAGGCTGAAGAATGTTATGCCATTATTCCACTGTGCCATTCAGTTTGTAAGGTACGTTGTGATAGGCATTTAATGTTATACAGTCACACATTACATGACTTTATTCTAAGTAAGAACTCCTTTACGCAGTTTATAGTAGCCCTATGCTAACCATTTTTGTGCTTGGTATTAGGCCTATGTCTTTTAGGGCTGGTTTTCAATCATTTAAGCCCTGTATTATGAACCTCTGCTAACTATGTAGTAAGCCTATACCTACTAACAAGTTTTCACCATCACGCTTCCCATTGAGTGTTGCCATAGCAAAACTTTGTTAGTATAGGTAACTAAATAGCAGAGATTCATAATAACGTACCTTACTGCATCAGCTAACGCACTGATTAGCATTGCGTACAGTTTTAGTAATTCCTTAATGAATGCGTTTTTCAATATTACTTTTATTGTTGGTTAACAAACTTCTCGCTACCTTGCCTCGCAGGAACAGACTTTCTGCTTTGTCGAATCTTCAAAAGTACCTTGCATAAATACGTGTGAAGTGAGTGCCAGTGTTCTGTCATAACGTAACATATATTTTGTTGTGCTAGTAGGCCTACCTAACGACTCTAGCATAGATTGAAAGTTTGTGATTTTGGGTGTGCTTGTTGATTTGATTATTTGGGCTTAACGTCTCATATTTTTGCAACGAGGCTAATCTAGACAATGAGTGGGTGATATATGAAGATAAAATATGGGGCTGTTTGGAGGAAAGGGGCAAGTAGGAGGGCGGGGTGGAAAAGGGAAAGGGGGAACAAAGCACATAATAAATAGTATTTACTGATTACACTGAAAATCAGTACTTAATTGTAACTAAGCGGGTAGACTAAAAATACATTGTTTTTTAAATAACCACAAAGAATTCTGTGAAACTATCCCAATCAAGTGACAATCTTACTCCTAAAATTAACACTTTAAAATTACTCACGTTTTTATATTGCATGTTGTGCTATTATGTGGGGGGCATTCTCCCCCCCCCCCACTGATGCCTTCCTCAAGTGTCCTGAAAATAATTGTCCCCCCCCCCCCCCCACCCACCCCATTTATAAACCTCTGTGACTATATAAGAATAATTTAGTAAAAACCAGAACATAAAACACAAACCCCGCTAATAATCGAACACATATCAGGCGAATGTAGGTAGGGTGGCTTGGGTGTAGTGTCACGAGAGAACATCGCACAAACACTCAGCCACTTGATTTTGAGCAACAACAAAATTTCAAAAAGTTTTGTTACCGTCTCGACGAGATATTGAGATCAGTATTAGTTTCATTTTCAAAATCGAAAATAAATTAATCGTGTTACGACACCCAATTAATATTCATCCTTTTTCATGGAATCCCACTGAGTCTCGCATCCCTTGAGATGCAGGTAGCCACCGCAAATTAGTAACGGTCTGTTGGGAGGGGGGACGTTCGTCTTTTGTTTGGTGAGAACGAACTACAGTGGAGCTATCTGTGGCAAAGTCTTGAACTCGGTGGGGAAAAACCTCGCGTAAACCGTCATATTTGAGGAAGTGCAGACATGTGGGAGTAAACCGATATAACACTTTATTTTTATCATCATGTGTGCAAGAATTTATTTAACTGTTACCAACAATATTTTCTAGGCAACACAAAATCGATTTTTATTCTAGCTCATGTCAAACACCCACAAGCTGTAATCAAAGTTACAAAGAAAAGTCAACAATTTGGACAAAAGCAACATTTTCAATATTTTGTATTAAATTTGTGGTTTCACTTTTCATGAATATTCGTTTTACGTTGCCTAGATCTAATATTTTTCTATAAGTAGGTGTAAATTTATGAACATCCTATTATTAGTTTTCGAGTAATCAGTTTACTGCCAAACATCTGTTTACGGCAGAGAAAACAGGTAAAACCCCTGCTTCCGAACGCTCTTAAGGGCTGATAAAGAAGCCGAGGTAATTGTGGGATTTCAGGAGTGTGAATGTCCACACAAGTTTATAATAATGTATAAGAAGGGAACCCCTTCATTAGTATTAGGTATTGACTTCCTAAAGAAGTACAGGGCTCAAATAGTATAAGAATGGTATAAGGTTGGAACGGGAAGGCGTTTTTATCTAACTTTCATGGAGGATCAGAGGCCACGCCATCCTAGGACTGGGCGATTTATTAAGGCCAAACAACTGCAAAGAATTGAGTCGGTTTCCAGCGCCGCTCTTGCTCGCCACAGAGCAAACCGGGAAGAGAAGGCTGCTGAACAAGAAATACGTCAAGCAAAACCGGAGTGCATAGCAACTAGCTAGGCTATGGCTAGGATCCACTAGGAGATGGCGGTGAACATGGTGGTCGGGTGATTTTCGCTCCTTGAAATAACGATTAAAATTAAAATTATTAGTGGAAGTTTTCCTTTTGTTACTTAATGTGACGCAGTCTTGTTATTTAATAAGGAGCGAACAAGTTATTAATTAATTTATAGGGCTAGTAACAGTGTCGACAGTGTGGTTTCTTTGGAAACACTTCTTAACCCTACTTCGTCACGCGTAAACACAAAGACTATACCTTCTCTGTTAAAATGGGGTGTAACGATTGTGAAACTAATAAAAAGATCATTGAAGTCCTTCTCTATGATGTACAACAAGACCGGCGAAGCATTCATCACCTGCGAACATTACTGGACCAAATCAGCCAGCAAATGCTTAGCCCACAGCAACAGGGAGGCGCGGGCCCTGGCCAAGCAGCCCAACAAAGCCAGGTAAAAGAAACAGCTTTCTGTTCCACTTATAAAGAACCACGAGCTGAATCACACGATCTCATAGACATCAGGCCGAGGCCAAGTATTCGGCCAAAACAAACAGACCTAGAGCAGCCCAGACCAAAGGCTTGGCCGCCTAGGCCTAGTCCTAGGCCTACTCCAAATGGTCAACAAACTCCAAATGGTCAACAAGCTACTAAGCCTACAGAGAGGAGTCCAGGTCTGGAGCATCAGACTCAGCCAAGTGCAACAACAGGGACCACCGATTTTAAGGCCACTAATAGACATAGGCCAACCCCTAGCCAGAATCTAGGCCCAGCCCTACATCCTACAATGCAAACTAGGCCGCTACAAAATGGTAAACCCGCAACACCTAACCGAGGGCCTACTTCGGAGCAAACTAGGACAACAACACCTGCGACTAGGCTCCAGGCACATCCAATAAAGACATACAACTATTACCAAAGTCTCACAGTACAGGAGCCTAGACCTAGTCCTAGATCTAACAGCCACCACCCTCACCCTGAAGACTTTCCTGTTCTTCAAACAAACGGTAAAACAATGAGGAAGCAGAAGACACCAGATAGGCCTACCCATAGCATAAAAAAAATGCGCAGTAGCGACAGCACTACGCTAAACCTCGTCGACCCTGACAATGATAGGCCTACCATCGTCATTAGTGACTCAATGTTCAAAGGAGTCCAATGGATTCGGACAGAAAAAAAAACCCAGCTACAAGTACATCCCGGGATCCAGCCATACCAATTACGCAAGAAAGTAGAAAGTCTCAAACAGGAAAATTTACATGCAAAAACAGTAATTTTACATAATGGTACAAATTCAGTTCACTCATTAGAGCCTCTCCAAATCATGGATAATGTCTATCAACTAATTAGAACGGTGAAACGTAAATACCCACAAGCAGCAATAGCGTACACGAGCATAGTGTATCGTAATGATACCCCACATCTAGTAATAGATGAGATCAACTCAAATATAAAATGGGCATGTGGCACTCTTGGGGTAGTCTACGTAGACACCAATAAGTGGCTGACGGCATCGCATAGATCCAGCGACGGCCTCCATCCAAATGATAAAGGGTGCTGGAAGCTACACCATATGATCAATGAGATCAACAACGTAATGGAGTGGCGACCTGAACCTAACCTCCACATCACCCACCGTCCAGGGCGGAGAGCCAAAGGGACTAGCAGAGATCCAATCGGGCAGCAGCCCATGGCAGACGCCGCCAAGAAACGGGAGTGCCTATCTCAGCCCGGAACTACGGTTGTGACCTCGAATGAAGACACCCAGGCCCAGGCCGACCACCCAGACACCGGACCCACAGTCACGGAGGACCGTCAGCCAGCCACCCAGGCCCAGGCCGACCACCCAGACACCGGACCCACAGTCACGGAGGACCGTCAGCCAGCCACCCAGGCCCAGGCCGACCACCCAGACACCGGACCCAATGTCACGGAGGACCGTCAGCCAGCCACCCAGGCCCAGGCCGACCACCCAGACACCGGACCCGCAGTCGCGGAGGACCGTCAGCCAGCCACCCAGGCCCAGGCCGACCACCCAGACACCGGACCCGATGTCACGGAGGACCGTCAGCCAGCCACCCAGGCCCAGGCCGACCACCCAGACACCGGACCCGATGTCACGGAGGACCGTCAGCCAGCCACCCAGGCCCAGACTGACCACCCAGGCACCGGACCCGGTGTCACGGAGGACCGTCAGCCAGCCACCCAGGCCCAGGCCGACCACCCAGACACCGGACCCGCAGTCATGGAGGACCGTCAGCCAGCCACCGAGGCCCAGGCCGACCACCCAGACACCGGACCCAATGTCACGGAGGACCGTCAGCCAGCCACCCAGGCCCAGGCCGACCACCCAGACACCGGACCCGATGTCACGGAGGACCGTCAGCCAGCCACCCAGGCCCAGACTGACCACCCAGACACCGGACCCGGTGTCACGGAGGACCGTCAGCCAGCCACCCAGGCCCAGGCCGACCACCCAGACACCGGACCCGCAGTCATGGAGGACCGTCAGCCAGCCACCGAGGCCCAGGCTGACCACCCAGGCACCGGACCCGGTGTCACGGAGGGCCGTCAGCCAGCCACCCAGGCCCAGGCCGACCACCCAGACACCGGACCCGATGTCACGGAGGACCGTCAGCCAGCCACCCAGGCCCAGACTGACCACCCAGACACCGGACCCGCAGTCGCGGTGGACCGTCAGCCAGCCACCCAGGCCCAGGCTGATCCGCAGGACACTGGCTTGGCATCAAGGCCAATATCAGGCATAAGTACTCCTTGGGGCAGTGGGCCTATACCATATGTAGGCAAAACTAATTCCTACACTATTCCCCTTAGAAGCCAACCTTCTAGAATCTCCAAATCCAATCACAAAGTTCTTAATAAGTCAAACATCATAAATTTTCTCACCCTCAGTCAAGAAGTACTTCCAACGTAACTAGTAACAAGTCTAGAGTCACAATACTCCTCCACCATAACCTACAAAGCCTAAGAAATAAACTAATTGAGGTAGACATTCTCCTACACAACCATACAGTCGACATATTCTGCGCAACAGAGCACTGGTTAAAGGAAGCTGAAATTCCCCATTATAAAATTCCAGGTTACTCGTTAGGCAGTTGCTACTGTAGGAGCTCACTAGCCAATGGAGGTACAGCCATTTATATTAAGGATCAATTATCTTTCTTAGATTATGTGCCGAGGCGTGACATTGGGAAATTCAGCCTCGACAAGCACATTGAAATTGCTGCTATTGAACTAAAAGCTCAAAAAGTTGTAGTTGTTTCTATCTACAGATCACCTGAGGGGAACATTACCAACTTTATTACACATCTAGACCAAATCCTGAACCTTATTACAAAAGAGAACAAATCTGTTATCCTAGCGGGAGACTTCAATATTGACACCTTAAAACAATCTACTAATAATGCTCTTCTAAATGACCTAATTGCGTCATATAATGGAGTTGCATCAATTACCTGCCCTACTAGAATTACAGCCAATAGCAGGACTTGTATTGATAATATATATACAAACATTAGCCAAGAATTCGAAACTGCGATCATATCCAGCGGAGCCCTCTGATCATGAAGGCCAGTTACTTAAGGTGGCATTTGAAACCCAGACCAACAAGCCAACTGCCCGCCATGTATACAAACGCATATTTTCGCAGCGTAACATCTCAAACTTTTCAAATATCCTGCAAAATGAAACCTGGCAGGAGACAGTCAACGCGACCAATACAGACGAAAAGTATGATACCTTCACTAACACAGTAATGACCCACTTTAATAAAGCATTCCCAATTAAAAAAATCCTAATCAAACCAAACTTGATAAAAAGACACTGGTTTACAAAAGGCATTCAGACCTCTTGCAATAAGCTAAGATGCCTTACTGGAATCCTGAAAACAAATGTCTGTTCAGATAAATTTAAAAAATATGTTGCTTCTTATAAAAGAATCTATAAATTAGTAATTAAAATGTCAAAACAGAAGGCTATATCGCAATATATACTAAGCTCAGACAATAGGAATAAAGCTGTTTGGGACACAATAAAAACTCATTCATACCATGTGAAGGACAAGTCCAACACCCGAAAAATAAGCAAAATTAATAAAGATGGGGCGATCCTAACATCTGAGAAGGATATTTCTGACGCGTTTAACACCTTCTTCACTGAAGTCTCTTCAAAACTGCAACAACATCACAATGTGTCACAAACAACAATGCATGACCCTATCTCTTCACTTAAAGACATCACAAGTAGCAACTCTCACACAATGTTCTTGACGCCCACTTCTAGGCAGGAAATATTACTCGTTGTCATGAATACACGGCCAAAACCTGCCCAGGACTATAACGAACTCTCGTGTAAGCTCATTAAGACCTGTATAAACCATCTGTTGCTCCCACTCGAGGAAATATTCAATAGCTCTCTTTCAACGGGGGTCTTTCCACAAGGAATGAAACTAGCAAAGGTAATACCTATCCACAAAAAAGACAGTCACAATGATATGAGCAACTATATGCCTATAAGTATTCTCCCAGTGTTTTCTAAATTACTTGAAAAGATAGTCGCAAAACGTCTACTTAGCTTCCTTGACAAACATAACATACTCACCAACTTCCAGCATGGGTTTAGACCAGGCAAGTCTACGGACACGGCTTCAGCCGAAATGCTGGATAAAGTATACAACTCCCTCGATAAGGGTCATGACACACTCGGAGTATTTTTCGATCTGAGCAAGGCTTTTGATTGCGTGGACCATAGACTGCTTATCGAAAAAATGAACCACTATGGAATCAGGGGAATAGCAGGTGACTGGTTCTCCTCCTACTTGTCAAACCGTAAGCAACATGTGGTCATCAACAATAATAAAGAAACTCAGTCTAGCTGGCAAGACAACAATGCAGGTGTACCCCAGGGCTCCGTCCTCGGACCACTCTTGTTCCTCACCTTCATAAATGACTTGCCTGACTATTGTATTAAATCATTACCCAGCCATTTCATACATCTGCTGTTCATGATACTATTTGCTGACGATACAAGCATTGTTCTCTCAAGTCCAGATAGCAGCCTAACAACATCACTTGCAAATAGAATAATCAATGTAATCTCTTTATGGTTCCAGGCAAACAAACTATTTTTAAATGACAATAAAACTCAGATACTTTAATTCAATCTTAGAAACAGGTCAACCAAACCTGCCAACAGCACGATATCAGTAAATCATAAATTAATTTCTCCATGCACCTGCTGCAAACTCCTTGGTCTTATCCTAGACCATAGTCTAACATGGCAACCCCATATAGACAATCTATAACTCCTCCATATATGCCCTACGGGTACTCTCCTCTCTAGCGAACCGCGAAACACTAATAACTGCTTATTTTGCAAACTTTCACTCAATCATGACATACGGAATTCTATCTTGGGGGTGTTCTTCAAAATATCTAATCCAACGAGTCCTGACTCTTCAGAAAAGGGCAGTTAGAATTATAAGACGAATGCAGAAAAGAGAAAGCTGTCGTGACATTTTCAAAGACCTTCAAATACATACAATATTTAACGCATATATCTACAAAGCCGCATGCTACGTAAAAAATAATCCCAATTCTTTTCAAAATAGCATCAAACACCCTCACGACACCCGCCTTAAACAAACACTCCAAAACCCTTCTCACAACACCAAACAATTAGAAAAGCACATCCACTACATGGGAAGAAAAATTTTCAATAAGCTCCCTGTTAGCCTCACATTGGCCCCCAGCATCACAATATTCAAGCTCAAATTAAGGCAATACCTTGTTGAAACCCCTTTTTTCAGTCTTGAAGAATTTTTTGAGGCCCAAGGGTGATTTAGCAGGTATAGGCCCACTGCTGCATACCATGTAGCCTGACAAATTGAACAGTTGTATTAAATTGTATTATATTTAATTATATATTTATATTTGTATTACAATTGTGTTAAATTATATTTAACAGTTAAATGATTGCTGTATTATTATATCTATAATTGATAAGATTGACTTACTTTTAACTACTAATATCAACCCTTATGTACATTTTAGAATATCAATGTAATCACTGATTGTCTTGTCTAGATATTGTATCTTAAATAATGTAAATTGTAAATCAATGACGAAACCCAAATGAATGTAAATTTATAATGGTGAATAAATGACTACTACTACTACTACTACTACTACTACATAGATTATGTCAATTGTTCACTCACATTAAAGGTAAGTCTTTAAGAAGTGATAATCCCCTTCTTAAGGACGACAAACTCTACGCGGAACTTGGTTTCAGATGAATCAGTTCAATTAGAACGGAAAAGTGAAACTTCAACAACTGCGGATGAGTCTTGTCCCATAGATATGGATAATCACACTACACCAGAAAATCAATCCACTCGATTAGAGGAGTTGGTCACCCCTCTGATTCTAGTAGGAGACATTCTAGATAAGATCCCACCTGTGAAATGGAAAGCGTGTGACGATGAAAGGGTGTTGCCGCATAGCACACAATTAATGGAAGTTAATCGAGAGATAAACCAGGTTAGGTTTACAAAAAATACAAAGCTTATGAAGCAGAAGGATATAGGCCAGGACTTAAGCACTATACCTCTGCAAGGAAAACATAACGCCTATGTAAACTAAGTAAACCATTCTAATCAAACTCAATCGGTTCTTCGGGGTACCACGGTCATGACAGAACATGTCGACCCGTTACCTGACATAGATATAAACGAAAATTTTGAGTCCCAGTCGAATGGATGATATGAAAAATGTTCTTGATAAATATAGAGACAGGTTCGCATACAGCCTAGCAGAGTTCACTAGGACACAGGCGACCACCCATAAGATTAAAGTTAGAGACGAGGTTCCGATAAAACGAGTGCCATATCGAGGATCGCCGGCAGAAAAGGAGATCATAAATAAACACGTTAAAGAATTGTTGGGACATGGGGTGATCAAGCGCTGAAATAGTGAATACTCATCTCCTGTCCTATTAGTTAAGAAGCCGGATGGCAGTTACCGGTTTGCGGTCGATTATGGCCGTCTTAATGAGCATAGTGTGGGCGATTACCCACTTCTTATGATAGATGACCTTCTTAGTTATCTAGGAGGTAACAAATATTTTATTGCACTAGACATGTTTTCAGGATTTTGGCAAGAGGCACTTGACGAAGAGTCCAAAAAAATACACTGCTTTTGTAACTAGTAGCGGTGGACTGTACGAACCATCAAAGCGCACAAACCTGCCCACCACGTTAAGGTAGCAGCCCCTGGGCAGGACAAAGAGGTCAAGAAAAGAAACGACGCAGCGTATCAGAGTAGTGCTTTAAGGTATAACCTGCAGAGAAGACCTATAACTTATCACGTCGGCCAATTCTACAAGAAGAATTATGCAATTTCAGATGCAATGCCAATTTTTCAGCCAAACTAGCAACAAAGTATGTTCAACCATTTAGGATAAGCAAGAAATTATCACCCCTAGACCCGAATCTACAAAGCGAGGTTAATATAAAAGAGTTTTTTTTTTTTTTTTAAGTAGGCCACACATTACTCCAGTTTCCGAGTCCACAAAAGGATTGATTGATTACTGGGGCTTAACGTCTCATATTTTCGCAACTATGGCCAATGAGACGATGAGCAGGTGATAATGAAGATGAGAAAGATGATGATGATTGATTGATTAATGGGGCTTAACGTCTCATATTTATGCAACGATGGCTAATCGAGACGATGAGCGGGTGATAATGAAGATGAGAAAGATGATAATGAAGGATAAAGCCACATCCGAATCAGATCCATAATACGTCGCGTGGGTCGTCATACGGGAGTCCAGCAAGGGAGGGCAGGGCCAAGTGGGAGGAGAAATATTCAATGGGACAGTGGGGGGGAAAGGGGATTGGGGTGTGGACTGCACTTCGTCTGACTTCTCGTTCCGACCAGTCCGGCTTGGGTGGCCCTACCAGAAGCATAAGCTTCCGCCGGCATAGCTCTCGGGATAAACAAAGTACGCAAACCTGCCCACCACGATAAGGTGGCAGTCCCTGGGCAGGTGACTTGTAATAATACAATATTGTACCTAAATTGTAGTGGCTGGCTGTGGGGGTCACGTCTCTTGGCATTTTAAATATCCAAGTGAATTCACGTTTGTTGATTATTTACATTTTGCTTTTATGGACTCACAAGTTACAAGGGGTACAATGTAGTAGGGGGTGGGAAGGACCACTGTTATATGTATTTTAATCTCGGTAAGCAATGCTCTCTTATTAAATCTTGAAGCACGGCTATGGCCGGAGGTGGGTGGGAGGGGGAATCTCTGTCACTGGCGAGGTGCGCCGCCGCAGAGTAGGAGCATCAAGTATCAAGTATCAAGTACTTTCCGTACTACAGCTACAAAAATTGTAGCATGCTACAGCTAAATTTCACTCCTTTTTTTAAAGTAGCGCGCTACACGTCTCGTTAGACGAAAAAGTAGCATGCTACAAGTAGCGCGCTATCCCAGGTCTGATGAAAAGGAAGGGGTGGGGAGGGGGGGGGGGGGATTTTTATGAGGACACCTATATCTCAAAAACCGAATGTTACACGCTTGTATTGGTGGTTAGAATCTCCTTTAAAAATAAAGGAATACGTGTTTTACCGTTTTCCTACAATCCTATTAAAAGCGAAAGGTGGACCTACCTTTACGTCAAAAACTGCAGAAAATCTTCATATTTTAATTATATCTCAAGATTGCAACACAAAATCGAAAATCTGAGTCAAGAACGCAATGTGTTCTTTGTCGACTCTCTTCGACCTATGCAACCACTCATTCGACTCCCTCTCTACTTGAGTTTATTAAGTTTAAGGGCGCTTCAACCACTTAGGTCATTTTGCGCCACCAAGATGGTGTTTTGCAAGCTAAAGAATTAAGGAATTATGAAAGTAGTACCTGCCCAGGGACTGCCACCTTATCGTGGTGGGCAGGTTTGCGTGCTTTGTTGATCCCGAGAGCGAGAGCTATGCCGGCGGAAGCGTATGCTTCTAGTAGGGCCACCCAAGCCGGACTGGTCGAGGAGGAGAAGTCAGACGAAGTGCAGTCCACACCCCAATCCCCTTTCCCCCCACTGTCCCATTGAATATTTCTCCTCCCACTTGGCCCTGCCCTCCCTTGCTGGACTCCCGTATGACGACTCACGCGACGTACAATGGATCTGATTCGGATGTGGCTTTATTCTTCATTATCATCTTTCTCATTTTCATTATCACCCGCTCATCGTCTCGATTAGCCATCGTTGCATAAATATGAGACGTTAAGCCCCATTAATCAATCAATCAATGAAAGTAGTAATTATGTTTTAATTTTTTATGTTGTTAATTAAAGTTGAGTTTATTGGGTTTAAGGGCGCTTCAACCACTTAGGTCATTTTGCGCCACCAAGATGGTGTTTTGCAAGCTAAAGAATTAAGGAATTATGAAAGTAGTAATCATGTTTCAATTTTTTGTGTTGTTAATTTAAGTTGAGTTTATTGGGTTTAAGGGCGCTTCAACCAGTTAGGTCATTTTGCGCCACCAAGATAATGTAAAACGTTACTTATTGTTTTATTGCATGATTGAGTAATGGGGCTTAACGTCTCATATTTATGCAACGATGGCTAATCGAGACGATGAGCGGTGATAATGAAGATGAGAAAGATGATAATTAAGAATAAAGCCACATCCGATTGATTGATTGATTATTTGGGCTTAACGTCTCATATTTTTGCAACGAGGCTAATCGAGACAATGAGTGGGTGATAATGAAGATGAAATTGGGTCTCTTTGGAGGAAAGGGGCGCGTAGGAGGGCGCGTGAGGAAAAGGGAAAGGGGGGGAAAGGGGATTGGGGTGTGGACTGCACTTCGTCTGACTTCTCCTCCTCGACCAGTCCGGCTTGGGTGGCCCTACCAGAAGCATACGCTTCCGCCGGCATAGCTCTCGGGATCAACAAAGCACGCAAACCTGCCCACCACGATAAGGTCGCAGTCCCTGGGCAGGTCGCCTCTTACGACTAGCAGAGTCACTCTGGGCCTATTCTACCCCAGACTCTGCCGGGCTGGGTTTGACCGCGCCCAATCTGGCTGGGGGACAACCCGGGCCCAGACGGGTCTCGTTTTGTCGCCTCTTACGACTGGCAGAGTCACCCTAGGCCTATTCTTTCCCGGGCCCAGACAGGGCATGGTAGTGAAAGAAAGTTTTATTGTCCTAGACTATGAATCAGACTGTTGGTGGAATTTTTTTCACAGGATTGATAGAATTTGTCCTTGTCCGTCAGTTTAATTGCAAAATCGTAGATTGTAGGGAGTTTGAAAAAGTTGTGGATCACTTGTATAAGGGTAAACTTGGGTATGTTCCCAATCATACGGAGGCACTTATTTTGCACGACTTGCATTTTTTTGAAGTTAGTTTTGGACGTAGAACTCCACACTGGCGCTGCGTAGGTTAGTATTGGCCGGATAATCATTGTGTAAAGAAGGCGTTTGTTTGTTATGTGAAGCTTGCTGATTTTGTTGAGGAGCGGGTAGAGTAGTGACATTGAGGCGTAGGCTTGATGTATTTTGCGATTGATGTGCTGAGTGAATGTGAGTCGTGAGTCGAGGTACACGCCAAGATATTTTACCAGCATTGACCATGGAACCGGTGTGTCATCAATGGTCACTTCCGGTTTGACACGTGGTTGACGTTTGGTGAAGAATATTGCTGAAGTTTTCATGTCGTTTACTTTGATTTTCCATTTATGGAAGTATCTTCTGAGTTTGTTGATTGCCAGTTGCAGTCGTCGTTGTATTGTGTCGTATTTTCCTCTCCTCGATCCACTTCGGGCAATCTCGGGAGGAGGCAATCAGGAGGAGTGATCTATCCAAGAGAGAAGACCGTGACCAGTCGAAATGGAAGACGATAGTGCTTTTGTACATAATGAGTTAATCGGCGACAGCGTGATAGTAAGATTTCTAAATCATGTGTGGAAAAAAGAATCACCACGCGATCATGAGTATATAATTTATTAATGAGAGAAGACGTATGCATAGATCTTTCACTTTTCTTTAATCAGGGGTTGAAATTAACGCATGAATATGAAGCGCACTCATATTAAGAGTTTAAGAAATGCGTACAGACGAATTTCAAGCAAAGAAGCAAGAATAATGTTAGAGGTAAAAACGTTGTTATGGAACTAACAGCTACCCTGTTCAAACAGGTGATGAGTCATGGAAGAGTATATCTAGGATATCGCTCTCATAAGGTTATTGAATATTTGGTAGCAACTAAGTGCTATAAATGCATGGGCTATGGCCATATAGCTAAGCACTGTAATGAAGAAGACATTATTTGCGGTCACTGTGGTAAAATGGGTCATGAAACTAAACATTGTGATAGGAAAGTCAAGTTATAGAACTGTCTAGTTAGTTTTTATAGTTAGTTATAAGAGTACAAGTTCAAAGTTGCGCATAATACAAATAAATGGGCAAAGGTCTATGGCTGTTGCTAGCCAAATCAGAGATATGCAGATGAAAATGAAATGGATATTATCCTTGTGCAAGGACCATACAACTACAAGAATAAGGTAAAATGTTACGGCTTGGCATGCAGAGTGGTAGCAAATAAAAGCAAAGAAGAGTGTGCCTCTGCCTCTATAATCATAAGGAACCGACATGTGGAAGTTACGAGACTAAAAGACGTATGCACCTCACATGTGGCATGCGCTCTTATACAAGGAAGCTTTGGTGAAGTGGCAGTCGCATCAATGTATTTTCAAGAAGGACATCCAATAGATAATTACGTGGAGCAACTGGAAAGATTGAAAATCAGATTAAATAACAAGAACCTAATTATGGGTCTGTCACCCATTGCTCCACGTTTTGCCAGAATTGCAACTGGCAAGTTCACGAGTCCCAATCACGTCCTAATCATTCAACAGCCTAACGTCGACTGACTATTGTCAGCCGAGGCGCGCGTTGTCTGTATACCCACTGCTGTTGAAGGTGGAGGTGCGGGGCGGCGCAGTTCTATTGTTAATTTTGAGAGCTGGGCCATGCCTTGCCTTTGTTTCACACGAGATGGGGTCGGATTGATTGATTGATTAATGGGGCTTTACATCTCATTTTTGCAACAATGGCTAATCGAGACGATGAGCGGGTGATAATGAAGATGAGAAAGATGATGATGAATTAAAAATTGATTGATTGATTAATGCGGCTTAACGTCTCATATTTATGCATCGATGGCTAATCGAGACGATGAGCGGGTGATAATGAAGATGAGAAAGATGATAATGAAGAATAAAGTTAACGTTACAACGTTACAACGTTAACGAAATATAATATACATCTGGTAGATGAATCACAGTTTCTATGTGTGAATAATATTTGACTCTACTATGTTAATGTCTAAAACGTATAGCTATTAATTTACATAACTGGCATCGAAGTGCCACTATGAATGGAGAGTTCTGTGCTACTCTGACAAAGGCACACAAGGACCGTGCGTGGGAAATGGTGGCAGAGTCGGTAAATGCTGTAGCCCCAATATCGCGATCCATCAAGGCGGTAAGTAGATTCTGCTTTCATTCATACAATCAATGTATGAATAAAAAAAAGAAAGATTGATTAATGGGGCTTAACGTCTCATATTTTTGCAACAATGGCTAATCGAGACGATGAGCGGGTGATCATGAAGATGAGAAAGATGATGATTAAGAATAAAGCCACATCCGAATCAAATCCATTCTACGTCGCGTGGGTCGTCATATGGGAGTCCAGCAAGGAAGGGCAGGGCCAAGTGGGAGGAGAAATCTTCAGTGGGACAGTGGGGGGGGGGGGGGGAGGGATAGGGTCTCCTTCCGTCACCACTTACGACTACAGAGTCACTCTTGAGTATATTCTTCACCGGGCCCCTACGGGCCTGGCGTTTGGTGTTGAAGAGGTTAATGAGCATGTAGAAAGGCCACGGCTAGTATTTAGGGACAGGCTCGATCCTTTAAATCTCTCGGACAACGATCTGATGAGAAACTACCGGTTTCCTCGTCACGTAATCATAGAACTGTGTGACGAGCTCGAGCCAGTGTTGGGCAGGGCTACGGCTCGATCACATACGTTACCAGTCCACACACAGGTGCTAACATCTTTACGATATATGGCATCAGCTAGCTTCCAAATTGTTTAGGGAACGTGGCTGGGAAAAGGCCAGTCTAGCTGCAGCCGTGTCCCCAAAAGCAAGAGAGCAAGAGAGTGCAAGAGAGCATACAAGAACAATTAGATGTGACACTGCAAAGAGATCCCTCTTTAACAATGGATTCAAATTCAACGTTTACAAGTGACCCAGCTCTAGATCAGCCACGAGATTACACATCTCCGTCAAGTGTGTTGAGCAGTACCATAAGAATTTTACAAACTTCACAGGGACTATTATTAGAGACAAATTTACATACTATTAGGGATGGTTATAATTTTTCAAAAATTACTAATCCTCGAGGTAACAGATTTGAATATCACCTATCACTTCATCACCTATTTTCAATCATTTTCGACACACAGTTTTGCGTTTCATGGCTTCCTGCGACCGACACATATAAGTTGAAGAATTTTACAAGCAATAACATAACACAAGACTTTCTTTGCAATTGCGACGACATTCTAGCAGACAGAGAAACACTATGGACTATCTGCTCTAAAATAGACTTCAATATTAGTCTGTATTAGCATACATTTGCATTACTTAGTTCAGAGGCTCGGATGATTCGTACACAACCATCTAGAAGTTATTAAGCTTGCATGCAAGGACATGTTAGAGCTAACGTAGGTTTGTTGCAGCTGGGTTTTTAGAATACTTAGGCCCGGTTTCACCAAGTTGTCGTAATTCGTCGACCAACTAGTCCGCGGATCATGCAAATCGTCGATTTCTCATTGGTCAATAGAAATTTTCAACCACAGGCTACGCTATTATCAAATATCAAAAAGGATGTGTGTTTTGTTTATCGCGCCATTTATAAGGTGTATACTACTACTACGTGTATTGCAATTCGGACCTTTTGAAATGTATGCAAATAGATTTGTACGCAGCGCAAATTATAGCGAGGAGGAGAAATTATTTCTCCTTAACATTGTGCATACGTACGTTAAGATATGAGAGTCCAAGAAATCAGATGCCGTCACATCAAAAGAAAAGGAGAGGCCATGGGAGCTGGTAGCGGCGGACTTCAACGCGAAGTGCGGGAAGACGTTCCGAACCATCTCTTCCCTGAAAACGTGCTATGTCAATATAAAAAAAAAAATGACAGGAAACTGGAGGCTGACAAAAAAGCTGAAATATTTAAGACGGGTAAGTAAAATCTATTATTTACATTCTTCAAATACTTGTATTTTATGACATGGAAACGTCAAAGCAAAATACGAAACGAAGTTTGGGTCATGCAACAAATTGTTTTAGCATCGCAGCACACGCAACTAGACCTAGCACGCATCCTTATCTGTTTCAATAGGTCCTACCTATTTCAATCTAATCGGCCGCGTGAGTCTAGACGAATTCGAACTAATTTGGCGCCTTCGACGGTCACGCGGACTCGCCCCTTTCCGTCCGTGGTTGAACATAACCTAAAAGTACAGAGGCGTAGGCCAGACCTTCGGTGTTCGTTCTTTGATCATTTTGTGTTTACTGTTTACTGACGTAGGCCCTTTGCTCACCTTTCAGAGGAGATAGATATTTGGGCTTAACGTCCCATCTTTTTGCAACTTTGCTAATCGAGACGATGAATGGGTGATAGCCCAGGTGAAGACGTTTGGAGGAAAGTGAAACGGGAGGGAAAGAGCGGATGTAGGCCTAGGGCCCTAGGCTGCACTTCGTGTGACTTCTCCTCGACCTTACACGACGGGATGAGCCTTGTGTCCAATTTTAAGGTGCACGATTGCCGCCATCGAGGTTTGGATGGAAGGCAAGAAGACCACAATCTGATTTACAACCAGTCGTTGATTGATTAATGGGGCTTAACGTCTCATATTTATGCAACGATGGCTAATCGAGACGATGAGCGGGTGATAATGAAGATGAGAAAGATGATAATGAAGAGTAAAGCCACATCCGAATCAGATCCATTGTACGTCGCGTGAGTCGTCATACGGGAGTCCAGCAAGGGAGGGTAGGGCCAAGTGGGAGGAGAAATATTCAATGGGACAGTGGGGGGGAAAGGGGATTGGGGTGTGGACTGCACTTCGTCTGACTTCTCCTCCTCGACCAGTCCGGCTTGGGTGGCCCTACCAGAAGCATACGCTTCCGCCGGCATAGCTCTCGGGATCAACAAAGCACGCAAACCTGCCCACCACGATAAGGTGGCAGTCCCTGGGCAGGTACAACCAGTCGTCAGACCGGTAAGCGTTGCATGAGCTGTGTCCCGCGGTGCACTGGTCTATTGGTGCGCACATGACTATATCTGGCAACCTCTCCTGATTGACTAGTACAACACGATACGGTAGTAGAGGTTAAGTGTCTATATGCAAGTCGGAATTGTGAAAATAGACCTGTGACTGTACCCTTTTTGGAGAGAGTAAATAGCCAACTTTTTTTAAAAAGAAATCATAATTATTATTAAGTACAGGGACAGATGCTCTTAATACAACGCAACTTCTGTCACTTTGTTGTGTACACTTTAAAAGATAGATAGATATTTGGGCTTAACGTCTCTTATTTTTGAAACTTGGCTAATCGAGACGATGAGTGGGTGAAATATGTTCACAGACGTCAAGGTTTTTAAAATGTTAATCGACTACTCCTTCATTGACGACATGTGACTAAAACTAAGAGATTCACTTGATTCCAAGAACATCCCTTCCTCGCTTGACCATGCTCTCGTTGATGTTGATTCATATCTGTGGCCTCGTTGCTCCCTCAGGTGTAATTGATGCTCAGACTTGTGTCTCCTGCTACCGTTGAAGCGTTATAAAAACGCATGATTGATGATTGATTAATGGGGCTTAACGTCTCATATTTATGCAACGATGGCTAATCGAGACGATGAGCGGGTGATAATGAAGATGAGAAAGATGATAATGAAGAATAATACCACATCCGAATCAGATCCATTGTACGTCGCGTGAGTTGTCATACGGGAGTCCAGCAAGGGAGGGCAGGGCCAAGTGGGAGGAGAAATATTCAATGGGACAGTGGGGGGAAAGGGGATTGAGGTGTGGACTGCACTTCGTCTGACTTCTCCTCCTCGACCAGTCCGGCTAGGGAGGCCCTACCAGAAGCATACGCTTCCGCCGGCATAGCTCTCGGGATCAACAAAGCACGCAAACCTGCCCACCACGATAAGGTAGCAGTCCCTGGGCAGGTATGAAATCGCAGATTACTGGCGCCTAACATCCGGTGTGATCCCACTGTACTTGGCAGCTAAATACCCAATATTAACGATAAATACAAAAAAAAAATACTAAAAATACTTTGTCGTCTCCATTCATTATGACTGTGTCAGCATCCTCGTTATTACAAAACACATCACTTTACGAGAATACACCGTTATACTGTGAGGACCCGACTGAGCGGGTCTTCCTATTAGTATAAGAGAGGGTTCTACGGGGTAGGTGGCCCGGCTTATCACGAAAACACAATATTAATTAGTAAAGGTTTATTAGAATAAATGGGCGGCGAAAGCAAGATTGGCGGACAGCGCGCAGCTTCCTATCCTTGCACTGGCCCCGATTGTACTGCCCAACAACCCCCGAGACAGAGGGCTGGCACCCGCGACCCTCCCTCTCCCCCCACCAGCGGTGGGAGCGAGGCTGCGGCGTGGTTTAGCCATGGTTAACGGGCGTACCCTTACAATACTCTTACTGCCTATCTGACCAAAGTAAAACGTAAGGAATTATAAATTTCTTCATTGGTAGAGTTATTATCAACACTTAAAGATAAAAACTTACTTAATAAGCAAAATACGGACATAATGGATGATGGATTCACACATGTGTTAACAAATTTTAAGCGGGCGCGGCCCTGGGGTGGGGAACAGTCGTGGGCATGGTACCGAGAGGTTAAATATAAGAAATTGGGCCAATTTGAGGACATAAAATGTATTATCATACACCATATCATGTATTTTTCTAAATGCATTTTATCTATCAAATGCATTTCTTAATACATATAAGTAATGCATTTTGCATCATGTGGGAATTGAGTGCAACCAATATAATATGATTAGATTTTAGTATTGCTTCAAACTCTTTACCTAGTTGTTTGAAATTGTGTTGCGCTGTTTCAAATAATGTGTCCATCAACGCACCTCTACGAAAGATCCACAAATAATAATTTTTGTTTTCCTCCTTAGATTTCACTACTGAGGATTCTCCCCATCTTCAAGATCAACCCAGCCTTGCTACAGTGGAACGTTCCTCCAGCTAATTGGAGAAACCTTCACTGCTACCACTAACAGTCTTGATTAACAGTCTTTATAATACTGTTAACATAGGGTTATAATGTAAAGTCCATGCTACCCAAATCGAAGTCGACAGCCAATCACAGGTCGCCAAAATAATAATAATGTGTGACGTCATCACGGCGATCGCGGGAACCCAATTATTTCCAAAATGGTGAACCAGTTAATAGTAAAGTTGTTTGTTTGATATCTAGCGTGGACTCTGTGGCAAGACCACTTCTGCAGAACCTGAAACAATTCAATGGTTCCTTTGGATGTTCATTCTGTCTTAAGGAGGGAGCTCGAGTGGCAGGCGAAGGACGGGGTTTCTCCACAGTGTATTGTGGAGTAGTAGATGAGCTTCGAACTGAAGAACAACACTTTAGAGATGCCCAATTAGCAAATGAGACTAATAGTGCTGTTAATGGTGTAAAGGGGATACCATCTATGATGCTCTTGCCATGCTTCAACATAATTGACTCTTTCATTCCAGATTATATGCATACCGTTTAACTAGGCGTTGTAAGATGGTTTGTAAATCAGTGGTTTGAGAGTTCCAATGCAGCAAAATATTGGTACCTAGGTGGTAATTGTCACACAATAAATGAGATACTTATGGGAATCAAGCCATCATCTGAAACAACAAGACCAGCGAGATCTCTTTAAGAAAGAAAGTTATGGAAAGCCAGTGAATGGCGATCTTTCTTACTGTATTATTCATTGCCATGTTTAAAAGGATCTTTGGATATATATTTGGGCTTAACGTCTTCAACAAGGCTAATCAAGACGATGAGTGGGTGATAATGAAGATGAAATAGGGGACTGTTTGGAGGAAAGGGGCAAGTAGGAGGGCGCGTGAGGAAAGGAGAAAGGGGAGGAAAGGATATTGGGGTGTGGACTGCACTTTGTCTGACTTCTCCCCCTCGACCAGTCCAGAATCACAGTTTTTATGTGTGAATAATATTTGACTCTATGTTAATGTCTACAACGTGTAGCTATTAATTAACATAACTGGCATCATTATTATTTGTAATCAATTTGCAATTAACTCGTAATAACGGGAAATGCTGATTGGCTTGGCTTCTCCTATCCTTGTTTCAAACCAGTCCCTTCGTTAGAACCACATGGTAGGCCTAGGCCTATTTCTACACTGGCAGCAGGTACTCGTCAAAGGGGTAACTGTCAACTCCACATGTGATTACTGATACGGCGTAGGCCTAGGTCCTAGACTACTTCTAACTTAAAGTTTAGATCTCTGAGCTAGAAGGGAGGCCTGGCCTAGGCCACATTTGCTATACAGGGGCCTCATTCCTGTACATTTTCTTAACTCTCGCTAACCCCGGGTCAATTTGACCCCGAGGTAACTCTAAGGGTCAAACCATATTCCAGTACAAGTGTTAACATAAGGTTATAATATTAAGTCCATGCTACCCGAATCGAAGTCGACAGCCAATCACAGGTCACCAAAATAGTAATGTGTGACGTCATCACGGCGATTGCGGGAACACAATTATTTTCAAAATGGCTGAAGTTAGAGCCATGGCAGCTCGTTCTATAAATTTTACTGAAGAAGAGAAATTAGTGCTTGTGCGTGAGGTACAGCTACGAAGTGCCACTATGAATGGAGAGTTCTGTGCTACTCTGACAAAGGCACACAAGGACCGTGCGTGGGAAATGGTGGCAGAGTCGGTCAATGCTGTAGCCCCAAAAACGCGATCCATCAAGGCGGTAAGTAGATTCTGCCTTCATTCATACAATCAATGGCTAGGGCCTAGCTTAGGCCTAGCCTAGTTAAGATTGATTGATTATTGGGGCTTAACGTCTCATATTTTTGCAACAATGGCTAATCGAGACGATGAGCGGGTGATAATGAAGATGAGAAAAATGATGTATTGTATTGTATTGTATTTATTTGCAGCCATAGATTACATTGTAACAACATGGGCATTGTCAGGAACTTAAGAATAAACCCGTTTACATACAGTTTACATATAAAATTATAAAAACACAACATACATGTATACACTTCATAGATAATTTATACATCCAAAAACGATATGCATTAAACAGAACACAGAACAACAGATCACACAATACATATGTATATATATATAGGGCTACAGTTTACATTTCTCTATTGGATTTAACTTCCTGCGGATGAATTTACAGATATAATATGATCTCATCTTTTTAATGGTCTGGAAGGGTTAGGAATTCTTTGATACTATAGTATGGGTTGTCTAGGAGGAACTGCTTGACTTTATATTTGAATATTGTTTTGGTATTTACATGAAAACGTTCTGGTAATTTGTTAAATAGTTTCCTACCCATGTAGTATATGTGATGCTCAAAATGCTTGGTATTGTGCACAGGGTAGTTTAACCTTCCCTTGTGTCGAGTGTTGTGACTGTGGTGTGGACTATTTCGAAAGATTCCAGGGTTGTCCTTGACGAAGCTGACAGCACTATATATGTAAGCATTGGTAACGGTCAAAATCTTTAACTCCTTAAATTTGGCCCTACAGCTCTCCCGACTATTGCTCTTGCAGAGTATCCTTATTGCCCTTTTTTGAAGAAGTAATACACGTTGCAGGGCAGCATTAGAAGCTGAGCCCCATGAAAGAAGACCATAAGTCATAATTGAGTGGAAGTTTGAAAAATATGCAGTCCTTAGGACACCTGGGTTGGCCAGGGTTGCCAGGACTCGAAGAGCGTAGAGACTAGAATTTAGTCGTTTGCAAATACCATCGACATAGGGATGCCAAGTTAATTGACAGTCAACCGTCAAACCTAAGAATTGACCCTGTTCCACCGGATCCACCTGCTTATTGTTTACCAGGAATACGGATTGATCTTGTGGGAGTTCGGCATTCCCCTGCTTGCCTTTAAGTCTAAAATTTAGAATTTGTGTTTTGCTTCCATTAAGATAAAGTTCATTCGATTCAAACCAGGTGCATATAATTCTTATAACTCTATTTGTGATTGCTGTTATTAGACCTGGATGAGGACAAGATAAGATAATACTCGTATCATCAGCAAAAAGGATCATATGTAAAACAGCCAGACAGTGCTCGGGAAGCATTATGCTATTACAATAGGCTGGTAGATCATTGATTAGAATCAAGAACATGATAGGACCCAACACAGAGCCTTGTGGCACTCCACAATCGTTCGTTAACCAGCTAGATTGCACGTCCCTGTTGTTATTGACTACTACCTTTTGCTTCCGACAGGACAGATATGAAGTAAACCAATCTCCCGCTGTCCCCCTAATTCCATAGTGCTCTAACTAACTCTTTAATATATTGTGATTTACACAATCAAATGCTTTACTTAAATCAAAGAAAGCACCCAACGTTACATAGCCAAGGTCGAGGGAATTATATACTTTGTCGAGCATAACAGCAGCTGCCGAAGTAGTGGACTTGCTTTTCACAAATCCATGCTGGAATTCAGTAAGAAGTTCATGCTTTTGCAAAAAGTTTACAAGGCGTGCAGCTACAACTTTCTCTAAGAGTTTAGAAAAGGTTGGCAAGACACTGATAGGCCTGTAGTTGTTTAAAAGTTTATGCTCATTCTTTTTGTATATTGGGATTACTATCGCTTGTTTCATCAGATCTGGAAAAACACCCAGTGTAAGCGAGCTATTGAAAATATCCTCTAGGGGAACAAGAAGATAATCAATGCATGCCTTAACTAATTTTACAGATAGCTCATCATAGTCTAAGGTTGTTTTAGGAGTAAGATTACTGACAATAGACTTGATTTCCTCTTTAGATGTGGGTAGCAGAAACATTGTATGTGTGTTATAAGGAGTATCTTTAAGGATTGATAACGGGTCCGGCGATTTGACACCACAACCTTTATTGTTCTTTTGTAAGTCAGAAGGGATATTTATGAAGAATTTATTGAAGGCTTCGGCTATGTCAGTGACATTGGTTAAAATTTTCTCGCCATATTTTATGAGTTTTATTTTGTGTTTTTTGGAGTCTTGGTCAGTGTGTGATCTAATGACATTCCAGACAGCTTTGCTCCTATTCGTAGATGAAGATATGTAATTGGAAACTGATAACTGCTTGGCTGCCTTTATCACCTGTTTATATACTTTCCTATATGATTTTATGTATTTTTTAAATTCATTAGAGCAAGCACTGGACCGGCTTATGCTTGTAAGAAATCTTAACCTGTTATGTGATTTTAGGATGCCTGCAGTAAACCATGCTGGTCTTTTAGTCCTAGGTTTATCTCGCAGCTTCACTAAGGGAAATGCAGCATCAAAGTGTCCCATTAAGGTTTCAATAAAAACATTATATTTGTCGTTAGGCGTATCTTGCTCCAGAGTCTGGGTCCATGTTTCGCAGCGCAACAGGTCAGAGAGAATATTTGTATTATGGGCGGAAAAGATTCGTTTGTATTTGTACTCAGGTTCAACTGGTACTACCTGATCCATTAGTGACAGCTTTAAAATTTGGCCTTCATGGTCAGAGAGCATAGTTGGTATAACCTGTGAGCTATAGTTTGCATGAACATTAGTGCAGATGTTATCTATGCAGGACCTACTCACTTCAGTTATTCGCGTGGGCTCAACAATAGTAGGTACACAATTATATGACAATAGAAGGTCAGTTAGAAACGTATTATTAGCCGATTGTGTACCAAAGTCTACATTAAAGTCACCTGCAATAATAACACTCTTATGCTCTTTAGCAGTACGCTGAAGAATTTCGTCTAGCGAATTTAGAAAAATAACTATATCACTACATGGTGTTCTATAGGCAGCTATTATAATAATTTTGAGGGCTTTAAGCTCAACTACAGTAAACTCTGCATGTTTGTCTGCAGAAAATCTCTGAAGATCAAGTCTAGGCTTGAAGTCTGAGCAAAGACTTCCATCTTTGAGGTAAATAGCAGTTCCCCCATGGGACAAAGAAGTTCTGCAGAAGCTATTGGCCAAGGTGAACCCCTCTAGTTTGTAATGGGCAATTTCATCTGTGTTGAGCCAGTGCTCACTGGCACAAAATATGTCAACTGAGTGCTTAAACAAAATCAACTCAATTTCTTCTATCTTATTCCTCATACTCTGAACATTTTGGTGAAGGCACGTAATGGAACCAGAAAGTGGATTTGTGTTTTTCAATTGGGTTTGGTTTGTGCTATTGGTTTGTGTTTGTTTGGTGCCTTTCATGTTAATTCTCTCCCTAGGTTGGTTAGATGAAAATTTGTTTGGTGTGGATTTGAGTTCAAGTTTATAATTTTATGGTTCGTTTTTGATTTCCGGGTTGGTTGCATCCTCTTTACCTCAATCAGATTAGGTTGGGATTGAAGGCCCCCGACAGCTCGGTCTGAAATTGACGCCACCACTTCTGGATTTGCAGCCGCCACTTCAGTATCCCTGTCCTGCATTGTGGGCTCGATCCGGTCCACCGTCACGGGCTGCGGGGTCACGACATCCTCGTTGGTAGCCGCCACTTCGGCAACACTGGCAGGCATTTCGGGCTCGGTCCGGTCCTCCGTCACGGTCTGCGTGGTCACGACAACCTCGTTGGCAGCCGCCACTTTGGCAACCCTGGCTGGCATTTCGGGCTCGGTCCGGTCCCCCGTCACGGTCTGCGGGGTCACGACATCCTCGTTGGTAGCCGCCACTTCGGCAACCCTGGCTGGCATTTCGGGCTCGGTCCGGTCCCCCGTCACGGTCTGCGTGGTCACGACAACCTCGTTGGCAGCCGCCACTTCGGCAACCCTGGCTGGCATTTCGGGCTCGGTCCGGTCCCCCGTCACGGTCTGCGTGGTCACGACAACCTCGTTGGCAGCCGCCACTTCGGCAACCCTGGCTGGCATTTCGGGCTCGGTCCGGTCCCCCGTCACGGTCTGCGTGGTCACGACATCCTCGTTGGCAGCCGCCCCTTCGGCAACCCTGGCTGGCATTTCGGGCTCGGTCCGGTCCCCCGTCACGGGCTGCGTGGTCACATCTTTGTTTGCAGTCGCCACTTCCGTATCGCTGACTGGCATTATGGGGTCGGTCCGGTCCCTCGGCACGGGTTCTAGTTGGGGGATCTCAGCTGACACAGCACTCACATCACTTAGCACAGTTGGATTCTCGAATAGCGTGGCACTCTTCACGCCTGGCCTGGTTTGATTTTCTGCTGGCGAGGCGCTCTTCTCGCATGATTCGGTTTGCTTCTCAGATGACGCGGCGCTCTTCATGCCCTGCATGGTTTGATTCTTGGCTCGTGTAGGCTCAGAGGAGGAGAGCAGTTTAGGAGACTTTTGCCATATGGGCCTAGCATTTTCTGACCGTCGGTGCGGGTGGTTTTTGTACGGCCGCCATGATAGAATGTCGGATAGTTCGTCTAACATGGCCAGTAATTTTTGTTGTCCTGTTCGGTTTGGATGGAGGCCGCCTTTGGAGATATCAGCCGGTGAGATCCACTTGTTGGTGTCAACGTAGATTGCGTCTAGAGTGCTACACACCCAGCTGATAGTGGAGTTGATTTTGTCAATTATAGGATTTGGCACATCTTTTCTTTATATTATGCTGGTATATGCAATAACTGAATTTGGGTATGTTTTTTTGCAGCAGTATATAAGTTGATATATGTTGTCCATAATTTCCATGCAGTCCATGGATTTAACCGAGTTTGTACGATTGTGGATGATTATGGTATTTACTTCTCTATTGTGGTCTGCGGGAGTGTTTTTTTCTTCTTCTACTATTTTTCTGATCTGGTGAGGTTGGCTTCCTGGGTATACTTTTAGTTGAAATTTTAGCGGGTCTTTTAGGCCTAGATACTGGCAACCTTTTAACATTGAATCACTTAGGACAACAGTTGTGGCCTTTTTCATGCTTTGTGTTTCTTCATTTGTGCCGATACAGTGTGTTTTCCCTGCATCCATTTTACTGTTGCTGGCCGTGGTAGGCGTAGGCATAGGCCTATGGTTCCAGGTGGTGCGATATTTGTTGGCCGTGATAGAACTATTCTGGAGATAAGGGAAGTTGTCATCTTCATGGTCGGCAAGTAGATCGAATCTATTTGGGTGCGAGAATGACTTGGGCCGTAGACTCGACTGTTGCTTGCTTGACCAAGGTGTTGACGCGGATAAACTGGGCCTACCAGCCTCTAATTTTGAGGTTATTGAGGATTCCGCTGGGCGTACCTCATTCTTCGTCCTATCAGGTCCTAGGCCTACTACTGGGCTTAGGCCCGGGTCTGTCCTAGACTCAAGGTTGCCTGTGCCTGACCTTGTCTTCACTGTTGGCCGCAAGTCATGCTTAGGCACAGGCCTGACAGTAGTCCTATGCTGGTTTGGACATTGAGGCAGGCTTGAGGGCCCTGGCCTAGCCTGTTGGGGGGACTGATTTCCTCCTGAATCTAGGCCTAGGCCTATGGTCTTGAGACTGGTCGTACTAGGTCTAATCATTTCGCAAGATAGGCCTAGCCTAGGAGTTTGGTCTATCAGGGTGTGTTCATTGCTGGGCTTTGAGAACAGGCCTGTAGGCCCGCGGAAGTGGCTTACATGTAGTTCTGTGACTAAGGCTCGTACCTGAGCTAGTTCCTCACATACCTTATTCATGTCTCTTGTCATATTTAACATCTGCAGGGCCATTTGTAGCAGCTCAGTTTTCTCCGTTTCTCGAAGGTGGTTCTTTGTTGTGTACTTTGTAGGCCTAGCGGATTGGTTTCCAGTACTTGAAGCCAATGGTTGACTGCTAGGCACACCATAACTCGCTGCTATGTTCTCGTTGTTTGTGGCGCGATAGCTTGCTGCTAAGTTCATGTTGTTTGCGTTATGAGTTCCGACACTTTGTAAGTTATGAGAGCCCCTGAGATACTGCAACAAAGTACTTTTGTCCGTGGAAGGAGCATTGATACCGTACTGAGTATTTAGAAGCGCTTCAGTGTATGTTTTCTTTCTTCCATTCTCAGCTAGGTTCCCTTGGCCGCCGACCATGCCACGGCCTAGGCCTAGGCCTACATTGGTCGTCGCACTGTCCACCTTTGTCACCGCCGCAACTGAGTCAATCCGACCTTTGTTTTCACTACCACCTCACTATTAGGTCGTTCCCTACTATAATTTCCACTTTTATCCACCAAATTGTCTGAATTAAACAAACTATTGCGGAAAATCACGGAACGACTTGGCGGATAGTTTGCGTCTTCCGCCATCTTGGACTTCAAGTGAACAATAAAGCCACAACCGGATCAGATCCATTGTACGTCGCGTAGGTCGTCATATGGGAGTCCAGCAAGGGAGGGCAGGGCCAAGTGGGAGGAGAAATATTCAGTGGGACAGTGGGGGGGGGGGGGGGGGGGAGGGACAGGGACTCCTTCCGTCACCACTTACGACTACAGAGTCACGCTGGTGTATTCTTCCCCGGGCCCAGACGGGCCTCGCGTTTGCTTTGAAGAGGTTGATGAGCATGTAATAAGGCCACGGTGAGTTTTTAGGAACCGGCTCGATCCTTTAAATCTCCCGGACAACGATCTGATGAGAAACTATCGGTTTCCTCGTCACGTAATCATAGAACTGTGTGACGAGCTCGAGCCAGTGTTGGGCAGGGCTACGGCTCGATCACATGCGTTACCAGTCCACACACAGGTGCTAACATCTTTACGACATATGGCACTAGCTAGCTTCCAAATTGTTTTGGGAAAGTGGCTGGGAAAAGGCCAGTCTAGCTGCAGCCGTGTCCTCAAAAGCAAGAGAGCAAGAGAGTGCAAGAGAGCATACAAGAACAATTAGATGTGACACTGCAAGGAGATCCCTCTTTAACAATGGATTCAGATTCAACGTTAACAAGTGAACCAGCTCTAGATCAGCCACGAGATTACACATCTCCACCAAGTGTGTTGAGCAGTACCATTAGAATTTTACAAACTTCACAGGGACCATTATTAGAGACAAATTTACATATTATTAGGGATGGTTATAATTTTTCAAAAATTACTAATCCTCGAGGTAACAGATTTGAATTTCACCTATCACTTATCACCTATTTTCAATCATTTTCGACACACAATTTTGTGTTTCATGGCTTCCTGCGACCGACCCATTTAAGTTGAAGAATTTTACAAGCAATAACATAACAACAAGACTTTCTTTGCAATTGCGACGACATTCTAGCAGACAGAGAAACACTATGGACTATCTGCTCTAAAATAGACTTCAGTATTAGTCTGTATTAGCATACATTTGCATTACTTAGTTCAGAGGCTCGGATGATTCGTACACAACCATCTATAAGTTATTAAGCTTGCATGGAAGGACATGTTAAAGCTTCCGTAGGTTTGTTGCAGCTGGGTTTTTAGAATACTTAGGCCCGGTTTCACCAAGTTGTCGTAATCCGTCGACCAACTAGTCCGCGGATCATGCAAATCGTCGATTTCTGATTGGCCAATAGAAATTTTCAACCACAGGCTACGCTATTATCAAATATCAAAAAGGCTGTGTGTTTTGTTTATCGCGCCATTTATAAGGTGTATACTACTACTACGTGTATTGCAATTCGCACCTCTTGAAATGTCTGCAAATAAATTTGTACGCAGCGCAAATTATAGCAAAGAGGAGAAATTATTTCTCCTCAACATTGTGCATACGTACGTAAAGATATTAGAGTCCAAGAAGTCAGATGCCGTCACATCAAAAGAAAAGGAGAGGACATGGGAGCTGGTAGCGGCGGACTTCAACGCGAAGTGCGGGAAGACGTTCCGAACCATCTCTTCCCTGAAAACGTGCTATGACAATATCAAAAAAAAAAAAAATGCCAGGAAACTGGAGGCTGACAAAAAAGCTGAAATATTTAAGACGGGTAAGTAAAATCTATTATTTACATTCTTCAAATACTTGTATTTTATGACATGGAAACGTCAAAGCAAAATACGAAACGAAGTTTGGGTCATGCAACAAATTGTTTTAGCATCGCAGCACACGCAACTAGACCTAGCACGCATCCTTATCTGTTTCAATAGGTCCTACCTTTTTCAATCTAATCGGCCGCGTGAGTCTAGACGAATTCGAACTAATTTGGCGCCTTCGACGGTCACGCGGACTCGCCCCTTTCCGTCCGTGGTTGAACATAACCTAAAAGTACAGAGGCGTACGCCAGACCTTCGGTGTTCGTTCTTTGATCATTTTGTGTTTACTGTTTACCGACGTAGGCCCTTTGCTCACCTTTCAGAGGAGATAGATATTTGGGCTTAACGTCCCATCTTTTTGCAACTTTGCTAATCGAGACGATGAATGGGTGATAACCCAGGTGAAGACGTTTGGAGGAAAGTGAAACGGGAGGGAAAGGGCGGATGTAGGCCTAGGGCCCTAGGCTGCACTTCGTGTGACTTCTCCTCGACCTTACACGACGGGATGAGCCTTGCGTCCAATTTTAAGGTGCGCGATTGCCGCCATCGAGGTTTGGATGGAAGGCAAGAAGACCACAATCTGATTTACAACCAGTCGTCAGACCGGTAAGCGTTGCATAAGCTGTGTCCCGCGGTGCACTGGTCTATTGGTGCGCACATGACTATATCTGGTAACCTCTCCTGATTGGCTAGTACAACACGATACGGTAGTGAGGTTAAGTGTCCATATGCAAGTCGGAATTGTGAAAATACACCTGTGACTGTACCCTTTTTGGAGAGAGTAAATGGCCAACTTTTTTTTAAAAGAAATCATAATTATTATTAAGTACAGGGACAGATGCTCTTAATACAACGCAACTTCTGTCACTTTGTTGTGTACACATTCAAAGATAGATAGATATTTGGGCTTAACGTCTCATATTTTTGAAACTTGGCTAATCAAGACGATGAGTGGGTGAAATATGTTCACAGACGTCAAGGTTTTTAAAATGTTCATCGACTACTCCTTCATTGACGACATGTTACAAAAACTAAGAGATTCACTTAATTCCAAGAACCTCCCCCCCTCGCTTGACCATGCTCTCGTTGATGTTGATTTATATCTGTGGCCTCGTTGCTCGCTCAGGTGTTATTGATGCTCAGACTTGTGTCTCCTGCTACCGTTGAAGCGTTATGATAATCTCAGATCACTGGCGCCTAACATCCGGTGTGATTCCACTGTACTTGGCAGCTAACTACCCAATTTTAACGATAAATACAAAAAAAAAAAAATACTTTGTCTTCTCCATTCATTATGACTGTGTCAGCATCCTCATTATAACATAACACATCACTTAATTAGAATACACCGTTATACTGTGAGGACCCGAGTGAGAGGGTCTTCCTATTAGTATAAGAGAGGGTTCTACGGGGTAGGTGGCCCGGCTTATCACGAAAACACAATATTAATTAAGGTTTATTAGAATAAATGGGCGGCGAAGGCAAGATTGGCGGACAGCGCGCAGCTTCCTAACCTCGCCCTGGTTCGATTGTACTGCCCAACAACCCCCGAGACAGAGGGCTGGCACCCGCGACCCTCCCTCTCCCCCCACCAGCGGTGGGAGCGAGGCTGCGGCGTGGTTTAGCCATGTTGACGGGCGTACCCTTACAATACTCTTACTGCCTAGTTTACATATGAAATTATCCTGGACTTTCAGGTTGACATTGGTACACCTTGGTTGATATGTGACAAAATCAATACATCTGCCCACCCCTATTATTCATACTTATTCATTATGCAATGTAAAAGCAAGGGTTTTTGCATATTTTTATATATTTTGTCATTTCAGAGACTATTGTGTAGTCCAATTTCATACCGAGGGAGAACGCCCACTAAATGTGGTCCCTCAAACATGGTTGACAAAAAACAGAACTCACGCATTCTGACCCAATTGTTCAGATACAAAACGGTGGAAGGCCACACGTCAAATATGGAAGCCAGACAGCGACTGGTCTTGCTGCCAAGTTCAAGTTCGTTGCCTATCAAGTAAGTATGATTCAGTTATGTTTTGGAGCTGGGTGGATCTTTTCAGATGTACCTGGGGCATAAATCTACAGTTTGCAGAGTCTGAAAAGTTTCACATAAGCAGATAGACCCAACTGGAGCAAGGCCATAATGTCGTATAATTGGAACTTATATTTTCAAGTGACCTATTTAATGTCTGTCTAGGTTCTATGATGGAAGCTATTGAATGATTAATGGGGCTTAACGTCTCATATTTATGCAACGATGGCTAATCGAGACGATGAGCGGGTGATAAAATACTACAAAACAATGACTAATCAACTGTGTTATCCAGTGATCTGTCTGATTTGGAGAATCAGAAACACATGAGGTTACGAAATAGTGTAACCACGAAAAATCTCATTCCAGAACTTACGATATTGTACGAGATTCTGACCAATCGTCAACTGACTCAAACCAGTGCGACAACTCTATACACTCACTAAATACAAGTGGTGCTAGTCCTAATATTCCGTTTATCACCTTAAAACCAGCCACACCACCTTTATTTTCCCCACCAAAGACATCATCTGTGGTTTGTCAATGTCAAATGCAGCACCGAGTGGCAACCGGTGGTTGACCGTCTGTGTCTGATCTTCCAGAAGATCCACACCTAGATTTGGCAAAGCCACACCTACTTCTAGGTGTGGAGAGCGAGTTTGACTCCGACGCTGTCACGTTGAGCTCTACCGCGGCTGTGGTTGAGGCCCGGCCGGCCTCAGCTCCGGCTTCATTCGCTCCTCCAAGGGGAACCAATTCAGCTTGAAGATGAGGATGGTACGTCATATTTTAATTACCACTCCCATAATTTGAGTGCAAAATATCGAAATTTGACCTAATAAGGGAACGGTATAACCAGAGGATGACAGTGCGGTCTGCCCCCCAGGTTGTATTGCTGAGTATTCGTAGGATATTAAGAGACTTTGAGCATTTGGATTAAGGTTGTTGAACATGTGGTTTCCAATTAAGTTTTGTGTCAAAAAGCATTCCTAAGAAGCGAGCAACTTCTGAAAACAATAGGTCTTGACCTCCCATCTTTAGATTTGGATGTGAGCAAATTCCACGACGACGGCTAAAGTAAATACTTGTTGATTTTACATCTCATTGTCAATAAACATTACGTGCTCTATATTATGTATATATTATTGTTTTGTTGTATGTTCTTATGTTCCTATGTTCTTTGTACTGCGGGCTGAAGAGAGTCCCCGCCTGTTGGGGAACTCTACAAGAGCCGTCCTTATATTCATATAAACTGTAAGGACATACGTTAATAAATAAATAAAAATAAAACAAATCAAGTTCACAAAGTTGGTGTGTTTTAGAAGGAGTTTCAAAGCACAATAGTTGGCCAACCAACCCTATCTTGCAATACTATTTAGAAATAAGTTGCTCACTTAGATCAGTCATGTACAAAAGAATGATATGATTATCTTTCCGAGCACCTAAGCCTAGCCCATGTAAAGTGGATAAAAACAAGGTAGGCCTAGCCTACCAGTAGTTAACCCTTTACTCAACCATACTAGTGGTTTACCCAACCTATAGTTGCCTGGGCTCACCCATGGAGGTAAGATCTTAGCTTACAATTTATAGGCCCTACTACCTTCACATGTAAACCGCCAAGGTAGGCCTTCCTAGGCCTACCCAATTTGTGAAGGGTATGTCTTATTAGATATTAAAATTAAAATCAATAACTGCTTTTAGGTAGTAGGCCTACCAGTAGGGCCACAGACCATGACACTTATGTGTCTCTCATTAAAGCTTTTCGCGGCTTTGTCATTTTTTGCAACGGGCTGTTACCAGAAGGCAATTGCTCAAGCCCATACAATTGCCATGTCACAGAAGTTGGTGAGCAGGTCACAACAGCCATCTTTAATTTGTTGTTACAAACGTCAATTACATTTTCAACGACAAGAATTGAACAAGCTGCAGTAAAAGCAAGGTATGTTTTTCTAGGCATATAGACCTAGAGGTAAATAGTAAATAATATCTTTAATAATTTATTTTCTAAACAAGGATTCATTTTGACTTTTAAACTTGTAACCTCAATTATAACATTTGCACTTTAACTCAATATTATTACCCATCCCTCTATCAGATGACAACAGAGGGTGCTATGGGCCGGGTTGAAGGAAATTCAATAACAACTTAAAATTAAGAAAGTATCTTTAAAATTGTGAAAGCCTACCTCTTTTTCCATGCCCAAGTGCATCTGTACTAGTACTTTCATTTGTGTTTCTCAGCTCTTTTCTATATATGTAGGCTCAAGGTATTGAACACAGAATATAGCATTTTGGTCTTCAGGGAAATTGACGATACGTTTAGTTCACAAATAAAACATGATTGATTGCTATTTGGGCTTAACGTCTTATATTTTTGCAACTTGGCTAATCAAGACGATGAGTGGGTGATAATGAAGATAAAATAGGGGGCTCTTTGGAGGAAAGGGGCAAGTAGGAGGGCGCGCGAGGAAAGGGGATTGGGGTGTGGACTGCACTTCGTCTGACTTCTCCTCTTCGACTAGTCGTCTTTTGTCACTCAACTTACTTGAAAGTTTGCGATACACCTATAAGGGCAGCGACTTGCAGGACTGTGCCTACTAACATAGCAACATATGACAGAGGCCTGCCGCATAGACGTTGGTACCAATTTCAAGAGAGAACTGACAACTTAGTATAAAGCAATACTCATCCACTTATTCTCTCTTATTCGAATACGTCTCATCTCATGTCGAAAAAGTAAAGCACGAGTTTGCGATTCTGATGTGCATTCGAAATCAATGACAACCGGAAGTTATGATCTTACGAAAAATTAAAATCGAAAAGAAGTATTGACCAATCAGGACAGTCCGACAGGAAATGCGGGAAGTCAAGCAGCAGTTTGGTTGTGATCAAGAAAAAGCGCGTCAAGTCTAGTCCTGAGTTAGTGGGGTTTGTAGTGCCGTAAGTAAATCCAAGTACACTTTGCCTCCAAAAAGTGTCAGAATAAGCGAGTACCAAAAAGAACTTCTTGCAGACTATATGCAAAAATATCCAGAATTTGCTTCTGGACGGTTTTCTGGCCCATTGGGCAGACAAAGAAAAACAGAAATGTGAGAGCTTTTGGCGAGTATTTTAAACGCAGATGGCGCAGGAGCGCAAAAATCTGCAGAGAAGTGGAATAAGGTAAGCAAAATTTATCTTGGTCCTTAAAAGTGTTTATTCTAATATAATCTGAAACACTTCCTACGTCTAGGCTAGGCCTACCCCCTTCAAATCTGAGGCTTACTAGGCCTAGGCCTATCCTACAGGGTACTTTTATGGTAGGTAGGTCCTAGTGCCTACGATAAGAGTAGGCATCGACCCTAATAGGCTAGGCCACTTGGTAAGCCTAGGCCTCGGATTTGCAGGTGATAGGTGTTTATTTAGCTGCAATAGCTATTATTGTCACACATACATACACTTTCACTACTATCTTATTATAACTATCAATTAAATATGCAATATACTTACAAATTATTTTTACTAAGCTTATCAAATAATATTTCTAATTGCACATTTGATGTTCAAATACACATTTTTTAGCTTCTGATTAAAATTTTGCAAAGTTTTTTATTTTAATATTTTTTATATGTCTGGGCAGATGGTCAAACATTCTTAATCCAGCATAAAATATGGACCACATATGGTCTAGGCACCGACATGTTATTTGTTGGAACACATCATACTTGAAACGTAATCCTGATACATTGTCATTTTGTTTTCAGACATGGGGTGTCAAATACGAAGGCCAAAGCCAGTGAGCTGAAACGCCATGCAGCTGGCACTTGGGGGGGGGGGGGCAACCAGTTCTGTCTAGGGGTACAGATTTGGAGCTGCAATTACTGGAATTTATGGGCATCCATACTGCTTTCGGTGATGGAACCCAGGAAGCCGGATTTGGACAGGTAGGCTACCTCGTGCAATTCTTGTGTAGGCTAAAGCTAGTAGAGACAGATTCTCACAGAAAACTAAGGACAAGAAATAAGCCTAGTGACTACGGCTAATGACTAGCCATCTTGGTTCACACAAATAAACTAGAACAACAATCAAATGAATACAGCGACAATGGTAGCTTTTTTATTTTATTGGTTCTCACAAAGATATCTACTTTCAAATTTGATCTACTAGAAAATGGATTAGGCTAAGGCCAGAAGTTAAAAGTTCGTTTCTTAGCCATAGCGTAAGTCACTAGTTTAATGTGGAAGCTAGGCCTAGTACACGTTTCCATAAATTCAACTTCTAGCAATAATCTTGAGCCAATTGGTGAATCTGTCTTTAGGCTTTTTTTGACACTCTGAACAATCAGGTGCAGTGTTACAATTGTACTGCGGTAACAGCTTTGAATCTTATTTATTTATTTCATGTCTATCCAATTCAGTTATAACAACTGATTTACAATGGAGGACCTTAAATAAAACTAGGCTATGTAAACAATTAACAATAATGAAATCATAAATTACAATAACAACAAAAACAAAACGAACTACTGTACTATATATTAAGAAAAATCAAGAACAAGAAAAAATAATTTCGAAATGAAAACAAAGCAAGTGGAAATGCATTATATTAAATAAAAAAAAAATGTATGTAAATAAGAAAGTACAGGACAAAAAATGCGAAACAAAAATATATATATATACAAGTGAAAGAAAAAGAAGAAAAAACATCGAAAGAAGAAAAAGAGAAAAAAGTGATTTTAACAGTCCCAGCTCAAACGAAAATGAGGATCACAAAAAATCAGAACTGCAATCTGGGAAAAATAAAATTTCACGTAAAAGCAACCTATCACGTCCTACTCATTCAAGAGCCTAACGTCGACTGACTATTGTCAGCCGAGGCGCGCGTTGTCTGTATACCCACTGCTGTAGAAGGTGGAGGTGCGGGGCGGCGCGGTTCTATTGTTAAATTTTAGGGCTGGGCCATGTTGCATGAAGAAAGCACTGGTGCGGTGGCGTTTGGTTTTTACTAAAGGTGCAATTGAGGGACAATTTGAGTTTCGTTTGAGTGGTTTGATGACTTAAGATGAAACCGTTGAGTGAGAAATATATTACGTGTTGATTAATATAACATATTATGTAAGATATTCAATATATTTCTCGCCCAACGGGTGAAACTCTTCCCTAGTAATTGCAATCTATGCAGCCAGTGTTCCTGTGTCCATCTCAGCTACCGACCTGTGAGGTTCACCGCGGTTCACCATCGTGATCGGGGAAACAGTTTTACCACGAGGTCTTGGAACCTTCAAGGAACGGACCGAGCGTCAGCCAGCAGCTTCCACGCCGTGCCAGAGTCAATTACTTGGGAAACTTAACAGCACGAAAACTGAAGAGGACGACGATGACAAGACTTATTTTTACTCTCACTACTACTTAATGCTTCGATCAAAATGGTCGAAAGAATGAAACTAGGCCAAGCAAAAAAGTATCTTATAACATGGCAAATGACAAACATTCCTCGAGATTGGAAAAATCATTTCTTTAAAAATTCGGACAACAAGATACAGGTCTTCAAATTTATCTTTTATCACCATGGAAAAGTGAGATATTTGCATGCCGACTATTGAATTAAAAACTGTTTGTGGTATGAGAAGACATAAGTACGGTTCTAGATGGTGTCACCGCTATCTCAAACCTCGTCACAAGAAGAAGCCGATACAAAGGTCATCCTTCATTGTCAGCACGCTGTAAGTACTTGTAAACAATCGCCCAAATCTCTAACATATATTATTACGTTCAAGTTTATTATATTTTTTTCATTTTTATCTATGATATATTTTAAATTGTAATGGCACAATTGTATTTTCGATGTTTAACTGTACCCATTGTATGTAAATATGTAATGTATATTAGCGAAAGCTAAATAAAAATACACCACTACTACTTCAATAATATTGTCAGAAGCCCAGATACTAATGTAATTTTACTTTAGGGCGGCCACTTGTTGCGCCTACGCACACTCTAGAGTCGTCAAGCATGGTCAAGTGAGCCGTGGGGTTAGCTCCAACCGTTCGAAGCATCATGTTGTTCGATGGTGATAAATATTGTGGTTTTCTGTTTCCTAACGACAAAAACTTTTTTTGGGTATCAGTCTTTCATATGCAAAGAGGCGAGCGATACTGTATCAAGAAAAAGTAGTGAAAGTAAAGTGGCCGCTGTGGGAGTCACATATGGACTGCAAAGAACATTGATCGATTGATTAATAGGGGCTTAACAGGGAAAGATAACTCTACGTCTATAAACCGCACAAAATTTTCATTTTTAGATTATATCTCAAGAATGGGCTTCGAAATCGAAAATCTGAATCAACAGCGCACTGCGGTTTGGCAAGCCTTACACACTGAATGCTTTAAGTTGTGTCTTACCATCAAGTTTGTTTGCTAACAGACTCACAGGTCGAGGTGGGTCCCTCTTCGTGGTGACCGGTGCCCGCAAAGAGGGCTCTCGTGCACATCTTTAATCATCACTTTCTTCATTTTGCCTTCATCATCCTTTCTCTTCTTACTTTCATTACCTTCTTCCTCATCCGTGCCGTCGTCTCTGCAATCCAAACGCCCACCAGTCCCCCCCCCCCCCGAAATGGTTTGTTTACGGCTTGTTCCCCTTATGACGACCCTAGCAATGATTAGGTTATGATTCGACTCTCTGATTGATTTGACAGCACTTGGGCTTGGGCACAGATTGCGTCGGTTGTATGCCCAGTGCATGAGGTCCCTCTAGGCACCGTCCCAGGGCCGGGGGCCAACTGCACTGTTAGAAGGCTGATTGCGTCTGTGTCCCATCCGGACGTGAAATAAGCACTTTCCTACATACCTCCTGATGCACGCAGAAATCGTAAACTGGCTCTACTTCATGAATGGTGTATGTTGTCATGTCTAGCAGCCCCATGAAATAGACCCTGTTCCGTTTACAAGGCCCTATGTGGTAGAACCAACACGGGTTAGTTGAGTCTGTCATTCCGGGAAACTTTTGTAGGTTGTCTCCAATCAACCATGGCTTCGAGCACAAACCACGCCCCTGGGAACCCCCCTCCCCCTTCAATCTCACACACCCTCGCCTTAAAAAGCAACAAACGTCCCCGATCTTTGTTCGACACCCCAATCACGCTAGACACTGTACTTAAATCATTCACTACTACTGAAACTCAGCCACGATTTTTTATTATTCAACGAGAGGACGAAAAATCGTTTCTTACATAGTCGCCCTTTGTAATTGTCAAAGCTCTTCAATGTATTGCAGGCACCGTGAAAAATGCCAGAAAGCTACGAAATGGCACTATTCTAGTGGAAACGACTTCGGATAAACAATCCGAATTATTATCCAAGGCAACGTCATTCGGTAACCGCTACAACATCTCGGTTAAGCCTCATACCAGCCTTAACACATCCAAGGGAGTCATAAGATGTCCCGATTTAATGTACGCAAGCGACGAAGAGATAAAAGAAGAACTTGCCTCCCAAGGTGTTATTGATTTGTACCGTAATAAATCACGTATTGATGGTCAACTTAAGCCAACCGCCACAATTATTCTCACCTTCAGAACCCCCAAACTCCCGAACAAGATAGTTGCTGGTTTCCACATCCTGGACGTTAAAACCTACGTACCTAATCCCATGAGATGTTTTACCTGCCAAAGATTTGGTCATACAAAAAACCATTGCAATAATGCGCCTACTTGCCGGGTTTGTGGTCTTGATTACCATGAAGACACTGCCTGCACATCCCCAACAAAATGCGTTAATTGCCAAGGCCCCCACATTGCCTCCTCCCGAGATTGCCCGAAGTGGATAGAGGAGAGGAAAATACAAGGAATAATGGCCCTAGAACGGGTCCCAATCAATGAGGCAAAACGTAGGTACAACGTCATGAAGCCACCCACAAACTTACCTTTTTCATTTGCACATGTTGTCGCCAGCAAACATGCATCATCAACAGCTCGCAATGAAATTAAAGATCAAGAGAATGCTCAACTAAAGGAGACCATCAAGACGTTGCTTGAGGTCCAAAAACAACTGCAACAACAACTTGCTGAACAAGCTGAGCAAATGAAAGAACAGCGTGACCAAATCCAGGAACTGATATCGATCATTAAACAAAAAGAAACGCCGAATTTGACGAAAGAGAATGTTAAAGGAAACCACGAACAAAGTAAACCTGCACCAGAGTATATTAAACCAAACCCCGAACAGAATACCAAAGGCAATTCGAAATCTAGGCGTCTGAAAAGGACCCCACAAGCTCCCATTCACGGATCCTTTTGGCAGAAGGTAGGCGGTAGTCCATACGCTTCATCACTGGAAGATGACTTGATCAGTGATGAGATGATGGACCAAGACCCCGCGTCACTAGCTTTATCTCAGTTTTTTAAGAAAGGTACAAACAAAAAGAAATCTTAAAAAACTTGACTAAAGATCAAAGTTTTATTAAAGTTTTAACATGTATGTTTTACTGCAGTGGAACGTAAGAGGTTATTTTACGCGGTCTGAAGAGATCAAGCTTTTAACCTCCAAGGAAAACCCCACTATTTTATGTCTGCAGGAAACCCATTTTAAAACTACCGACAACCCAAGGCTACGTGGCTATACATTTTACAGATTTGATGACGACTCGGGAGAACGGGCTCAGGGAGGAGTTGCTACTATCATCCACGACAGCATCTATGCAGAATACTTACCTCTTACAACACCTTTGCAGGCGGTAGCTGTCAGAGTAGCTTTTCCCAGCCAAGTTACTCTATGCAACATTTATCTTCCACCCACGACTGTGATATCTAAAACTCTAGTCACAAATCTTTTAAATCAACTACCACGTCCTTTTATTATTCTTGGAGATTTTAATGCACACAATATTTTATGGGGGAGCACAACATGCAATCTAAGGGGTGTTTTAATAGAAGAGATTTTAACATCTCACAACTTGATTCTCCTTAATAATGGAAAACCAACCCATTTTAGCACTGCGAATGGGTCTTCCTCATCAATAGATCTGACCATTTGTTCACCATCCGTTGCACTGGACGTCGAATGGGACGTCTCGCCGGATCTCTGTGGAAGCGACCATTTCCCAATTATAACCAGTTTATTACACCAGATTTCAGTCAGGCAGAGAGCTCCCAAGTGGGACCTGAAACGAGCTAACTGGGACATGTTTAAGAAACTTGCTGTTTTTAACGAATTCCCATTCACTTACATACAGGACCATGTGAATCATGTCACAAACACCATCCTCTCCGCCGCCAGATCCACCATTCCACAAACATCAATTCACCCGCTGCGACTTCCAGTTCCATGGTGGAACAACGAATGCAAAGAAGCTATTAAGAGTCGACGAAAGCTTTAAAAAGGTTCAATACATGGCAAACCGAAGAGAACCTTGCCGCATTTAGGAAAATGCGGAGTAAAGCCAGCTTCATTATAAGAAAAGCCAAAAGGCAATCTTGGCACACATATGTGTCTTCAATCCCCCACCATACACCCTCCTCAAGAGTTTGGGATAAAATTAGAAAAATATCGGGCAAGCACACCTTTTTAAGCCCTTCTGGCGTCAAGGTCAATACCCAAATTGCCACTAGTCAGATCGATATCGGTAATGCATTTGGTCAGCATTATGCACAAGTCTCCAGTTCATCAAACTACACAACAAAATTCATTGAACATAAATCAAAGGAGGAAAGGAAGACGTTGGACTTCTCCAATAACGATGAACAGTACAACCTTCCCTTTTCAGATCACGAATATTTCTCGATATTAAAAGATCTGAAAAACAACGGCCCCGGTCCTGATTTTATTCATAACGAAATGCTCAAACACCTCTCATGCTCATCACATCAGTATATCCTAAATATGTTTAATCGGATGTGGCTTGAGGACGTATTTCCTGAATCCTGGCAGGAAGCCATAACTGTACCCATTCTAAAGCCAGGTTAACCCAAAGAAGAACTCTTAAGTTATAGGCCGATATCATTAACAAGTTGTCTGTGCAAATTATTTGAAAGGATGATAAATAGAAGATTGATGTGGTTCCTAGAGAGCAAAAACCTCATTGCACCCGAACAATCTGGTTTCCGACGAGGGCGATCTGTTGTGCACCATCTAGCCCGGCTAGAGATTTACATTCAAAACGCATTTTTATTAAAACAACACGTGGTGGCGATCTTTTTCGATTTAGATAAAGCATTTAGATAAAGCAAATCTAATATGAAGTTTCTGGACATCGTTACCCGTTGGCCTGGCTCGGCCCATGACTCGCACATCTACAATAACAATGAGCTGAGAAGGCATTTACACAATGCAAATCTACCTCCTTCAACCTGGCTGCTTGGCGACAGTGGTTATCCTCAGGAGTTCCGCCTCATGGTGCGAGTATTGCGACCTGTTACACAGGAAGAACGGCATTACAACGAACGTCACAGGTCAACAAGGAATGTTGTTGAAAGGGCATTTTGATTGATCGACTGACATCTCTTTGTTGCAGTTCTTTGTAATTAATGGTTGTTTATTCTTTGTTTTTATTAGTCACTTGTTTTTTCCTTCTCCGGATTGATTGATTGATATTTGGGCTTAACGTCTCATATTTCTGCAACGAGTCTAATCGAGACAATGAGTGGGTGGTATATGAAGATGAAATATAGAGCTATTTGGAGGAAAGGGGCAATGAGAGCTAGTTTTCAATCATTAAAAATGAAGTAATGATAAAAGGTTTGTGTATCGATTCGTCTGATTTACATTGGTCCTCCGGGCCGGCTGAAAGTAGCAAGGATCGGCAAGACGCAAGTTCTGTAACTGGGTCCATTGTCTGTGTGGTAGTTCTTCACGTGGCGAGTTATGTATCACACTGGACACCACGTTAAAGAAGACTGTAAGCCAAGGTGGGTCACCGTGTTGCTGTATAAGAGCGACCGTGGTTGATGGGCGTTGAAACGCAGTGAAGCCACCAATTCCGATAATAGGTCCACCATGTGATGATTGCAGTCTAAACGAAAAGAGGTCTAGGTCTAGGTCTAGGCCCGCCTACCAGGCCATCAGCATAGTGCTATAGGCCTACGCATAACCTCTCCCATTAGGTGGGCGTAGCTTCTATAGGTATAGTGCTAGGCCTATGTGTAGGGCATACTAGGCCGTCAGTCTGGTGCAATCGCTTCCTCCCACTCATCTTGTGTAACGTTACATCTCCAATGATTGATTGATTGATTAATGGGGCTTAACGTCTCATATTTATGCAACGATGGCTAATGAAGACGATGAGCGGGTGATAATGAAGATGAGAAAGATGATAATGAAGAATAAAGCCACATCCGAATCAGATCCATTGTACGTCGCGTGAGTCGTCATATGGGAGTCCAGCAAGGGAGGGCAGGGCCAAGTGGGAGGAGAAATATTCAATGGGACAGTGGGGGGGAAAGGGGTTAGGGGTGTGGACTGCACTTCGTCTGACTTCTCCTCCTCGACCAGTCCGGCTTGGGAGGCCCTACCAGAAGCATACGCTTCCGCCGGCATAGCTCTCGGGATCAACAAAGCACGCAAACCTGCCCACCACGATAAGGTGGCAGTCCCTGGGCAGGTTTACATCTCCAAGCTAGTGAGGCAAGTGAAATACATTGTCACCCACTTTAACCAGCGTGCGAGCGCGACACACGAGCTACACCAGGCTCAACGCTCTGAGGGTAAAATGGAGTCGTCATACGAGGTCAAGATGGCGGCAGTGTAACGTTGTGAGCGCGTACGCACCGTGTTTTTGACTCGATTTTGGTGGTTTTTATTGCGTTTTGGAGGTTTTAGTTGGTGGTTTTGTGTGTAGTTAAGGTGGTAGTTGAAGTGTAATTGTTAGGAGTGTAAAGTGTGAGGTGTGTTTGTGAAGTGATTGTGAAGTGAAGGTGTTCCGCGTGTGTTGTGTGGCAGCTTAGGCCTACGCCCAGGTTAGGACAATGCCTAGTTGGTTGTGAACGCGTGAGTGTATGTATGTGAGTATATCTGTGGAGTTGGGGATAACTGGTGAGTGAGTTTCCTTCTGTTTTATATTCTCTGATACTGTGGTTGGTCACCGTCAGGGCCACCTCAGTTATCTTGATTAGTTGGGAAGTAGCAGTGTTCTTTTTCTTCTTGAGTGAGTCTGCGTGAGCTTGTAGGCCAGTGTTGCGATGGCTGGAATGAAAGAGCTGAGTGTGTCCGTGTCTGTGGAGGTTTGCAGTAAGGTGTGTGGTGTGGTGTTAAAAGATGGTGTGAGTGCGGTGGGGTGTGAAGGTGTGTGTCGGATGTGGTTTCATGTTGAATGTGCAGGAGTGGCCAAAAGGGTGTATAAGTTGCTAAATGATGAGAAGCTGGGTGTGGTGTGGAAGTGTGGTGACTGTAGGATGGGTAGGCCTACTGGTGATAGGGGTGAGGATGTTGGCAGTGAAAGATATGCAGGAGGTGAAGAGTGATGTCCAGGGCATGAAGGAATGGTGCAGATGTAAGAATGGAAGGATGGATGTGAATGGAGGTGGGGTGCAAGGAGGTGCAACTGAGGAGAATGTAAGTGAAGGTATGACCGAGGGGGTGAATGGTTACAGGACAAGTTAGGAAATGGAGGTATGTGGAAGATAGGTAAGGGAATGTGGTAAGGGCTTATAATTGTGTTACAGCAATGGTGGGGGCGAGGTCGGATTTTCACGGACGACAACCACGTGGGAAAATTGCGTCGTACACTTTCCCAGCCAGGTTTGGTCCACGAGAACCCCGATATGTCGGTATAGTAAATTGGGGCATTAAGAGGCATGGCCTCACGGACCATTTAGACACCCAAATTGGAAATTATTCAATACCCACGTGCATAAGGAGATTGATTGATTAATGGGGCTTAAGGTCTCATATTTATGCAACGATGGCTAATCGAGACGATGAGCGGGTGATAATGCCTGGTCAACTTTTATCCAGCATGCTGAGAAGCTAATAACGTACCAAATGCCGCCGGCAATTCTGCAGCATCATATCATTGCTGACTCCCACAAATGTGTGACGTCCAAGATATTTGCAATATCAGGTGAGATAATACGTTTTTTCTTAAATCTGAACAAAATTATGTGCATGGTTGGTCACAATTATCGTCGTAATATGCCAAAAGGCCTCCCGAATATGGCTGTATCAGTGATATCACTCATGTGACTATGTAAATTGTAAACTACCTATAGGCTACTAGCAACACCAAAAGACAACAATGAAACAAATGAATTGAATCGATGGACAAACAACAAGCTAAAACTTGTTGTAGGCTTTCGCGGCCCGAGTCAATATTAATACTTCTTGGCTGTCGGGTGTCGCCGTGTCGGTCGTTTATTAAAACCTGACGTTTCGGACTAATTGCATAGTCCATCTTCAGAGGCCACGACTGAGCTAGTTCTCGGTCAGGAGGAGGAACTACGGGGGTTCTGGGGCTGAGGGCTGGTGTCCCGGGGGGGAGGGGGGATTTTATGCATCATACATGAGGATTTTAAACAAAAGCCTTTTGTTGTAGCTTTGTTTTGTGGCACAGCAAAACCCCCAGTTGAGGCCTTTTTAAATGACTTTGTAAATGAACTTGCTAGCCTAAAAGAAAATGGTTTATCTTATCAGAGCTCCGAGTAAACAGTTTAGGTTAGACTCTTTTGTTGTGACACACCAGCAAAGTGTTTCATAAAATGCACAAAATCATTCAACGGCTATTATGGGTGTGACAACTGTTCGCAGAGAGGCGTTCATTTTGGACGGGTGACATTTCCTGACAATGACGCACCTCTGAGAACAGATATTTCGTTCAACGAAATGGCTAATCCTGACACCACAAGTCTGTATCACCTTTAACAAAATTAAACATTGGACTTGTGAGTAAATTTCCATTAGATCCTATGCATCTCATTTACTTAGGTGTTGTGCGACGGCTCATAATGGCCTGGAAAGATAGAAGTAGCGCTCAACGTTTGCCTTTGAGGAGCCTTGACCACCTGAGTGCCAGTCTGCTAGGAGCCCAGTCCTACTGGCCATCCGAATTCAATCGACAACCGAGGTCATTGTCTGAAGTAGAGCGTTGGAAGGCGACAGAATATCGCCAAATGTTGCTGTACTTGGGTTCAGTTTACTTGAAAGAGGTTCTCAGCGATAAATTTTATCACCACTTCATGCTTCTATTCTGTGCGTCTACAATCCTTGTTTAAGAGTCTCTTAATTCTGATTTAAATGACCATGCAGATACACTTCTACGACTTTTTGTAACTGAAGCTGCTACTTTGTACGGCAATGAGTTTTTGGTTTACAATGTTCACAATCTTGTCCATCTTTGCAGTCATGCCAAACTGTTTGGTGCACTTGATACATTCAGTGCATTCCCATATGAAAACTTCCTTTTTAGCTTGAAACGTATGCTGCGGAAAACAACTGACCCCCTACAACAAGTCTGCAGGCGTTTAAGGGAATATGAGTATGTTGATAATGTGAAGTGCAGCTCTGATGAAGAGCGATTCTTCTCTGTTGTAGATAGCAGTAGAATTGGGCACAAGAATGGACCATGTGATGGATTAGATGGTACCCACTACAATAAAGTAGTGGGTCCAGAGTTCCGACTTGCATCTAATGGCCGTGACTCTTATGTTTATCTTGCTAATGGCCATATAATGGCGTCGTTAAAAACTAGCAAGCAGAACTAAGACATAACGCCGGAATAGAATATACCTCTAACAGACATCCCTACAACGTCAACTCACATTCATCACGCCAACTACAGTAGACCTAAAGCAGTGAAGAGTTACAACATATTCACTAGTCATGTGCTATCCTGGGTGTAGGGTTAGACAACTAGTTGATCCGGCCTAGGATGTTGTCCCATATTTAAATAAACTTATTTTTTATGTTGGTACAAGATTGATCGATGATGGGGCTTAATGTCTCATATTTGTGCAGCAATGGCTAATCGAGACAATGTGCTGGTGATAGTGAAAATGAAGAAGATTATGATGAAGAAAACAGCCACATCCGATAAGATCCATTGTACGTCGCGTGGGTCGTCATACGGGAGTCCAGCAAGGGAGGGCAGGGCCAAGTGGGAGGAGAAATATTCAGTGGGACAGTTGGGGGGGGAGAGGGACAGGGTCACTTTTCGTCACCTTTTACGACTAACAGAGTCACTCTGGGCCCATTCTTCCCCGGGCCCAGACGGGCAATGTTGGTACAAACATCATTTCATCTTACCAGTCAGTGGACAGTATTGTCACTGATTTCAAAATTCTCATAAATTCTATTCAATCCGTTAATAAATCCATAACCATATTTGTTTCATGTGTAATACCACGCCGTGAAAACCGATGTGAGCTTCTCAAGGATAACGGGTACAAACGCCTAAATATCAAAGTGGCTGAGGTCAATCGTCGTTTAACTCAGGTGTGTTGCTGTCTAGGTCACAACAGCTTCTTCTAATAATTGAAAGTATGTTTTTTTTATATGGTATTTGTATGATAATACTGATAACAATTGATGTGCAAGTGTATGTGTACATGATTATCTACTACATCTATGGTGCAGTTGTCATTAGAAGGTAATAAGCAGTTATTTTACTTGACCAATTCAGGTCGTAGGTCTAGGCCAATTATCCGTTGAGGTAATAAGATACCCTCAAATGATAATTTGTAATTCATGAAGTTATGAACTCGGGCTAAGATTACTCGCTCAGTTTCAAACGATAGCGGAGGAAGGTTTTTTTATTTATTAAGCTTGTAAACGTTGATATTACGAAAGTTACACCTTTCGAACACCTAAGGTAAGACCATGAACACCTAGAGTAATTATGTCATAGTGAAGTTCTGCCCGATATTGTAAAGAATATGATCACTTTATGGTCTTCTTCTGTTCTTTCGATATAAGTTATTGGCCGCTCTACCGGATGTGTTGCAATCCTAACAGGATGCATGCACAAGTTGAGTGTACTCGCGGAATGTGCATGTGTCAGTGTTTCAACACTTTGTCGGGAGTGGGCAACGAACGGGTATCGTGAGAACACCTTAGTCAGTTGGACTTTGTTTTATTAAAGTGTACAACGGTGGCAGGCCCCCACTTTATTGACACAGAGATGAGGAAGAGCGGGTCCTGAGAGCTAATTGGCTGATACGAGCGGGAAAACGGTTTGAAGAAAGAAGAATGGTATTTTCCAACAAAATCTATGTCTTGGTGGGGTTTAAGAGCTATGACGTCAGGAGTGTCGAGGTGGGAATGGAGGATTGACCGGATCGGGGAGTTCACGTCTAAACGTCGAGGAATAAACATCAACCGGGGTTTGAGAAGTGAGTGGCCATCTACGGAAGAGGATTAAACATACAAGAGCGGAAGAGAGAAGTAGAGGGAAAAACAACAAGGTCGTACACCAGGACCAGTACGAGGGAAGAGCTTGGACAAATGGGATGACGGACGTGATCAGTATGCGAGAAACTATATCCTTCCACTGATGATTGATGATGATTGGTGGTGTTTAACGACGTACTCGACAGCTTAGGTCATATGACGTCATCCGTATCAGGTCCATCTATATCGCGGGAGTCGTCATAAGGGGAGTCCAGCAAGGGCGGGCAGGGCCATGTGGGAGGAGAAATCTTCAGTGGGACAGTGGGGGGGTAAGAGGTCAGGGTCTCCTTTCGTCGCCTCTTACGACTTGCAGAGTCACTTGGCCTATTCTACCCCAAGCTCCGACGGGCTGGGTTTGACCGCGCCCAATCTGGCTGGGGGTCAACCCGGGCTCAGACGGGTCTCCTTTTGTCGCCTCTTACGACTGGCAGAGTCACCCTGGGCCTATTCTTTTCCGGGCCAAGACGGGGCTATCCTTCCAGTAGACGAAACAAAAGAAGAGGAGTCATTTTCAAGTGACGATGATGCAGATGATCTCCAGTTTCTCGAAATGAAGGAGAGACGGCTGAGAGGAATAAGGGAACGTAAGAATTACTTTGAAATGTACGACGACCACGACTTTTTAACGCGTTTCCGCATTTCGAAACAGTCAGTGTTAATGGTGCTGGAGCAAATTGAAGGAAATTTGGAATACGAGCACGACAGGTGAGTTTCTTTTAACATACAATATAAACCCCATACTCGGCCGGAGACTGAAGTGAAGTGAACGTGATAATTTGATAACGTCTCATATTTTTGCAACAATGGCTAATCGATTGATTATTTGGGCTTAACGTCTTATATTTTTGCAACTTGGCTAATCAAGACGATGAGAGGGTGATAATGAAGATGAAATTGGGGGCTCTTTTGAGGAAAGGGGCAAGTAGGAGGGCACGTGAGGAAAGGAGAAAGGGGATGAAAGGGGATTGAGGTGTGGACTGCACTTTGTCTGACTTCTCCCCCTCGACCAGTCCGGCTAGGGTGGGCCTACCAGAAGCATACGCTTCCGCCGGCATAGCTCTCGGGATCAACAAAGCACACAAACCTGCCCACCACGATTAGGTAGCAGTCCCTGGGCAGGAAAGGCTAATCGAGACGATGAGCGGGTGATAATGAAGATGATAAAGGAATGTAAAACTGTACATTACATTATTCGTACATTATTCTTAATGCAAACCTGCCAAGTGCTATTGTGTTAACTACCAGGGATGGGCAAGTATGAAGTACTTCTGGTTTTGAGTCGAGTTATTCGTTGAGTCGAGAGTTCCGAGCCACAAAGATTGAAGTGAGACAGATGATGAAATAACTTCATACAGAAACACTCATGAATAATATTAACCTTATGCAACCTTAGTTCCACGTATTTCTTTAATTAGCGCTGTGCTAGGTGGAGTCACCAAATGTTATCACATGTATTCAATAAGGCATTACACATCGCGGGGGTCGTTTTAATGGAGGGCAGCAAGGGAGGGCAGGGCCTAGTGGGTGGAGAAATCTTCAATGGCACAGGGGGTGGGTGGGGGGGTGGGGGGACAGTTCCTTAAATTTTTATTATAGCCCGAACACTCCGTTTATCTTTTAGTTTTAGTTTCCTTGTAAAGCCACCGATCCTGTACATATAATTGCTGCAAGCTCAGAACTTTAGAATGCATCTTCCTTGGTAGCGGTATAAGGTAGCAGTCCCTGAGCAGGTTGAGAAGCTTAGTGAACAGCAACACCCTATTAGTGAACAGCAACACCCTATCAGTGAACAGCAACCTATTAGTGAACAGCAACAACCTATTAGTGAACAGCGACACCCTATTAGTGAACAGCAACCTATTAGTGAACAGCAACAACCTATAAGTGAACAGGAACAACCTATTAGTGAACAGCAACACCCTATTAGTGAACAGCAACACCCTATGCCAACGAAACAGCTTGACAGGAATAAAATAATATACCATCAGACTGGTGAGTCGTTTGATGAAGCAACTATCTCTGTTCTTGAGAAAGGGTTTAATTTTGCTTTGGCGCCTAAACACATACCTGTGGAGAACATAATGTGTGGTGTGGAAACTGCTATCTATGGTTTGCCGAGCAATGAGGCAGAGGAAGTGCGCGCTGAGGCAGCAAGGATAATACGGTTAGCTAAACCCCCGCGACAAAATATTAGTGGGCTGGAGCGTATTGCACTGAGCAAGCTAAGAAAGAGGGGTGACATATTGGTGCTAGCCGCTGATAAAGGGGATGCGTCCGTAACAAGGAGGTTGTATATAGTGTAATAGTGTTACATAGTGTTACACTATATACAACCTCCTTGGTCCGTAATAATGAAAACGGATGATTATAAGGCGCAAGTATATGAGCTTCTAAATTGCGCTACTTACGAAAAACTTAATGGTGATCCCACAGCCAGGTTTGAACGGCAGATAACTGAAAAGATTAAACGATCAACCTTAGATGACAAGACCAGATCAGGACTTCTACCTTCAAATTCATGTACGCCTAGAATGTATGGTTTGCCGAAGGTGCATAAGGCGGGCTTTCCACTGCGGCCAATAGTAAGTACTATAGGGGCCCCGTCATATAAGGTGGCAAAGTTTTTATCTAGACAATTACAACCCTGGGTTTCTGAGGCTGCCTCGTATATTAAGGACTCCCACCACTTTGTTCAAATTATTAAAAACATCCGTTTGAATGCAGAGGATATTATGGTGAGTTTTGACGTGACGTCACTATTTACCAATATTCCTATTGCGGAGGCCATTGCCGTGATTAATGATAAATGCCCTGGAAATATTGCTTCTCTAGTAGAGACTGTGTTAAATATGTCTTATTTTATGTTTGACGGACAGTATTACAAACAAATAGAGGGCACCCCAATGGGATCGCCGGTTTCCCCAGTAGTGGCTAATCTGTTCATGGAACGCTTTGAAGTGGATGCCTTGAACGGTGCGAAACTAACACCATCTCATTGTTACCGATATATGGACGATACCTTCGCTATTTTGCCCCATGGTAGACAAGAACTTGAGGAGTTTTTAGTGTATTTAAACAGTCTCAGTGAAAGTATAAAATCTACTATGGAAGTTGAGGTTGGGGGAAAGCTTCCGTTCCTAGATGTTTTGGTGACTAGGCAAGGAGATGGGAATTTAGGACACTCCGTTTATAGAAAAGCTACCCACACGGGTCGTTATTTAAATGCTGCTTCTCACCACCATCCGGCTCAAAAACGCGCTGTGATTAATACTCTAGCATATAGAGCACATTGGATTCCTGACGACGAGCATGTAGAGGAAGAGGGGCTCATGCTCCGAGAAATGTGAAGACAGAATGGCTATAACAGTAGACATTTCCAATGCATGGAGAAAAAGACTGTGTGTACCAGCCATGCCACTAGCGACAAGTGATTTGAGTCGGACAGCAACGAGCATGCCTCTTGCCTTCTTGCCATATGTAGAGAACACCACTGATCGTATTGCTAGATTATTAAAGAAGCACAATATAAAAACAATCTTTAATACTGACAGGAAGCTAAGTACCATATTTAACTCAGCAAAAGACAAACCCCCTCCCTTAGGTGTATCAGGCGTGTATCAAATACCGTGTGGGGCGTGTGATAAGGTTTATATAGGACTCGACCAGTCCGGCTAGGGTGGCCCTACCAGAAGCATACGCTTCCGCCGGCATAGCTCTCCTTTCACATTACATAAGCATGTCTGACCAAGCGGGGTAAAGACGTGATGGTTGATCTTTAGTAAGGGCGGACGCGTGATTCTGTATTATAATCAACAAAGTCGCGAGCATCCCCTACAAGTTCTAAACGTGCTACTATAACTTTCTGCACCTGGGACCAACCATCCATTAAAGCAATTTCATTAATACGATGAAAAAATGCCCCAACTTTTAATTGGCCCAAGTGTCCAGAAAATTCCGGAATCAAGTTAATATTACTCAAATTACTAAGTCCCGTAGTGCCTACATCCCCTTTGTGACCCCCTGGTTGCGGAGAACCAGCATCAAAAGACATGATGAAAGTACTGTTGAAATTTAAACAATAAACTAAAATGAATCCCCAAAAGGAATTTCTCAAAGTAAATTAAGTGAATTATGTGTGTATCTAGATGGCCCAGAGATTAAAGGTGTCCCTGCGCGAATCAACCAGCCAAGAGGAAGAGAGCGTCCCATGCACGAGACATCGATGGCAGTGCCAAGATTAAAAAAAAAAAAAAAAAAATTGAGAAAGTGAGGGAGAGAAAAAAAGCAATTAATAATAAAAATAAAATAAAATTTCAAATAAAATGAAACTGTGACGTATGATCTTAAGAGTATTTATTCTAGATACATAATGCAACAGTTTGAGAGGAAAAAAGAATGGATCTCCTAGATTAAAAAAAAAAAATTTAAATTCATTATATCCCACCGCTTTGCCACCAGTGTCGTGGGGTGGAAAGGGAAGTTAGCGTGGCAAAGGATAATAAAGAGAAGAGCATCTTATACAACATAATTTATTGATAATGCTGCCACCACCGTCTGTAAGGCGACGGACCTATTAACTTATGATTTTTAAGGAGGCGTTTGATGGTCCTTGGTGCATATTATGCACCGTTATTTCAGACTGTTGCAATATGTATATATCTAGTATAAAACCCTATCTGAAATGAGGCTATCACATTATGGTAAGGAGATATGCACCGACGTATTTAACTGAAGCTGAGGAATACACCCGGTGAATACCGACTAAGTCCCCCTGCCGCTTACGGCAATTTAGGACTAGGCCTTTAAACTAAGTGCAACTTAAAGTATTAGATCAAGGCAAATATTAATTAAGTATAGACTCAGGTGAGTCATATAAATAATTAACATTAGTTGGTCTCCTGCCATATACGGCAATTCAGACAAACCATGACCTAAGTTCTCCACTCACCGAATCCAGTAATGTGGAGCTCCTGGCTAACTGACTGACACTTTGGCTTTAATCAGTCACCGTATATATACTAAATAAGTGATCTCCATCAAAAATGACAAAATGACAACAGTAATTTTCATGAATATTATTGGGTCTTAAATGAAGACTTTATGTAAGACATGTGAAAACAATATATCGAATTGAATAGCTGTATAGGTGAAAGTGAAATGAAGGAAATTGACAATAACATACTTATTGTTGTTATAAGATTATTATGATATCTTGGAACATCCGTGTTCAGTGCAAATTTATATTATATAGAAGAAATAATAAAAGAAGGGTATATAAAAATAATAAATGAGATAGCGCACCATGGCAATAAGGCAGCAGTCCCTGGGCAGGAAGACGTGGGGTAGTATCTAGACAATTCATTAGTTCGACGGTTCGAAATTCGAATACCTGCTGGTCGAGTGGTCTTCTGTCTAATGGCGTAACAGTCTTGGTATGGTGGATTAAGTACAATGTCGTAGGCAGGGTTCTTAGGTGACCCCGCCAATGAGGCGACATAGCTAAGTAATAGATAGTGTGAGTATATTGGTGCAGACCGACGTCTGTCACCCATTGCTCGACGTTTCGCCAGAATTGCATCTGGAATGTTCACGAGTCCCTATCACGTCCTTCTCATTCAAGAGCGTAGCGTCGACTGCCTATTGTCAGCCGAGGCGCGCGTTGTCTGTATACCCACTGCTGTAGAAGGTGGAGGTGCGGGGCGGCGCGGTTCTATTGTTTATTTTGAGGGCTGGGCCATGTTTCATGAAGTCAGTTTAGTCAGTGTCATCAGTCAGTTTTTATATATCTAGTCATGGCAATAAGAGATGAAGTTATAAAATAATTATACCTTGTTTATCGGTTTGTCAATTTTGTTTTTACAGAAAAAATCTTGCTGACTCATTTCCAGCTACTGATAATTTGAAGGAAACGGCAGAAAAGGAACTGCAGGAACTTGTGCCTCTCCTTGCTGAATATTGCCAAAGTGGCGTCATGCCAAAACGCACGCAAGACCCCAGCTACAAAGATGAAACAACAATTGATACGCCTCCAAACAAATTTAAGCATATCGCGGTTCGCGCGCCTGCGGTAAGAGATAACAAACAGCAAGAGTACTCGACCACGCAGCGTCGCATCGAGTAGGGTTAGATAGTAGGGTCAGCACGTCCGTGGGGAGTGGGGGCCGACACAGACAGCCAAGTGCGACTAACCGGCCCGAGTAGGGTTGGATAGTAGGGTCTAGCACGTCCGTGGGGAGTGGGGGCTGACACAGACAGCCAAGTGCGACTAACCGGCCCGAGTAGGGTTGGATAGTAGGGTCAGCACGTCCGTGGGGAGTGGGGGCCGACACAGACAGCCAAGTGCGACTAACCGGCCCGAGTAGGGTTGGATAGTAGGGTCAGCACGTCCGTGGGGAGTGGGGGCCGACACAGACAGCCAAGTGCGACTAACCGGCCCGAGTAGGGTTGGATAGTAGGGTCTAGCACGTCCGTGGGGAGTGGGGGCTGACACAGACAGCCAAGTGCGACTAACCGGCCCGAGTAGGGTTGGATAGTAGGGTCTAGCACGTCCGTGGGGAGTGGGGGCTGACACAGACAGCCAAGTGCGACTAACCGGCCCGAGTAGGGTTGGATAGTAGGGTCAGCACGTCCGTGGGGAGTGGGGGCTGACACAGACAGCCAAGTGCGACTAACCGGCCCGAGTAGGGTTGGATAGTAGGGTCAGCACGTCCGTGGGGAGTGGGGGCTGACACAGACAGCCAAGTGCGACTAACCGGCCCGAGTAGGGTTGGATAGTAGGGTCAAGCACGTCCGTGGGGAGTGGGGGCTGACACAGACAGCCAAGTGCGACTAACCGGCCCGAGTAGGGTTGGATAGTAGGGTCTAGCACGTCCGTGGGGAGTGGGGGCTGACACAGACAGCCAAGTGCGACTAACCGGCCCGAGTAGGGTTGGATAGTAGGGTCTAGCACGTCCGTGGGGAGTGGGGGCTGACACAGACAGCCAAGTGCGACTAACCGGCCCGAGTAGGGTTGGATAGTAGGGCCTAGCACGTCCGTGGGGAGTGGGGGCTGACACAGACAGCCAAGTGCGACTAACCGGCCCGAGTAGGGTTGGATAGTAGGGTCTAGCACGTCCGTGGGGAGTGGGGGCTGACACAGACAGCCAAGTGCGACTAACCGGCCCGAGTAGGGTTGGATAGTAGGGTCTAGCACGTCCGTGGGGAGTGGGGGCTGACACAGACAGCCAAGTGCGACTAACCGGCCCGAGAAGGGTTGGATAGTAGGGTCAGCACGTCCGTGGGGAGTGGGGGCCGACACAGACAGCCAAGTGCGACTAACCGGCCCGAGTAGGGTTGGATAGTAGGGTCTAGCACGTCCGTGGGGAGTGGGGGCTGACACAGACAGCCAAGTGCGACTAACCGGCCCGAGTAGGGTTGGATAGTAGGGTCTAGCACGTCCGTGGGGAGTGGGGGCTGACAAAGACAGCAAAGTGCGACTAACTGGCCCGAGTAGGGTTGGATAGTAGGGTCTAGCACGTCCGTGGGGAGTGGGGGCTGACACAGACAGCCAAGTGCGACTAACCGGCCCGAGTAGGGTTGGATAGTAGGGTCTAGCACGTCCGTGGGGAGTGGGGGCTGACACAGACAGCCAAGTGCGACTAACCGGCCCGAGTAGGGTTGGATAGTAGGGCCTAGCACGTCCGTGGGGAGTGGGGGCTGACACAGACAGACAAGTGCGACTAACCGGCCCGAGTAGGGTTGGATAGTAGGGCCTAGCACGTCCGTGGGGAGTGGGGGCTGACACAGACAGCCAAGTGCGACTAACCGGCCCGAGTAGGGTTGGATAGTAGGGCCTAGCACGTCCGTGGGGAGTGGGGGCTGACACAGACAGCCAAGTGCGACTAACCGGCCCGAGTAGGGTTGGATAGTAGGGTCAGCACGTCCGTGGGGAGTGGGGGCTGACACAGACAGCCAAGTGCGACTAACAGGCCCGAGTAGGGTTGGATAGTAGGGTCTAGCACGTCCGTGGGGAGTGGGGGCTGACACAGACAGCCAAGTGCGACTAACCGGCCCGAGTAGGGTTGGAAAGTAGGGCCTAGCACGTCCGTGGGGAGTGGGGGCTGACACAGACAGCCAAGTGCGACTAACCGGCCCGAGTAGGGTTGGATAGTAGGGTCAGCACGTCCGTGGGGAGTGGGGGCTGACACAGACAGCCAAGTGCGACTAACTGGCCCGAGTAGGGTTGGATAGTAGGGCCTAGCACGTCCGTGGGGGTGGGGGCTGACACAGACAGCCAAGTGCGACTAACCGGCCCGAGTAGGGTTGGATAGTAGGGTCAGCACGTCCGTGGGGAGTGGGGGCTGACACAGACAGCCAAGTGCGACTAACCGGCCCGAGTAGGGTTGGATAGTAGGGCCTAGCACGTCCGTGGGGAGTGGGGGCTGACACAGACAGCCAAGTGCGACTAACCGGCCCGAGTAGGGTTGGATAGTAGGGTCTAGCACGTCCGTGGGGAGTGGGGGCTGACACAGACAGCCAAGTGCGACTAACCGGCCCAAGTAGGGTTGGATAGTAGGGTCTAGCACGTCCGTGGGGAGTGGGGGCTGACACAGACAGCCAAGTGCAACTAACCGGCCCGAGTAGGGTTGGATAGTAGGGTCTAGCACGTCCGTGGGGAGTGGGGGCTGACACAGACAGCCAAGTGCGACTAACCGGCCCGAGTAGGGTTGGATAGAAGGGTCTAGCACGTCCGTGGGGAGTGGGGACCGACACAGATAGCCAAGTGCGACAAACCAGCCCAAGTGTAGTGCGCAGCAAGCATGCCGTGCACGGTAGTTCGATGTTGGCACTCAGGCCCTCCAGCGCGAGATTCCTCACAGTATGGAACTGTCCGTGACATAGCGGGCAAACTGTGGTCCTGTCGTCAGACCGGCAAGCGTTGCATAAGCTGTGTCCCGCGGTGCACAGGTGTATTGGTGCGCACATGACATTGTAGCAAATAGAGTGGTCATGATGTTCCGTTCTAATTCTGCTGTACCATTCCTCACCCGGTCGCCCCTCTCTGCAACACGGATCCCTAGTTGAGGTGCCGGTGTGATGTTTGCCTTCTCAACTATCAAGAGTAGAGAATACGTCTTAGCAAAAGCCACCTGTTGAACAATCACCCCTGATGACTTCGGCAACCGAGTCGCCACCGAAAAGGTTTCCTTCCGCGGACCCAGCTGACCATTTAGTCCACTACCGTAAACAAACACAACCCCTTCCTGTGTCAACATCGCAGTGTTGCGACATCCAGCGATGACCTGGGAGACAGTCTGGCCCTCGATTGATTGATTGATATTTGGGCTCAACGTCTCATATTTTTGCAACGAGGCTAATCGAGACAATGAGTGAGTGATATATGAAGATGATTTTGGGGGCTCAGGCCAATCATTCGAGAGGGGGCGGATCTCTTAACCCTGTCACCGGTACCCAACTGACCATTTCCATTTTTACCGCAAGCCCAGGTTGTCCCATCGACTCTGAGGACCAGTGTGGTAATAACCACAGGACACGGCAGCCACGGGTGAAGACGAAGTCGATACTCGCGTGAAGCTGACAAGGTTTCAGCTACGTCAAGACCAAGCTGGCCATCGTTATTCCGCCGAGTTATCAAGAGTGCCCGAGAGGCCGAGACAAGAACTGTATGGTACCCGCCACACGAAATGTCAATGATGGCCTCGGGGAGGTTGGTCACGCGAGTGAATGAGGTTTGCTGGTTTGTATGACCAAGACCTAATTGGCCAAACTTGTTGTATCCACACACCCACACCTCACCGCCGTCGTCAAGAACCACCGTGTGCAGACAAGCAGCAACTTTCTTGATGGGCGGCAGACCGGCAACCAGGACGAGTGTGTGGGCTTTTTTGACGTGACCGAGGCCAAGCTGACCTTGATCATTCAGTCCACATGAGTATAACTCACCCTTGTCAGCTACGGTACCGTACCTCAAAACACGTAACTCGGGTTAGGGGTGTGTTGTCAAATCCAAATGACCGGTGCATGACACTGACCTGGGGAGGGGGGGTCTGGGGTTGATTTCACTCGTGTAAGCGTCTGTCTTGTGATCCGAAACTCAGGCGATGAAGCTGAAGACACAGGATACTCTCGAATTTACTATGGGCTCTACTGTGGTCAGCATTCTTTGCACATTTGAAATTGTGCACAGTCGTCACTAAAAGGTCTCAAAATAATGTTTAAGAAATCATATAAATACCTTGTTTATTTAAACAAACGTTCTCGAACCCTGCGCTTGCAGGAGTGTGCGAGATGAGTTACAAAACCTAAGTTTGCGTTACGCTACTTGAAGGAAACACTAAATACGTTGCAGTGTGCCAACCGAGCGCGAAACTTTGCAAAATTTGCATTCTCCTTCTAAAAAAAAAAAAACATAATTAGAAATGGAGAGAAAATAAGATTTCTTGTGTTGATTGATATTTGGGCTAAACGTCTTATATTTTTGCAACTAGGCTAATCAAGACGATGAGTGGGTGATAATCCAGATGAAATTGGGGGCTCTTTGGAGGAAAAAGGCAAGTTGAAGGGCGCGTGAGGAAAGAGGAAAGGGGAAGAAAGGGGATTGGGGGTGGACTGCACTTTGTCTGACTTCTCCCCCTCGACCAGTCCGGCTAGGGTGGCCCTACCAGAAGCATACGCTTCCGCCGGCATAGCTCTCGGGGTCAACAAAGCACTTAAACCTGCCCAACACGATTAGGTAGCAGTCCCTGGGCAGGAAATTTCTTGTGTGCATATGGAACGAACCCTAACTTAGTACATATATAAAGGGCGCCATTCCATAACGTGATTAGGATAAAAATGCTTTTTTGGAATATTGGGTTATATTTTTATATGTACCACTGTCCACTGGCACAAGCCATTTTGAAGCATTGCGATCGAAGTCTAAAATCTTAGACCTAGCCTATATCATAATGTGTAGACTTTGTGCCTGATGATTCAAATTGTAGCCTAAATTATTGGGCCTAAAGCAGTTGGTAAGTTTTGTCCCTAGTGGCTCAAATCAAAGCCTAGCGCCCTGTACTGTATATAGGTTTTATGACTAGTGGATCAAATCGAAGCCGGAAACGTTAGGACTAGAGCCTAGAGTACAGATTTTGTGATCCGCGGCTCAAATAGAAGACTTATGTATTAGGCCTAGACTTAGAGCCTAGTGTAGGCAACATATTTTGTGTCTAGGGGCTCAAATCAAAGTCTAAAATCTTGGGCCTAGAGTACATAGTATTAGTTTTTGTGCCTAGCAGCTACAATCAAAGCCTAAAATCACGGGCCTAAAATCATAAGCGTGCATGCTATGCTAAGCCAAGGCCTTGTTTACATTTCTTGATCCCATTCTCTAGTATTTAAGTAAATAAATAATAGATTTTAGGCCTAGTGTATGGTATTATGCCTAGGGAGTAGGGATTAGTGTGAAAATATTGTGCCTAGTGCCTTTATTCGAATAATAAGGTATTGAAATTAGAATGTATAACAAACAAGTACAAATGTTGTCGAGTATAATATGTACACATCTTGCCGGCTTCGAAACTTTTGACTTCAAAACAGGCGCAAATAAGTTGTTACATAAACACTCGCGTGGGGTTCCTGGAACCCCAATGGAATTCAAGCTGACAACTGAAAAAAACCAAATTCAGTGTGCAAATTTTAGTTACGTATTTCATTCATAGATAGAACAATGATACAGATGATAGATATTTGGGCCTAACGTCTCATATTTTTGCAACGAGGCTAATCGAGACAATGAGTGGGTGACAAATGAAGATGAACTAGGGGGGTGTTCGGAGGAAAGGGTCAAGTAGGAGGGCGGGGAAGAAAAGGGGAGGGGGGAAACGGGAGTGGGGAGGAAACGGGAGTGGGGAGGAAACGGGAGTGGGGAGGATGTGGACTGCATTTCGTCTGACTTCCCCTACATCTAGAAGGAAGGATCGATAATGAAGTTATCTACAGAGAAATAAACTAAAATAAAAGGCTGGGGTTTATTAAACCCCACGCGAGTGACCGAGGGTTAAAAACAAGTGATAAAATACTAGTGAGTTATTTTTTTGTAAACAGGTCTTGAGGAAGATCATGCAGCAACAGCGGGTGATGAGAACCCACCACCTAAGAAACGCCGCCGCAATGAAACAAATTGGACAAGAAATATTAGCGAACGGTGCCGCAATTCTGGGTTGGCTTATACGTCATCGAGCAGTATGCAAGATAGACCAAAACATTTTGTACACGTAGACTGTCACTGCAAACATTTCAAATGCACGTTGATACGAAAGCAGACATTACCAAAATGGAAAGTTTAAACCGAACAAAGCAAGCAGACCTTGCAGCATTTGGAAACACATTTGAATAACATTTCACTCATTGATTTTTGTCAAGCACGAATATCAAGTAGGCCAAACTTTGTTATTATAATATTATTACAATAACTTAGAACTTAGTTTATTGCGTCCTTAGTATTGCATCAACCTCTACAGTGTCAGAACACTCGAAAGTAATTGCCTCCAACTAGCACTGTACATTGCAATGCACAGCGCGATTCGGAGTGTCGATCATCTCATCTCAACGCTTATTAAATCAGTAATATCGCCGGCGATGTTAACAGAACTAATTGAAGATGTTTATGTAAGTGGATACTCGCTCATTTTAGATGAGTCGAAAGACATTTCGGCCTGAAAATACCTGTGTATTTGTAACCAGTACTTTAGCGACACGCCAGGGAAGACTGTGACTGATTATTATTTAGAAAAAGTGGGCCTGAAGTTAAAGAATATAGTTTGGATTGGAACCGATGGTGGTAGCAACAAATGCGGATCAAATCATTCACTATTCATCCTTTTGAGAGAAAACGTACCAACAATACTGTGAAGAAAAGGGGTTGACTGAGCCCCAAGGCAGATGTTGTTGCCTTGATTGGCTTGGGGAGCGTAGCTGATGCCAAACTTACAAGAATCCTCAAAGATCCCCACGTACGGTTTACCATAACATCAACTATTTCAGTAGCCAAGCCCATCTCCCCATCAGAAACAATAACGTCTTCTGCCATTCCCTGAGCACTATTTACATCCCCTATCATCAACAACTTCTTCCTCTACAGGAACCTCTGGTACTACAATATCAACAGACTTCCGCAATATAACAGTCATAATTTCCGGAATACGTCGCAAAACTTTTGCTCTATGCCGGACAGCCGCCCTCCTAATAAAACATTTCTGCTTCTTGTGTCCCACACGAAAACATGCGAAACACCTACCCTTAAAACTAAGCTCTTGAACATTCCTTCTTTCCTCAACCAAAGAGACTCTATCGTCTAACACCGGAGACGTCTCGCACCCCGGCGAGTAACTCAGTTTCCCGAAGTAGGGGTGGACGTTGAGGGTTGCTGCTCGGGCTGCGACTCACCGACCGATCCATTTCCTGCCTGCAGAGCTTTCAATTGAAGACAATCCCTCATAAAATGCCCCGGCTTCTTACAGAAAAACACACCGCTCGTCCATCTACCCCACGTTGATTACCACGTGCATATCCACGCTGATAACCCCCATAACCGTGAAACATCCCTTGCTGCTGTTGTGGCTGCTGTTGTTGCTGCTGCTGATATGGCGGCTGTTGTTGCTGCTGCTGATATGGCTGCTGTTGTTGCTGCTGTTGATATGGCTGCTGTTGTTGCTGCTGATGATATGGCTGCTGTTGTTGCTGCTGCTGATATGGCTGCTGTTGTTGCTGCTGTTGATATGGCTGCTGTTGTTGCTGCTGTTGATATGGCTGCTGTTGTTGCTGCTGATGATATGGCTGCTGTTGTTGCCAACAACACCCACACTGTTGACCACCCCCCATCATCGGTTGAGACGCAGAGAACCCCTGCTGCTCACAAGCGCCCTTCTGCTGCATAAGGCCAGTCTGCACCTTCTCCAACGACTCCACTTTTGCCACCAGGGCTGTCATTGCTTTTAATAACTCAGCGACAGCGCCACTTTCCGCCAACACGGGGTTACTCGGAGTCCCCTGCCCCTTAGGGCGCTCAACGTAGACAGGAGCAACCACCGGTTGCACATTCCCCCACGCTGCACCACTCTTCCTCAACTGCTCAACGTCACCCAATTCATCCAAAAGTTTATCGACGTTAACAAAAGTCATATGTCTTATCGCCTCCGCCAAGTCAGGGCGCAACCCCCGAATAACCCACTGAACCCGCTCCCCGTTAGACATCGTAGGGTTCACTTTATCCATCAATTTAACTCTGGCAAAAGCGTAATCATAAACACTTTCACCCATGCGTTGAAGTCGTGCACACAACAACCCCATCCAATACTGTAAATCTCCCTTTTTGACTCCCCAAGTCTTGACGAAGTGAGCCTTCACATCTGACCAGAGCAATGGCTGAACAGTTCCGTCGTCTCGCACATGAGCTTCCGCCAACCTTCTCGCATCCAACGCCGAATACCAATCTGCCTGCCCCCCTGATAAGTAGGACGGTAAAGCCTTCAATTTCTTGTCATCCGACCACGAGTTCACATCACCAGCCCTATCAAAATCTGCAATCCATAATTCCGCATCATCCTCACCTGGCCGAAATGTGTTTAACCGAACCAATCCACCCCCGCTTCCCTGGGGCTGAGCCATACTAGATGTAACTTGTATCTCACCCCTCAAGTCTGCTTCGTCGTCTGAACTATCCCCTGGAAGAGGAGTCAATAAAGCCTCATTCACGAGATCACCACTCTCGAGTCTTTGCTGACGATGACACCACTCCAACAATCTCTCTGCAGGAGAAAGCCTTTCACTGGTATTAGGCACGCCCAAATTTCGAAGCGACGCTCGCCACGCCCGACCAGATGGAACCTCACTCATAGAGGAAAACCTAGCATCAAGACAAACCTACACCGCCAACAATACATCAACGTTCCAAAAACAACTCACTTGCCTGTACACAACTAAAATCCATAAAGACACCCTCAACGCAATGCATAGCATTATTAAAATACAACACATAAAAAAAACGTGGCACATAACACATTCACCATAACCAAATCATCACACAAAGTGCTAATTCCTGTAAAAATAAGAACAACATCGCAACCCACGCACCCTCGCAACAGTGTCTGACCCAAAAATACAACATAACCGTACATTTTCCAAAAAGCGTAACCCGTTCCCACAATTATAATTCGGTAATCACGCCTGCATTAATCCATTATACCTATGGTATTACAACCCTACAAAACCGGCGACCTCCACCATGTGAAGAAAAGGGGTTGACTGAGCCCCAAGGCAGATGTTGTTGCCTTGATTGGCTTGGGGAGCGTAGCTGATGTTAAGCTAAGAGGCCCAGTTTTCCCCCAATCTTGACCACGATCGATATGTTTGTAGGGTCATGGATCGATGCAGGGTTAACACCATTCAACAAACAGATTTCAATAACGAAGGTTACGTATATATTTTCTTAAACTTCTACCGTATTCGGTCATTCCGTAAACTGTTGCATCATGAGTATGCGTGCGTGGGTACGACTTAATTTAACATAAGCAATCTAATAGATCCACATCCTACCCTTTTATGACGGCCTGGTACAGCAATCCAGCCAATCCACTGGTCCTGGCCCGCCCCTCGGTCGGATCCCGGTACTGATCTTGTTGTCTTCCTTTACTTCACTCTTCCGCTCTTGTGTGCTTAATCCTTTTCCATGCGTGATCACTCACTCCTCGAACCCCGGTTGATGTTAACTCCACGATGTTTAAACGAGAACTCTCGAGCCGGCCAATCCTTCTCCCGCACTTTGACACTCCTGACGTCATTGCTCTCCATCCCCACCAAGCCATAGATTTAGTTGGAAAAATCCATTCTTCTGTACTCAAACCGTTTCCCGCTCGTTTTAGCCAATTGGATCTCAGGACTTTCTCTCCCCTCTTCTCTAATTCAATCAAGTGGGGTCTGCCACCGTTGTGCAGTTTTGGTAAATCAAAGTCTAACTGACTAAGGTGTTCTCACGATACCCGTTCGTTGCCCACCCCCGACAAAGTGTTGAAACCCTGACATATGCGAGTACACTCAACTTGTGCATGCATCCTGTTAGGATTGCTACAAATCCGGTAGAGCAGCCAATAACTCATATAGATAGAGCAGAAGAAGACCATGAAATGGTCATATTCTTCACAATACAACTAGTAAAATATGTTTGCCATTGAATAGCTCTGAAGGCGCCGAAGAGCTGCCTAGCTCAGTAGACTACCTTGTCAAAGAGATATATAGTTCGATTAGTGGCAGTAACCTACAGCTATTTAAAGAAGTTTATTTTGTTTGAAATTGAACAACCAATGGATGCCTAGCATATACTTCTGAAAGGGCCTGAAGAGAGCCGAGAGTCGGTGCATGTTAAAAATGTTGATGTCTTGCTTCGAGTGTCATATAAAAGACTTTGCCTGATTGGGAAAAGTTCCGCGTTAAAAATACTAAAAAAAGGGTCTACGTGGAATAAAAACTTTTCACTATCAGTAATAAAAGCGCAGCCGGCGAGTACTCGATTCTCGACCTATCTGTAAAAATGCATTCGTGATCGAAATACAGAAAACGAATTTGATTAAACATTGCTTGATATTGCAAGCAGGATGTAGTGCTTTTCTTATATACTGACTGTTGAGTGATGCATTTGGGTATACTGATCATCCATGGCGGGACAGCGGCAAAAGAATTGGTATAAACAAGAGGTGGGGTAATATCTAGACAATTCATTAGTTCGAGGAATCGAATACCTGCTGGTCGAGTGGACTTCTGCCTAATGGCGTAACGGTCTTGGTATGGTGGATTTAGTATTATGTCCTAGGCAGGGTTCTTGGGTGACCCCGCCACTGATGCAACACAGCTAAGTAATAGATAGTGTGAGTATATTGGTCTGTCACCCATTGCTCGACGTTTTGCCAGAATTGTACCTGGCTTGTTCACGAGTCCCTATCACGTCCTTCTCATTCAAGAGCCTAACGTCGACTGACTATTGTCAGCCGAGGCGCGCGGCTTTGAGCGAGTCTGTACCCCCAATCCTGTAGAAGGTAGAGGTGCGGGGCGGCGCGGTTCTATTGTTAATTTTGAGGGCTGGGCCATGTTGCATGAAAAAAGCACTGGTGTGGTGGTGTTAGTTTTTTTTCTGAAGGTGGTGTTTCCCTTGGTTTCACACGATATGGGGTCAGGATTGGCTTCCATGAAATTGGGAATCTTTGTGCATCTCGTTTGTTGATCGCGCCGCATCTCCACTTTCTACAGGAGTGGGGGATACAGATGATGATTGATTAATGGGGCTTAACGTCTCATATTTATGCAACGATGGCTAATCGAGACGATGAGCGGGTGATAATGAAGATGAGAATGAGAAAGATGATAATGAAGAATAAAGCCACATCCGAATCAGATCCATTGTACGTCGCGTGAGTTGTCATACTTAAGTCCAGCAAGGGAGGGTAGGGCCAAGTGGGAGGAGAAATATTCATGGGACAGTGGGGGGGAAAGGGGATTGGGGTGTGGACTGCACTTCGTCTGACTTCTCCTCCTCGACCAGTCCGGCTTGGGTGGCCCTACCAGAAGCATAAGCTTCCGCCGGCATAGCTCTCGGGATCAACAAAGCACGCAAACCTGCCCACCACGATAAGGTGGCAGTCCCTAGGCAGGTGTGGGGGATACAGACTCGCTCACGAACGCGCGCCTCGGCTGACAATCAGGGTTGCCAGATTGCGCAATTTGTCGCAATTTGTGCGATTTTGAATGTGTTTTGGCGACCGACTTATCGGATGGATGGATATTTGGGATTAACGTCTCACATTTTTTCAACGAGGTTAATCAGGACGATGAGTGGGTGAAATCTAACGTTGAAATAGGGGGGTGTTGGATTGATTGATTGATTAATGGGGCTGAACGTCTCATATTTGTGCAACGATGGCTAATCGAGACGATGAGCGGGTGAAAATGAAGATGAAATGGGAATGGTACAAGTGGGTGGGCGTGGAGGATAGGGGAAGGGGGAGGAAAAGACAGTGAAGAGGTTGTACACTGCATTTCGTCTGACTTTCCCTCCTCGACCTTTCCGCCTAGGGTAGCCCTACGAGAAGCATACGCTGCCGCCGGCATAGCCAGGAATCATCAAAGCGCACAAACCTGCCCACTACGATAAGGAAGCAGTCCCTTGGGCAAGATGTTAAGAAGAAGAATTAGTAAGTATTTGTTTGTAGTATGTCTATCGTTTTTATTTTATATGTTACAACACAACATTGCATACAACACTGCAGTCTGAATCCGCATATCGTGTTAAGAATTCTGCTCGTCTCATGTCTTTGTCATATTATTTATTGTGATTTTTATGTAATAACTGTATAGTACCACTCAAGCTATACGTACGGCGTATGGAACGGAGCATGTGTGTGCGTGTGGATTTAAAATGTGAATTTAATATCTATCAATAAATACATAGTATAGGCCTACATTGAAAATTTGCGTTTGAAATAAAACTGAATTAAAACTAAATTAAAATCATCACGCAAAGATTTAAAATATCTATCATGGCCGCAGTATTGAAAAATTGTTTTTTCTGTAGGATGGTAAAAACCAGCACCATCCGGTCCTCCGAAGGAGAGCGATGTCTTCTGCACTGTATACCAAACTACTTTGCGCCCACAACTTGCCAACTTAAAAAAGCACGCTGGTTCAAAAGCACACATTACCAAGATGGATGTGTGAATGGAATGTAGCGCGAACGAGTCGGCCCGACTACCCCCCTAACGAGGGGTTTACAAACCAGGTAAATATAAGCTCGGCGCGCGCTCGTCGGTCGGATCGACTACTTCGTTGTCCGAGTGGTCTCCACTGTACATGCACGGACCCTAGCATACAAGAATCAAAACAGTTCTCATTCAACAATAGAAGCACAGTGGCAGTGTGTAAGCCTATGTGGTAGGTAGGCCCACACTGTGTTTGCCCCCAACGTGCTAAATGCCATCTGAATGCGCAACAACCCGAAGCAAAACAATTACCTCATGATAGCATCAGGCAATTGAAATGTGGGAATGCGAATTCAACCACCTGAAGACCATTAGTGATTTGAAGACATTCCTTGAGCAGCATCCTCGTAGGTATGAAAAGCCTCTTGATCTACGTGACGCGTTTTTTGACAGGCGTACAAATTGTACGAAGACGTATTACACTGTACACTAGGTGAGAAAATATACTATTTCGATAATTGCAGCTTGTATCCATACATAAACAAGTATGGTAAATATCCTATTGGACATCCTACCATATACACAGGGGGTGAATGTATTTCATTTATTGACGCCCAATCTGGCTGGGGATCAACCCGGGCCCAGACAGGTCTCCTTTTGTTGCCTCTTACGACTGGCAGAGTCACCCTGGGCCTATTCTTTCCCGGGCCCAGACGGGGCAGCAGCAACCCCGGCCCCAGCGACAACTCGGGCCTGAGAGTGATTACTGCCTCTGTATTTGCATCCTGATTGATTGATGATTGATTGATTAACAGGGCTTAACGTCTCACATTTGTGCAACAATGGCTAATCGAGACGATGAGCGGGTGATAATGAAGATGAGAAGATAATGATGAAGAATATAGCCACATCCGAATCAGATCCATTGTACGTTGCGTGGGTCATCATATTGGAGTCCAGCAAGGTGGGGCAGAACCAAGTGGGAGGAGAAATCTGCAATGGGACCATAGGGGGGGGGGGGGGGGGGGAGGGGGGGTCTCCTTTCGTCGCCTCCTACGACAAGCAGAGTCACTCTGGGCCTATTCTAACCCGGGCCGAGACGGGCATTGCATCCTGATGTTATATTATTTTATTATTTTAAATAGAAACTGAATATTTTCTTACCAAATTGCGGTTAAAGTTAAAATTCCAAAACTTGTATCCGGTGACGACCTTGTTAGTGCCGATCTTGTTGCATTGAGAGATTCACTTCACTACGCTCGCTCATCTAAATAATTGTCTCCGTCTTAATTACAGTCCAACGAGTGCGAGGTGGTGGGCCTCGTCACGGCCGTGTCCTCGGCCGGGCAGTCCGGCATAAGTGCCCCTACTGCGGCAGCTGCACCGCCTCCCTCACGCAGCACCACATCCGGTATCACACACTCAAACGCGCGACAACGTCAGCAATCCTGAATAAACTCATAAATGATTATATCCCAAATGTAGGCCGTCCTGACAAACTCTTAGCTGACCATGGGAGTCAATTCACATCACGAAAATGGTACACCGCACTAGAAGAAGAAAGTATCATTCCGTTGCACTCTTCAATACGTCACCCACAAAGCAACCCGACAGAGAGAGTGATGCGGGAACTGGGCAGGGTGTTCCGTACTTATTGCAGCGAGAAACACACGACCTGGGTCGATTGTTTACCTTTCATTCAAGACTGGTTTAATGTGACGACTCACAGTGCCACGGGCTTTACACCCCATGAATTGCACTTCCGAGAAGACCCAACACGTGCAATAGCTGAGTTGCTGCACCTGCCGCAGGACCTCGAGCCAGCGATGTCACACAGCAGGAAGATTGTGTTGGCGAGCGAAAGGATGGCGTCGAACGCAGCGAGGCGGAAGGCGCGACATGACAACAACAGCAAGCCGACCGTTTTTGGTGTGGGTGATGTGGTGTTACTGAAAAGTAATCATGTGTCTAGTGTTTTGGACAGGGAAATAGAAAAGTTTTTTATGTTGTACGAAGGCCCATTCATAATTGGGAATGTGGTAGGACATAATGCATATCGTCTCATTGACAAAAACGATAAGGATAAGGGTGTGCATAACATTATAAATTTAAAGCGGTATGTTGAACCTGTGTAATGCACTTAATGTATAATCGTAACTTCATTTGTGATACCGATTATTGATATTAATGTGTCATTTGTGTGTAATTTTTAAATGGAATTGTGATTAGTGTTTATGACATTACAGTAAAGATTTCATTATTTATTTTAATGAAATGAGGTAATGAAATCTGGGGGAGCATTGTAATGTAGCGTCCTCTATTGTAATGTAGCGTCCTCCATTGTAATGTAGCGTCCTCCATTGTAATGTAGCGTCCTCCGCTCTTACCCCAGAGCAAGGGTTGGAAGGGGAGGGAGGAACCATGGAGGCTGCAGACACTACACGGGCGGGGGTATGGCCAGAGGGCGGTGTGTGGCCAGGCAGTTGGCGGTGAACAAGGAGAGAGAGAGGGGTCTACGGTCCTCGGTAAGAGAACTTGCTACGGCAATTATTAAGTAACTCTAAATCATAATTATTTATTGTGTAAAAACTAAAGTAAATAAACAACTATCGTTCGTTGAAAGAGGTGTTCTTCGTTATTACGGTAAGGAGGAAACCAGATATATTACAGGACCAACCAGTGCATCTTCATAGCTAGGACCTGATGGCGGGTTCCCAAGCTCTTACGGCGGCCGTCAACGGCCAGCGTCAACGTCCGGCGTTGACGCTGGCCGTTGCGTGGGCATTCACATGCTCGACGTTTTAACGTTCAGCGTAGGCCTTCGTTGACAATGTTGTTGCCGTGTGACAGCTGATAGTGACAGTTGACAGCTGGTTGTGGATTGACTGAATGAAAATGGTTCTTAGAAGAAGTACGAGAAGATTGATTCTGAACAGGTTACGCCGTAAAAAATTATTGTTAATGCTTCTTTTAATAAGGTTAAGAAGAACTATTCGTAAGCCTAGACATCGTCGTTGGTGGGTTTGTGACATTTATAAAAGATGAGAGCAGCATGGTAACTACTACCACCTCTTTAATGAAATGATGGAAGGAGACCATGAAAAGTTTTTCAACTACCACAGGATGACAAGGAAACATTTCGAAGATCTAAGAGTTAAAGTAACTCCCCTCTTGAAAAAGATGTCTCCTTCTCACACAAGGAAAAGTATTCTAGTGGATTAAAACTATCTGCAACATTACGGTAAGCTAACACAGAGCTTGACTTTTCTAGACCTTGCAGGGCTGCCACTTGCCACTATTTTCCACTATTTTGCCACTTTTTTTAGTAAGCCACTTTGTTGCCACTTTTTTCTTGAATTTTGCTTAAAAACCACTAATTTGCCACTTTTTTAAAGGTTTTGATTGTTTAAAAATTCAGTATTTTATCATTCATTTATACAGAACTATTCCAATACATTACGTGTAGTCACTAAAATTGTGTAATTTTTTTCCCGAGACTAGCTGTGCAAAATGTGTATACATTGCAACTGTATTCCACTTAGTTCAAATTGTCCCGCCTGTTTCACAGCCTTCTTAATTGTGCTATATTTAGGCTCTACTAGTTGTTTTGAGGTTGGCATGACACCTTGAGCATGTTGTGTTGGTAATATGCCATGTTATGATCAAGAAGGTTATAATAGCTGATGTCTTGGGCCATGATGTGTACAGTTCTACAGGTTAAAGGCCAGTGATTTTGCAGGTAAAAACTAAAAAGCATAATTCACATACAGTATATCATATTTATAGATATGCCTAGTGGTAGGCCCATTAGGGTAGGCTAGACTAGCTTTGAATGAAATATGTGTTATCAGATGACTATTAAGATAAGATAAGATTAGGCATATAAGTTAACTAACCTAACACACTTTTCTGTAAGTTTATCAGGCCTCCTCTTTACTTAAGGCCGACTTTCCATTAGATCACTACCTCATATGTACATAGGCTTATGCCTATAAAGTTTAAGTTAAGAGAAGAATTCCAGAAATAGGCCATTACCTATATATTTGACTTAGCTAGGCTAGGCCTAGTTCATCCTTATTTGTAGACATTTTGTGCTAGGTCTAGGTCTAAACTGTCACATGCCTAAGCCTGGACCTGAACTGTGAAAGCCCTAGCCCTAAGTCTACGCCTAAACTGTTCTTGACCTAGGCCTAGGCTTAAAATAAATGTGATTTGTCCAGCTAGGCCAAGGCATATATTAGTAAATGAGTTGTGACATATATGGAAGGCGGGTATGGTATGATCTAGAAGCTGGTGAAAAGAAGAAGTGTTTTTAAAAATAAAAAGATTGTTGTGGATTGTTGAGAGATGTTGCTATGGTTGAAGTAAAATAATATCAGTTTGTCAGTTTGGTTTTGGGCAGACGAGCCGAGTATGTGGTCTGGTTAGGGAGTGTAGTGGGTTGGGAATGGAAGATAAAAACAAGATATAAAAAACTCAGAGTGTCATTTGAAAGTTGACAAGAAAAGGACTGGTTTTAATGTGAGACGCACGAAAGCTGTTCGGGACGTCGAAGTGGGTACCCTCTTCGAATGCGACAGTTTTCGTGAGCATGAACGTCAAGCCAGCGATTGAGTAAGTACTGCCGAATAAACTGAGCTAGAAATATTAATAATTATTGTCTACTTGAGATACCGGGCTAGAGGGTTTTGACAATGGTGAGATGGTGAATGCCCTCACTACATATTTTGAACACAAGTGTAAATCAGCGATAGATCAAGACATTGTTACAAACAGACAGATAATGGACTCGCCTGTCAAGGAGCATGCTGAGATTGAAGAGCTAGTACAGACAGACAGATAATGGACTCGCCTGTCAAGGAGCATGCTGAGATTGAAGAGCTAGTACAGACAGACAGATAATGGACTCGCCTGTCAAAGAGCATGCTGAGATTGAAGAGCTAGAAGAAAAAATACATAGTAAGAATTGTGCCCATATTCTTCATAGAAACCAAATAGCCTACTGTTTGTGTTACTGACGAACTGTGTTCCTCCTAATGACTGTGTCGTGCACGTGCGCATGTAGTTATATAGTTTGTACACTTTACATACGTTCGGTTTTTTTTTTTAATGTAAGTCTATGTAAATGCTTTGCATTTTATGTCTTAAGGCTACTAGCAATTAGGCAATACTCCTGTAACCACCCTTACATTACCACCGATAACTAGTAAAACAACAATTATTTGAATACAATACATATATTAAATCATTTTAATTTTTCTGTCCTTTACATAGATAATGCAAATCAGAAGGTGTGGGGGAACAAATGTCACAGATGCTGTGAAGAGAATGCTAAGGCAACTATTGACACACTCTGTTGGAGCAGAGTACAGTTGGCTGGGCTTCAAGGTTCGACCAGCTTCACATAATTGATTGATTATTTGGGCTTAACGTCTCAAATTTTTGCAACGAGGCTAATCGAGACAATGAGTGGGTGATATATGAAGATGAAATATGGGGGCTGTTTGGAGGAAAGGAGCAAATAGGAGGGCGGGGTGGAAATAGGAAGGGGGAGGAAAGGGGATTGGGTTGTGGACTGCATTTCGTCTGACTTCTCCTCCTCGACCAGTCCGGCAAGGGTGGCCCTACCAGAAGCATACGCTTCCGCCGGCATAGCTCTCGGGATCAACAAAGCACGCAAACCTGCCCACCACGATAAGGTAGCAGTCCTTGGGCAGGTTCACATAATTGATTATTTGGGCTTAACGTCTCATATTTTTGCAACGAGGCTAATCGAGACAATGAGTGGGTGATATATGAAGATGAAATAAGGGGCTGTTTGGAGCAAAGGGGCCAATAGGAGGGCGGGGTGGAAAGGGAAAGGGGAGGAAAGGGGATTGGGGTGTGGACTGCATTTCGTCTGACTCCTTCTCCTCGACCAGTCCGGCTAGGGTGGCCCTACCAGAAGCATACGCTTCCGCCGGCATAGCTCTCGGGATCAGCAAAGCACACAAACCTGCCCACCACGATAAGTAGCAGTCCCTGGGCAGGTCAATTAATGTTCAACTGGTAAAAACTTAGTGCTAATTTAGTGATGTTATTCTAATATCATTACTATTAAATATCACGCTCAATACGTGTTAACTACTTGTAATTGGTTTAAGGTTTGTGATGCAGATATGAAGATTTTGAATGTTAACGCAAACTACCCTGAGAGCACAAATGACGCCTTCATTTGGCGCTTTTCAAATCTGAAACCTGCTCCCCAACATGCCCACAGGGATAATATTAGTTAATGGTTGCTTGGTAAATTTTATTTATGGCATAAAATTTATCTAACACCTTATCAAAATTGGGCCCTTCTACCTTTATAAGTTATTCCCCCTAAATGTTTACGGTATTCAAATCATAACATAGGCCTACATTAGTAGCCACTAGGCAGTTATGGCCCATTTGCAGCCTAAGTGTTTAATTTAATCTAATCTAAAAAATGATTGATGATTGATTAATGGGGCTTAACGTCTCATATTTATGCAACGATGGCTAATCGACACGATGAGCGGGTGATAATGAAGATGAGAAAGATGATAATGAAGAATAAAGCCACATCCGAATCCGATCCATTGTACGTCGCGTGAGTCGTCATACGGGAGTCCAGCAAAGGAGGGCAGGGCCAAGTTTGAGGAGAAATATGCAATGGGACAGTGGGGGGGGGGGGGGGGGGAAAGGGGATTGGGGTGTGGACTGCACTTCGTCTGACTTCTCCTCCTCGACCAATCTAAAAAATAACAGAGACTAATACAAGTTGAATTACAGGTGATAGTGGTTATCCTTTAGAGCCGTGGCTCTCTACTCCACTGGCAGTTGCAATCACTGATGCCCAAGAGGAATACAACCGGCACCAAATGCGGGCACGGAGTATCGTGGAGCGTTGTAATGGATTATTAAAGAGTCGCTGGAGATGCCTTCTCAGACATGGGGTATTGCATTACCGTCCTGAGAAGGCATCTCAAATAATTATGGCTGCCACGGTACTCCACAATATGTGTGTGGAGTACGGCGTTCCTCCTCCAGCTGCGCAAGACCATGCCGCTGAAGGGGAACTAGACTTCGGAATGGGAATTGGTGGAGAGCAAGCTGAAGCTGAAGTCATCAGAAATGTAAACCCAATCCTGGCAAATGCACGCAGGTTGCAACAGCGCCTGATTCGCGTTGAATTTACACGCTAGGCAATTCGGTACGGCAATTCTTCTTTCACTGGTACGGACATATTACTTTCTTGTGCAGTCTTCTCATATCTGCATCTTAAATCAAACAAACAGTTTACTATAGAGACTAAAATAATGGCATTAGTGTAAACATGAAGCAGTCACTTTCTAGTGCCCTATAATATATGATATAGGAAAATGTGACCATAGCATATTATACATTACAAAATACAAAAGTCACGGTGCCAACTGCACTGCACTGGTGGCGATCGCGCGCTCGACGCTTATGTCACCGACGACGGCTCGGCCGAGCTCGCGGCTGGCAGACGAGCGGTGTACGACTGTTAACATACGGTTATAATATTAGGTCCATGCTACCCGAATCAAAGTCGACAGCCAATCACAGGTCGCCAAAATAATAATGTGTGACGTCATCACGGCGATTGCCGGAACACAATTATTTTCAAAATGGCTGAAGTCAGAGCCATGGCAGCCCGTTCTATAAATTTTACTGAAGAAGAGGAATTAGTGCTTGTGCGTGAGGTACCGCTATACGAAGTGCCACTATAAATAGAGAGTTCTGTGCTACTCTGACAAAGGCACACAAGGACCGTGCGTGGGAAATGGTGGCAGAGTCGGTCAATGCTGTAGCCACAATAACGCGATCCATCAAGGCGGTAAGTAGATTCTGCTTTCATTCATACAATCAATTGATTGATAAATGGGGCTTAACGTCTCATATTTTATCAACAATGGCTAATCGACAGGATGAGCGGGTGATAATGAAGATGAGAAAGATGATGATGAAGAATAAAGCCACATCCGAATCAGATCCATTGTACGTCGCGTGGGTCGTCATATTATGGGAGTCCAGCAAGAGAGGGCAGGGCCAAAAGGGAGGAGAAATCTTCAGTGGGACAGTGTGGGGGAGGGGGGAGGGACAGGGTCTCCTTCCGTCACCACTAACGACTACAGAGTCACTCTGGGTATACTATTCCCCGGGCCCAGACGGGCCTTGCGTTTGCTTTGAAGAGGTTGATGAGCATGTAGAAAGGCCACGGTGAGTTTTTAGGGACAGAACCACAGTGTGGTAATAACCACAGGACACGGCAGCCACGGCTGATGACGGCGTCGATACGCGCGTAAAGCTGGACAAGGTTTCGGCTAAATCAAGACCAAGCTGGCCTTTGTTATTCCGCCCAGTTATCAAGATTGCCTGAGAGGCCGAGACAAGAACTGAATGGTACCCGCCACATGAAATGTCAATGATGGCCTCAGGGAGGTTGGTCACGTGGGTGAATGAGGTTTGCTGGTTGTATGACCAAGACCTAAGTGGCCAAACTTGTTGTATCCACACACCCACACCTCACCGCCGTCGTCAAGAACCACCGTGTGCAGACAAGCAGCAACTTTCTTGATGGGCGGCAGACCGGCAACCAGGACGGGTGTGTGGGCTTTTTTGATGTGACCGAGGCCAAGCTGACCTTCATCATTCATCCCACATGAATATAACTCACCCTTGTCAGTGAGGAACATGGTGTATCCAATCCCACAAACAGCTTGAGTTATACTAACAGAGCTGAGAGTGTCAACAAGCCTCGGCTCAGCGACCTGGCCACCATCGTTCTTCATCCATCCGTTGTCTTGATTCTTCCCGAAAGTGTAGACTCGGCCGGATGCGCAGACAACTGCAGAGTGGTTCGAACAAGGAGGTTGTATATAGTGTAACATCTGGAGGCGCGGTGGTATAGGATTCTTGGTCGACCGCGTGAAGCCGTCGCGCGGCTGGAGGGGTAAGGCCAGGCCGGGAAGGTTTCGAGTGGTGAGCGAAACCAATACATACAAGGACATTGAAAACCACTACTGTTCTGGGTAGTTTAATTATTAAATGTATTTCAACAGCGCTTAATTGAATTGATTAAAATGTATATGGTCATAACACAATTTAAAATAGTTTTGTTGATATTAAACGTCACATATTGTTAATGAATAAGAATAACGTATACATGAGTAACATACACTCAAACAATATTTATATTTATTCAACCATCACATATGCGTGTATGGGAATTGCAATAATAAAGACGCGTCACCAACATTATTTGCATCGATATAATAAACATAGCTAGCAATGAAAATATCACAATAAGAAATAAGAATACAATGTTTGCTTTTCTAGTATAACAATCTCACATTAATCACTTAGGCACATAAAATAAAGACAACCTTATAAAGACAAGTAAGATACAAATAAGAATACCTTTTTGCATTTATATTAACAATCTTGTATTAATTACTTATGGGCATGACTATAAGAGGGGTCACATTAACAAAACAAAATAATGATATTAGCATTATAAAGTATATAAATGCAAGTAAGATAAGACAAAAATTCGAGTACACTATTTGAATTTATATTAACAATCTCGTATCACTTGTGGGCATGACTGTCAGGGGTCACATTAACAAAACATAATAATATTATTAGCATCATAAAATATATAAATACAAGTCAAATAAAAATAGGAATACACTATTTGAATTTTATATATTTTAAAAAATATATTTGATTATATACTATTTACAGTATAGTCAAATAAAGACGTTTGTTGCAATCGAGTGTCACGGCTTTCGCCAAAAATGTCAATATAATTACACAACTATTCACTGAATGATGTACGTACCTGTGAAACGTTACGTTGTCAGGTTTCGCATTCCATCGATGGCTACAACCGCATGCTGCACAACTGCACACCATCTTACTCGTTACATCGCTCTAATTATGTACAATCGAGTGTTTCGTGGGAGGTTGATCGCCATAAGAATGCGTGCATTACCGTCCTTGCCCGACCTCTCGTTCCCGGCTTGGGAGGGGAAGGCGATGCACTGACCGGCTTCACCCCCACCCTAACCACCGCGCCTCCAGATGTTACACTATATACAACCTCCTTGGGTTCGAACCGCAAGACACCTGAACGACGGTCTCATCTTGGAAGAACGACTCAATGCTCGGTCCAGCAGGCAGGCCTTCACCGAACGCCGGGACACCAGGCTTGGTTGTAACGATCCTTTTGATGTATGTACTAAAACATGTATGTACTAAAACATGTACTTAAACATAAGGAGGCTTTGCAGGATTGCAAAGAGCTCCGCATTAAAAACACTGAACATTGGGTGGAGTTTAAAGGTAAAATGTTTGTCACCCGTTGTAAATGCACAGCCAGCTTGATCATAATAATTTAACTTCTAGTCTAGATTTTCTTAAATGTTATAAAAAGTAAAAACGTTAACGTACCAAACATATTTTACTTTAATTCTGCCATTTTTTTCAATGTTACTTAAGTCAATTTCATTTCAAGAGAGTACCTGCTATAATTGTGTTCACTAATTTAATAAAGTTTAGTCTTATCCTCTTCCGAAGAGGGTTTTTTCAACTTTATTTCCTCATGTTATATAATTATGTATTGTCTGTTCGAATCGCCAACCGTATGCTTTTGTTTTAATTTTATGTTAAAATGTTAAAAAATATCACACTAAGGAAATTTTATGAAGAATGTATGTAGTCCTGCTTGTTTATAATTTAATAAATTGTGTTTCTCATGACTAAGCTCCAGCATGTTATAATTGTAAAGATAGGCCTAGGTTTAGGGATAGGCAGTTCCAACCTAGGCTTAGAGCTTAGGCCTAAGCCTACCCTTGTCTTTCTATCTATAGGTATTACAAAAAAGGTAATACAAAAAAGAATAAGCCGCAGTTGGCCACCTCCCCGGTAGACGAGATCTCACTAATCAAACCGAACACAGACGAGGACCAAGATATAATTCAGCCTCAAGGCCTCACCAAGCCAGAGTAAGGTGCCCGGCACGGTGGGGGCGGTACCCACCATGTCGGGCAGGTTGTCAATTATATTTTCAACGGCAGAACTTGGGACATACACTTACCCCAGCAGCCCAGTAAAAAAAAAAATGTGTCCTCAAGTCATTTGCCATGACATCCTTCCCCATTACATTGATCCCTAGGCTAGGTATATACTAGGCCTAAGCATTCGTGTCCTATATTTGTGCATCACGTGTCCTAAGTGCCACGCCACTTGGGATATAGCAAGGATTATCGCCACCAAAACGCCCTAAATAATCCTGCTTACTCTGCCCCCCATATTATGTCGTACCACGCCGGAAGACATAAAGCGGCTACACTTGTACAACCGCTACCTATTGAAATTGGGGGAAAAACGTAAAAATGCACTTTTTACTCATTTATCATCAATCACCTATGACAATTGATTTTCCTTTCATGTAATCTGCATATATAACTTGCAGACGCAAATGTAAGAGCTATCGACGTGCACAAGCTCTTTCTTACGCCAAGCGATACGCCGACTACTGTGAGAGGTAAGGAACCATGACAAATAATTATATACATATAATTTAATGGTGAAATTCAAGAATGAAGGCCTACAACAAAATTTCAGTCATATGGGGCACAGGAGCAATCGGCGGACAGATGGCATACATTGGAACGCCGCCGGCATAAGAGCACTTCACTAATATTTGGTGTCCCTCGGAGTGTAGGCCTATTAAACACAAAATCAAAAAAGTTGCTGAAGTTAGACTCGTACCAAACCGGTATTTTCAGTTTAAATTTGTTAATTTCAATTCAACGCCTTTAGCTTCAAAATGTTATGCCAAAAGAAATAAGGATCGATCGCTGTAAATAACACGGTGGTGGTAACAGCGTGTGTTAATCACGCTTAATTAGGATAATCGTAGTTAGATGGTAGAATAAAACACTAAACTATTTGTTTAGGTTTAAACACAAACTCAACATAATCATCATTATCCATGATGACAGCAAGGTTCATGTTGGGGTTGGTTGGGGTAGCGGTGGGGTATTAATTGCCACCACTCTGTTTTTACTTTAAAAAATACTCCCGTTACACAAATAAAGGTTTGTATTCCATATTTATGCATAAACTATCTTAATGTCTAAGTCTACCTTTTATTAGACAAGTAATACATTATTTTAATGTCCCATTTGTGTGTTACAAACATTATTTAGATAATCATCAAATCAAACTATACAAAATGAAACATTGGAATTGGAGAAGAAAAAAAAATATAATAATAATAATAATAATAATAATAATAATAATAATAATAATAATAATAATAATAATAATAATTTAATATTATTAAATATTAATATTTATATTAATTATATAAAAATGTACATAATGTAATAATTAATATAAAATAAAAATCACTAAAATAAAATGATGCGGAATGGGAAAAGGGATCTTAGGGTTAACATATTTAAAACATGAAAACATGAAATCCATGAACAATCATTGCCTGAAACACAGCCTTCGCCAAACATCGAAACACCGAGAAAAAGTATTCCTTAATTAAGTATATCCAAGCAAAAGAGCTTGGTAACACTCAAGTTCTTGGTAATGTGCAAAACTTTGTGAATGTCTCAACTTTAGGAATGATCAAACATTTGGGAATACCCAATACTTTTGGCATTCCCACTCCTCTCTATATTTAACAAATGCATATTGATGAATTTAGTTCATATCCAGATACATGTAGATATTTGTATCGTCCGCAGATGATATAATAGGACAATGTTGCAGAATTACAATGACGTATTTAGTTCGTGTAGTTAGTTTGTATTGCATTGTTCAATAGGTAATAAATACTAAGTGGCATTATTAAAATACAACCTATGATATTGGATATTCTATTTGATTGCACCCATGCTGGTACAGTGAACACAGCTATATATTTTTCATTTCTCCAATGGAACCTTTTTATTAGGAATGTCAACAATAATCCTATATCAATAAATATAGATAATATCGTGATATGGCGAGTCATATTGCAATAATCATACAATATTAAATTATGTAAGATATCGCAATGACTTGCTTTTATATTTGAATTTGGGCGTCCGCTCAGCACTCACTGAGCGTCCGCCTAACGCTCGGGCATGGGTTGACAATTAGGCGCGATGAGGATATGGCAAAATTTAAAAACGAGTAGCCAAATAAACGCACAAGTATTTAGTGCATCTTTCATCATATACCGCGGTAAAAATTTTATTTGCAATATCGTCACGATATTTTTGCCGACAATATTATCGCAAATATCGCAACAAGTTTGTGTTTGTTTTACGGTTAGCGATATTGAATTTCATATTGTTTGACATCCCTAACTTTTATGATACCGCCATGCTTATTGTATAGGCCTAATTTGTTTAGTTAACTAAAACATGTTCTTGCTGATGTAGCCTACATTGAAAAATGTATAAATGGCATTTCACTGGACATCCTTTCACATCCTTTGACCCATATTTTTTAGTTCTTAATTTTGAGGTAAGTATGATTTACATGTATTAGTAGAGGGGTATGTTTGTTAAGATAAAATTTGCCATCACACTTTAATTTTGTTTAAAACAAAATAAAATGTAATTTTTTTTTTTTAATTTGTATGTTCATTTTTTGATAATGGTTATCAATTGATTGGTTTATAATGCTTGACTATATAGTTATTAATAAGTCACCAAGGTTATGTTTTGGTTATCAATTGGTTTGTAATTCGTGACTATATGGTTATTAATAAGTCACCAAGGTTATGTTTTGGTTATCAATTGGTTTATAATTCGCGACTATATGGTTATTAATAAGTCACCGAGGTTATGTTTTGGTTATCAATTGGTTTATAATAGATGACTATATGGTTATTAATAAGTCACCGAGGTTATGTTTTGGTCATCAATTGGTTTATAATTTGCGACTATGTGGTTATTCATTAGTTACCAAGGTGATGCTTTGGTTTGCATCCATCCCAAGAAGTGGTTTGCAATAGGTTATGCATCCATCACCAAATAGTCACATTTTGAAACAAAAGTTACTATTTGGTTTACACATGGTTATCAATTGGTGATGTGCACCTTGGTTTATATTTGGTTATTCATTGGTGATGTATATTTTTAGTAAGGGTCAGCACTGGCTCTTTCCGCAATATCGTACAGTATACTTGAGGCCCTTATAAATGAAGACATGCGTGTGTTGTCCGTCTTCTTTGGTCTCAATAAACTTGTTCTAAATATTTCAAAAACTAAGTTCATAATTTTTCGTTTTAAAGAGGATCTGGCAATACCTAATCTGACACTAAAATATCACTTCCCAGGCTGTGCAGCTGCTATCTGTAATTGTAATGAGATTGAAAGGTGCGAATCCATTAAATACTTGGGGGTATTCATTGACTCGGCGTTACATTGGTACGATCACATCAATTATTTGCAGTCAAAAATCAGGCCTATAATACTGTTATTTTATCACATGAGGAAATTTATGCCAGTGGAGGTGTTGCGGCAGTTGTATTTTGCGTTGTATCAGAGTAACCTGCAATATGGAATTGTGCACTGGGGAGGTGCCTCTGCTAGCAAGTTACACCCATTAATTGCGTCACAGAACTTTGTACTTAGAACTATCTGTAATATGCGGAAAGGAGATTCCACCACTTTTCTATATTTGATGTTATGTATTTTACCTTTGAAACATTTGTATATTTTTAAGACTGTCGTGTATGTTTTCAATAATTCTTGTTCATATAAACCAGTGGTCAGTTCCTCTATTACAAGACAAGCTTTATTGTATAAAATTAATGTCCCAAAGTTTGTAATGTTAAATGCGCGCAATCAACTGTCATATAGAGGACCAACTCTTTTTAACATAATGGTTAAGTTAATGCCTGACTTTAATGCTAGGATGACTCTGAGTAATTTCAAAATGAAAGCTAGGGATGTTTTAAAGCAAATCGAATCAACAGATACTTTTTTAATTGAGTGATGCAAATGTTGTTTTAATATCTATTTGTAGTTTAACATTTTAAATGTTTTAGTTTTTAGTTTTTAGTTGTGTGTATATGTATATGGTTATTAGGCGGCGGCACAGCAAATAAATTTTTGTTTTAATGACATTGTGAGCTAACCACCGCGCGAGCAAAGTGCTCATGGTGGTCTTATGCCAAAATGAGTGTATATGTATTTTTGTGTCAATGAAATAAATGAAATGAAATGAAATTATTATTATTATTATTATTATTATTATTATTATTATTTATTATTATTATTATTGTTATTTCCTTTCTTCTCTTCTCTCATTTGCACCATCGGGCTCCTTTTGAGCCAAGACGATGCGAGAGTGCACCCTAGCGTGGCGGCCGAAAGATGGTGCTGACAATGTAGCTCATAGGCTGAGGACCTTCCGCACGATATTAGTTGTGCCGAGGATTGCAGCCTTCTGCATGACACGCACGTGCTTGTCCTACAGGTGGAGCTTCTCTTTCGCAGCTGACCACTCTTCGGTGACCAGACCGTTGGATTATTATTATTATTATTATTATTATTATTATTATTATTATTATTATTATTATTATTATTATTATTATTATTATTATTATTATTATCATAATTATTATTATTATTATTATTATTATTATTATTATTATTATTATTATTATTTCCATGTCTACGTTTCTGAGCGAATAGCGAACGGGCCTTATCACCGAAGAGTTTGTTCCGTCTGTCTCAGGTGCGCAAGGAGCTGAAGGCGACCGAGAGCGCCCTCCGAGGAGCGCCCTCGGAGTTACTCCAACAAGAGGAGGCGGTGGCCCCGCGCTGGTCATGCAAGCTCGACATTTGCCACAGCAACCCCGTAGAGCTTGGCGAAGATCCGCCGGAACTGACGGTCTACGGCCCGGACGAGCTATGGCCTTAGACGGCACAGGTAGATGGACGGATTCTATTACTTTTACAGACCCTTGTACATTCCTACGGGTATTACTCTTTTTATTATTATTATTATTATTATTATTATATTATTATTATTATTATTATTATTATTATTATTATTATTATTATTATTATTATTATTATTATTATTATTATTATTATTATTATATTATTATTATTATTATTATTATTATTATATTATTATTATTATTATTATTATTATTATTATTATTATTATTATTATTATTATTATTATTATTATTATTATTATTATTATTATTATTATTATTATTATTATTATTATTATTATTATCATTATTATTATTATTATTATTATCATTATTATTATCATTATTATTATCATTATTATTATTATTATTATTATTATTATTATTATTATTATTATTATTATCATTATCATTATTATTATTATTATTATTATTATTATTATTATTATTATTATTATTATTATTATTATTATTATTATTATTATTATTATTATTATTATTATTATTATTATTATTATTATTATTATTATTATTATTATTATTATTATTATTATTATTATTATTATTATTATTATTATTATTATTATTATTATTATTATTATTATTATTATTATTATTATTATTATTATTATTATTATTATTATATTATTATCATTATTATTATCATTATTATTATTATTATTATTATTATTATTATTATTATTATTATTATTATTTCCATGTCTACGTTTCTGAGCGAATAGCGAACGGGCCTTAGCACCGAAGAGTTTGTTCCATCTGTCTCAGGTGCGCAAGGAGCTGAAGGCGACCGAGAAGGACGCGGAGACGCGCTCCTCGCAGATACTCCAACAGGAGGAGGCGGTGGACCCCGCGCAAGCTCGAGGCGTAGAAGACCCACAGCAACCCGAAGAGGGTGGCGAAGATCCGCCGGAACTGACGGTCTACGACCCGGAGGAACTGAACGCCGAGACGGTAGATAGATGGATTCTATTTTCACTTTTACATACCTTGTACATTCCTACGCGTATGACTCTTTTTATTATTATTATTATTATTATTATTATTATTATTATTATTATTATTATTATTATTATTATTATTATTATTATTATTATTGTAGTGCCGCCGATAATTATTAATCAATAAAATCAAATCATCAAATACTGATCAATAAATACCAGGGGCCGGATTCACAAGAGGTCTTAACTTAGGCCTGGCCTAACTTTAGGACCACTACGCCATTGGCTGATACGGACCTACACATAGCCTCGACTCGACGTTGCTAAGAAACCCTAGTAAATAACAAACACTTGAGACAAATATTTAGGCCCGGTCTGAGTTGGTCTTATCTTTCTTCAAAGATGGTGGCCATACTTCGTTGACTTCGAAGTGTGAACATAAATAAATATCGTTTACTTACCTTGACATACACATTTCTCTGTTTTTATATTGTGGAGGTATAAGAAAACAAAACACTAAACTTTAAAACACCGCTTGCAATATTTTAAGTTCACTGTGATTTCCACGAAAGTAGCTATCAATTGGGCCGTGTAGTAGGCCTATCATGGATTTATAATAGCACATACGGTACAGCAGGACTTAGGACCGGTCCTAAGTTAAGACCTCTTGTGAATCCGGCCCCAGGGCTCAATTAGACTACTTTTCTTGAGGGATCAATGAATTGGGAGAGTAGGACGTGTTGTTATCTATTAATCATAACACCCATGTACAATTAGGTATAAGTTTAATAAAAGACTTTTCATTACTTTCATACAACATGGGTTTGATTAAACCAAACATTCAATAACCTGGAAACACGTCTTTGCTCTAAGATAGCTGAGATAAGAGAGAGCATTTCCCACAGGAAATGGCTGTAGGGGAAATTTCCCCTCCTTAGAGAACTAGTGTTTTAGGCTAAGTTGTGCCATGTGTCCACTGTGGCTGTATTCGATTGGCTAATTTAAATAATGTGCACTCGAGCTGACCAATCAGCTGTTGGCTGATTCCAGCCGAGTGCCGGCAACTCAAAGAGGTAGCCGTGAAGACGTCTAGTGCTGTGTCAGCATGGTGTGTTATTACACAGTGACGTGACATCCTAGCTGGATGAAGCAATGCACTTTGAACGTCATGTTTTAGAGATGATAAGTTTTACTGTAATGCATGAATGTTCCATTACAACTTACATTGACTCCAATAATCATCTACATTAATCGATACTGTTGTAATTTATTGATAAATGTAGTGTTACCTATGATTACCAATCAATGGACACTAGCCATGTTGGTTTTCACCTGTTGAATGATTATGCTCATCAGTCAATATTGATTGAAATCAATGACAATCATTTTAATGATGAACTGCATTCCAGCGTTCATTACATTATTTTTATTATTATTATTATTATTATTATTATTATTATTATTATTATTATTATTATTATTATTATTATTATTATTATTATTATTATTATTATTATTATTATTATTATTATTATTATTATTATTATTATTATTATTATTATTATTATTATTATTATTATTATTATTATTATTATTATTATTATTATTATTATTATTATTATTATTATTATTATTATTATTATTATTATTATTATTATTATTATTATTATTATTATTATTATTATTATTATTATTATTATTATTATTATTATTATTATTATTATTATTATTATTATTATTATTATTATTATTATTATTATTATTATTATTATTATTATTATTATTATTATTATTATTATTATTATTATTATTATTATTATTATTATTATTATTATTATTATTATTATTATTATTATTATTATTATTATTATTATTATTATTATTATTATTATTATTATTATTATTATTATTATTATTATTATTATTATTATTATTATTATTATTATTATTATTATTATTATTATTATTATTATTATGATTATGATTATGATTATGATTATGATTATGATTATGATGATTATGATTATGATTATGATTATGATTATGATTATTATTATTATTATTATTATTATTATTATTATTATTATTATTATTATTATTATTATTATTATTATTATTATTATTATTATTATTATTATTATTATTATTATTATTATTATTATTATTATTATTATTATTATTATTATTATTATTATTATTATTATTATTATTATTATTATTATTATTATTATTATTATTATTATTATTATTATTATTATTATTATTATTATTATTATTATTATTATTATTATTATTATTATTATTATTATTATTATTATTATTATTATTATTATTATTATTATTATTATTATTATTATTATTATTATTATTATTATTATTATTATTATTATTATTATTATTATTATTATTATTATTATTATTATTATTATTATTATTATTATTATTATTATTATTATTATTATTATTATTATTATTATTATTATTATTATTATTATTATTATTATTATTATTATTATTATTATTATTATTATTATTATTATTATTATTATTATTATTATTATTATTATTATTATTATTATTATTATTATTATTATTATTATTATTATTATTATTATTATTATTATTATTATTATTATTATTAATATTATTATTATTATTATTATTATTATTATTATTATTATTATTGTTATTATTATTTTAATTATAATTATTATTATTATGATTATTATTATTAATATTAAAATTGGTTTTATTATTATTATTACTATTATTAAGATAATTATTATTAATATTATTATAATTATTATTAGTATAGTTTTATTATTATATTTTTAATTACCATTATTATTATTTGTAGGGGCGGTTGCTCTAAAGATAGCAATTAGTGGACTGTATTTTTTGGTAGAGACAGATACATGAGAAAGAAGAGAAATAGAACTTACATTGCGGCGAGAAGCTTCGGTGGATGACGTTGTGAACAGGGGACGCAGAAGACTTGAAACTTGCTGTTTAGTTAGGGGTGTAATAGTAAAGCATGATGAAGGAAGAAAAGATAGGAATAAGAAAGGGATAATCAAAAAGGCGAGAAATGAGTCTGACATAAGTCAGCGAGAGACGAACGAACACGCACAAACGACAGTGCGTCCAGAGTGCACAACCGTACTACGACTCGACAGAAACAATACTGGAGAAAGACTGACGATATTTTCAACGATAAAATAGAAAAATGACGTGATTGACTACCCTAGTCAAACCACCGGAAATGAACGAGCGACTCTGAAATATGGTGCGAACATACCGCCCACCTAAAATTAACAATTGTAATAGATAAGGGATAAACGATAACTAGAAACTACAAACTAGAACAAGACTGAATGTATGAAACTAGGGAGGGGGTAGGATGACGAGCTTGTTTTCCGGGCGGGTAAACACTCCCTTACCAGTGCGAACAGAAACGACGCGGACTACTTCGTCCGTGCCAGGACAGATCTGTACTACTCTACCTATAGGCCAGGATAAAGGGGTACAAGACGGTTCCAAAACGAAAACGACGTCTCCAATCTTGAGATTGGGACATGCACGAACCCACTTTCCTCTTTGCATTTGAGAGTGCAAATACTCAGTGGACCTGTTCGGTTTAGGTGTTTGTATTTATTCAGGTTAATATATATTTAATCCACTTCCCATTATTACTCTTGATTCACCCCCCTCCCTCCCCTTCATTTACCCAGTATACGTAATAGTGTCTCGAAAGAATTGCGCATCCCTATATGCGCAGTCACGTGATACTATCAGCGTGGACTGCTTACCGTGACGACGAGGGAGGAGACACTTGCCTGTCAACTATCAACAACAGAACATCGCATACAGATACGTGAGTACCCATATATTTCTTGTCTCCCCTCCCTATGGGTACGGCCCCTTGTTCGCTATCCCTATAATAGTGGATTCGGCCCCAACGTAATTATTACTCGTTTTGTTTTTGGTTATTGGTAAGTCATTATTTTGTAGCCACTGTGCACCCCCCCCCCCCTTTTTTCAAGAAGAAGAAAGTTCGGCAAACCCGAACCGGCGAAAATATCAAGTAGGCATAGGACGCACCTACCTACTGTACAAAACGAGTCCAAAAAGCGTGGTGCACTTGACGAACCCGGTGCCAGCGAGACAGGTGCGACACGTTGTCAGGCAAAGAGTGTTCGGGACGCGCTTAGAGTGCAGTGCCAATGAGAATGTGGCCCGGGCTAAGATAGCCTGGGCCCTCGGAGGGCTCAAACGAGGTGGCACACAAGGGACGGCTGTTAAGCACAGCTTAAATTTGAGTGAACAAAGTGGCATACTCTTCAAAGGTATGAGGAGTATCCGAGATTAAACGATGAAGAAGGAGCTTAGCGGACTTCACCCCGGCTTCCCAAAGACTGCCGAAGTTTGGGAGATGGGGTTAACAAATTTAATGATATTATTATAATTATATTAATGAATTTGGAATTTCACTTGTACAATAACGCTTATCTCGTTGTTTGTAGGCGTTGTAGAGCCAACGACGACGGTAGTGTTAACCCCCTCGCCGCCGCCGCTACCCGAGCCGCCAATGGCGATGACACGTATATGTAAACAAATTCCTAATCAAATTTTTTTTTGACAACACCATTTCTTCATAATAAATCGATATGTTAATAAAGAAATTTATTATTTTATTTAGTAGTTAATTTAATAATAGAATTATTTATTATTTAATATTTTATTTTATTTATAAATTAAATAAATTGATGATTAATTAATAAATCTTTAACTTAAAATTGTATTTCTTTTCTGAACATTCATTTCTAAGCAATTAAGGGGTATTAAACCTAAAAAATAATGTGTTTTGTTATTTTGTTTTTTATCACCATTCTTTATTCAACTTGTTGTTTCAGAAGAAATCAGCATTCAAGCCTGGATTGGCCTATTCAGTGATATATTGCGTCAACATTCCCGTGATGATGAAGGTAAACGAGTTACCAGCGTTATTATTAAATTGTATTCCAACGAATGAATTCACTGACGTAGCCGCATTTCCAGTAGTTAATTTATTAATAGAATTATTTATCATTTACAATTTTATTTTATTTATAAATTAAATAAATTGATGATTAATTGTGTGTATACAAGTGTGTGTATACAAGTGTATACAGTTCTTATGTAGGGTAGATCATGCAAGCACTGTACAGTGTATACAGTCATTATTGTAGGAGAGAGCATGCAAGCACTGTACAGTGTATACAGTCATTATGTAGGAGAGAGCATGCAAGCACTGTACAGTGTATACAGTCATTATGTAGGAGAGAGCATGCAAGCACTGTACAGTGTATACAGTCATTATGTAGGAGAGAGCATGCAAGCACTGTACAGTGTATACAGTCATTATGTAGGAGAGAGCATGCAAGCACTGTACAGTGTATACAGTCATTATGTAGGAGAGAGCATGCAAGCACTGTACAGTGTATACAGTCATTATGTAGGAGAGAGCATGCAAGCACTGTACAGTGTATACAGTCATCATGTAGGAGAGAGCATGCAAGCACTGTACAGTGTATACAGTCATTATGTAGGAGAGAGCATGCAAGCACTGTACAGTGTATACAGTCATTATGTAGGAGAGAGCATGCAAGCACTGTACAGTGTATACAGTCATTATGTAGGAGAGAGCATGCAAGCACTGTACAGTGTATACAGTCATTATGTAGGAGAGAGCATGCAAGCACTGTACAGTGTATACAGTCATTATGTAGGAGAGAGCATGCAAGCACTGTACAGTGTATACAGTCATTATGTAGGAGAGAGCATGCAAGCACTGTACAGTGTATACAGTCATTATGTAGGAGAGAGCATGCAAGCACTGTACAGTGTATACAGTCATCATGTAGGAGAGAGCATGCAAGCACTGTACAGTGTATACAGTCATTATGTAGGAGAGAGCATGCAAGCACTGTACAGTGTATACAGTCATAATGTAGGAGAGAGCATGCAAGCACTGTACAGTGTATACAGTCATTATGTAGGAGAGAGCATGCAAGCACTGTACAGTGTATACAGTCATTATGTAGGAGAGAGCATGCAAGCACTGTACAGTGTATACAGTCATTATGTAGGAGAGAGCATGCAAGCACTGTACAGTGTATACAGTCATTATGTAGGAGAGGGCATGCAAGCACTGTACAGTGTATACAGTCATTATGTAGGAGAGAGCATGCAAGCACTGTACAGTGCATACAGTCATTATGTAGGAGAGAGCATGCAAGCACTGTACAGTGTATACAGTCATTATGTAGGAGAGAGCATGCAAGCACTGTACAGTGTATACAGTCATTATGTAGGAGAGAGCATGCAAGCACTGTACAGTGTATACAGTCATTATGTAGGAGAGAGCATGCAAGCACTGTACAGTGTATACAGTCATTATGTAGGAGAGAGCATGCAAGCACTGTACAGTGTATACAGTCATTATGTAGGAGAGAGCATGCAAGCACTGTACAGTGTATACAGTCATTATGTAGGAGAGAGCATGCAAGCACTGTACAGTGTATACAGTCATTATGTAGGAGAGAGCATGCAAGCACTGTACAGTGTATACAGTCATTATGTAGGAGAGAGCATGCAAGCACTGTACAGTGTATACAGTCATTATGTGGGAGAGAGCATGCAAGCACTGCACAGTGTATACAGTCATTATGTAGGAGAGAGCATGCAAGCACTGTACAGTGTATACAGTCATTATGTAGGAGAGAGCTTGCAAGCACTGTACAGTATATACAGTCATTATGTAGGAGAGAGCATGCAAGCACTGTACAGTGTATACAGTCATTATGAAGGAGCAAGCATGCAAGCACTGTACAGTGTATACAGTCATGACGTAGGATAGAGCATGCAAGCACTGTACAGTGTATACAGTCATTATGTAGGAGAGAGCATGCAAGCACTGTACAGTGTATACAGTCATTATGTAGGAGAGAGCTTGCAAGCACTGTACAGTGTATACAGTCATTATGTAGGAGAGAGCATGCAAGCACTGTACAGTGTATACAGTCATTATGTACGAGAGAGCATGCAGGCACTGCTCAGTGTATACAGTCATTATGTAGGAATGAGCATGCAAGCACTGTTCAGTGTATACAGTCATTATGTAGGAGACAGCATGCAAGCACTGTACAGTGTATACAGTTCTTATGAAGGAGAGAGCATGCAAGCACTGTACAGTGTATACAGTCATTATGTAGGAGAGAGCATGCAAGCACTGTACAGTGTATACAGTCATTATGTAGGAGGGAGCATGCAAGCACTATACAGTGTATACAGTCATAATGTAGGAGAGAGCATGCAAGCACTGTACAGATGATTGATTAATGGATCTTAACGTCTCATATTTATGCAACGATGGCTAATCGAGACGATGAGCGGGTGATAATGAAGATGAGAAAGATGATAATGAAGAATAAAGCCACATCCGAATCAGATCCATTGTACGTCGCGTGAGTCGTCCTACGGGAGTCCAGCAAGGGAGGGCAGGGCCAAGTGGGAGGAGAAATATTCAATGGGACATTGGGGGGGAAAGAGGATTGGGGTGTGGACTGCACTTCGTCTGACTTCTCCTCCTCGACCAGTCCGGCTTGGGTGGCCCTACCAGAAGCATACGCTTCCGCCGGCATAGCTCTCGGGATCAACAAAGCACGCAAACCTGCCCACCACGATAAGGTGGCAGTCCCTGGGCAGGGAGAGAACATGCAAGCACTGTACAGTGTATACAGTCATTATGTAGGAGAGAGCATGCAAGCACTATACAGTGTATACAGTCATAATGTAGGAGAGAGCATGCAAGCACTGTACAGTGTATACAGTCATTATGTAGGAGAGAGCATGCAAGCACTGTACAGAGTGTACAGTCATTATGTAGGAGAGAGCATGCAAGCACTGTACAGAGTATACAGTCATTATGTAGGAGAGAGCATGCAAGCACTGTACAGTGTATACAGTCATTATGTAGGAGAGAGCATGCAAGCACTGTACAGAGTATACAGTCATTATGTAGGAGAGAGCATGCAAGCACTGTACAGTGTATACAGTCATTATGTAGGAGAGAGCATGCAAGCACTGTACAGTGTATACAGTCATTCTGTAGGAGAGAACATGCAAGCACTGTACAGTGTATACTGTCATTATGTAGGAGAGAGCATGCAAGCACTGCTCAGTGAATACAGTCATTATGTAGGAGAGAGCATGCAAGCACTGCTCAGTGTATACAGCCATTATGTAGGAGAGAGCATGCAAGCACTGTACAGCGTATACAGTCATTATGTAGGAGAGAGCATGCAAGCACTGCTCAGTGTATACAGTCTGTATGTAGGAGAGAGCATGCAAGCACTGTTCAGAGTATACAGTCATTATGTAGGAGAGAGCATGCAGGCACTGCTCAGTGTATACAGTCATTATGTAGGAGAGAGCATGCAGGCACTGCTCAGTGTATACAGTCATTATGTAGGAGAGAGCATGCAGGCACTGCTCAGTGTATACAGCCATTATGTAGGAGAGAGCATGCAAGCACTGTACAGCGTATACAGTCATTATGTAGGAGAGAGCATGCAAGCACTGCTCAGTGTATACAGTCTGTATGTAGGAGAGAGCATGCAAGCACTGTTCAGAGTATACAGTCATTATGTAGGAGAGAGCATGCAGGCACTGCTCAGTGTATACAGTCATTATGTAGGAGAGAGCATGCAGGCACTGCTCAGTGTATACAGTCATTATGTAGGAGAGAGCATGCAAGCACTGTACAGTGTATACAGTCATTATGTAGGAGAGAGCATGCAGGCACTGCTCAGTGTATACAGTCATTATGTAGGAGAGAGCATGCAAGCACTGTACAGTGTATACAGTCATTATGTAGGAGAGAGCATGCAGGCACTGCTCAGTGTATACAGTCATTATGTAGGAGAGAGCATGCAGGCACTGCTCAGTGTATACAGTCATTATGTAGGAGAGAGCATGCAAGCACTGTACAGTGTATACAGTCATTATGTAGGAGAGAGCATGCAGGCACTGCTCAGTGTATACAGTCATTATGTAGGAGAGAGCATGCAAGCACTGTACAGTGTATACAGTCATTATGTAGGAGATAGCATGCAGGCACTGCTCAGTGTATACAGTCATTATGTAGGAGAGAGCATGCAAGCACTGTACAGTGTATACAGTCATTATGTAGGAGAGAGCATGCAAGCACTGTACAGTGTATACAGTCATTATGTATGAGAGAGCATGCAAGCACTGTACAGTGTATACAGTCATTATGTAGGAGAGAGCATGCAAGCACTGTACAGTGTATACAGTCATTATGTAGGAGAGAGCATGCAAGCACTGTACAGTGTATACAGTCATTATGTAGGAGAGAGCATGCAAGCACTGTACAGTGTATACAGTCATTATGTAGGAGAGAGCATGCAAGCACTGTACAGTGTATACAGTCTTTATTTAGGAGAGAGCATGCAAGCACTGTACAGTGTATACAGTCATTATGTAGGAGAGAGCATGCAAGCACTGCTCAGTGTATACAGTCATTATGTAGGAGGGAGCATGCAAGCACTGTACAGTGTATACAGTCATTATGTAGGAGAGACTAAAACATAATTATCTTGTTTTTATACGATTTAAAACAAGTTTGCATAGATTCGGTATTTTAGTAGCTGAAGGTGAAAGTGACCATTTTAACTGTTTAGACTTAGAGACTGCAAAACCGTTTCATGCAATCTTAAACCAAAATTGTATTTTTTTTTGAACATTCATTTCTAAGCAATTAGGGGTATTAAACCTCAAAAATAAAGTGTAATGTTATTTTGTTTATTATCCCCATTCTTTATTTAACTTGTTGTTTCAGATGAAAACAACGTTCAAGAAACCCGATCATCTTTCAGAAGCAGACTGCGGCAATATTGCCGTAGGGCTTCAGGTAGAAGAGTTACCAGCGTTATTATTATATTGACAACTTTCTTTGATCCATGTTTATATTAAATTCATTTTTTTGTTAAATAATACAATGCCACGTTATATTATCAAGAAATATATATTCAAAAGTCTCCACTTTATATATAATATTGTTCACCATTTTCTGGGTTTCGTCACACGAAATAAATTGAGAAGGTGGTTGTGCAGGGGTGGCCGCACGAGAAACAACGCATCGAAACAACGCATCCTACCAACTAATAGCGGTACCGTTATATTTTATGGTTAAACCTTTCTACGTCAACAAACAAGACCCCATAGATAGTTGAGACCGTGGCGAGGTTATGGGGCTTCTCACTAACATCAACTTGCAAGTATATAATATTCATGTGTAGTTAATTACGTTTAAAAATTGTGTCTGCGAAAAACTTATTAAACTATATCAAACGTATTCTTGAATAATAGTATAAGGCTGCAAGCCTTTATAGTATAGTTATGTTTTGAAACAGTTCTTAAACCTTCTGCCACACTAATAAAGTGTTAACTTTCCATTTGCAAGCCTTCTAGCTACAGTTTGTTGTTGATATCGGGTTTTAAGTGGGAGAAAACGGATAACCGAAGAGTATTAATGGAAAGTTACAATATTGCGCTGCAGAGAATCAACTTTTTAACAAAGTATAGGCTATACAAAACATTGATAGTCTAAATCTTGTCCTCGGCAGCCAAATATTAAAGACAAAACGTGGATTTTCTAGAGGGGAACGTTGGGCAAGACATGGAAAGATAAAGATACAAGAAGTGCAAAGCGAGGTAACATGAATGATGGAAGGAGATTTATTGTGTTGCATGGTTGCGTAGGGGGGGGGGGGGGTAGAGGTGATTTGTCCCTTAATCCAGTTTACTCTTTGCTTCTGGTAGTAACACTGGTGACTATCATGGTGAAATGAATAGCAATAACTTAGCTACAATTAAAACTAAAAACAGTTTGCACTTCACTACACCAGCTACCGAATAACTTTCTTACTCACCGGCGGGACAGGAAAGTTTTGTTTTGTTCACTAAATCCCAATTAGAAACGGTTTTTGTTGTCCTCGAGCGAGAAGGCTCTTAGGCCAAAAGCTTTAATAGATATCAAGGATGCCATGATAGTCTTCTCTCTGGGCATTGCTTAGTACTCGATAAGTAACTACCATACGGAGCAACGTGACACTGCATTGTGCAGAAGAGCAATATTGAGGCACATATTTGACTGATACTTTGTATGAAACGCAAGGTACCAATTTGAGTTTCGTTTGATTGGTTTGATGGCTAAAGATGGAACCGTTGAGTGAGAAATATATTACATGTTGATTAATATAACATATTATGTAAGACATTTATTATATTTCTCGCCCAACGGGTGAAACTCTTCCCTAGGAGTTGCAATCTATGCAGCCAATGTTCCTGTGATGGCAGGTGAACGTGACGCAATGCCGAGCGGCATGAAGAGCGCCCATCACCTTCTACGGGGTAGAGGACTACCGCTCGATGCTAAACATCATAAAGTCAACCACCTCTGGCCAATTCACGCTCTCATCCACCCGTGACGCGTTCCGCATAAAGGCCGCCAACATCGCCACGTACGATCAGCTGATCGCCGCCTTCCGCCGCGAGGACCTTCAATTCTTCGATTTTCTCCAAAGCGGACCAAAAACAACGAACATTTGTCCTCCGTGGCCTCTCGGCCACAGTCCACGTCGACGACATCAAGGCCCACCTCACCGAGCAACGCTTCCACTTCACGGAAGTTACGCAGCTCCTTCACCGCCCCGTCGACGGGGTCCGCTGACCGATGCCACTCTACGTCGTAACCATGAAAATCTCCGATTCGAGCGACGGAAGGTCACTCTCGACAATTGAAAGAGTGTGCTTCCATCGGTTACCGTTGAAAAGTACAGGGGACCACAGGGACCGCGGCAAAGCTACAACTGCCAAAAATACGGCCACAGTTCCGCTTTCTGTACCCTCCCACCTTCCTGCTTCAAGTGCGCACGAACCCACCCGTCCAGTGAGTGCACCAAGCCTCGCTCCTTGCCTGCCCTGTGTATCAACTGCAACGGCGACCACCCGGCATCATCCCGCCGCTGCCCAGCCTTCCTGCGCATCAGAGACCAACAGGCTCAACGCGCCCTCCCGTTTCGCTGTCCCGGCGACAAAATAAGAAATCCACCACCCCGGGGTTCCCGCCCCTACCCACACACCCATACACCCGCACTGGTGTCTCGTACGCTTATCAGAGGCGACTACAGGTATGAGCGTGCTGTGCAAATCATCATAAGGAACAAAATACCTCACGTTTATTGTATATTATTATTATTCTATATTGATTATATTAAGCTTAATTTCAAAAACATTCATGGATAACAAATAAAGACAATAAGGTATTTGCTCATTGTATTTTCGTCGACTTTTTTTGTTTTTAAAAAAATAATCGGAGTTTGATGTAGTTTTCTCAGTTGCAACAGTTAAAATTAACGTAAAAAACTACTCCCCAATCCGCTTGTTGAGCAGATTGCCCCGCATTTGACTATTGTCGTGGCACAACACCATGACAGTGACGCGTCGCCGGAATTCCTCGTCTGGGCAATGATGATGGTGCCGGACGAAGTACGGCCATCGACTCCCAACATGACTTCGCTGATGACGAGTCTCTGGAGTCAGATGGAGGTAAATAGCCTATGTTTTATGTGTGAACTTCTGCAACATATTATTGACTAGACCAAGTGGGTGAGACTGCTGAGCGTGTATGCCTCATGGAAATGCAGCTATGATGCAGATGGCTCTCTTTTGGAGGATGAATATTCTGGTTTTATTATTTTATTACAGAAATATATTATTTACTATTCAGCGAACGTATGGACATGGCCTACCGCAATACAGTACATCTTTTCTATAAGTTCTATCTTTATTTACATGTTTGACAGTCTCAATTTTAGTTCTTGGTGTTTAGCCTATTAACTAGCCAGACATATTTTCTTGCATAATTATTATACAGGATGGTTTGGAAGTTTCTGAACCCCATACTGTTTATTATGTTTACAGACGTGGAAATGGAACAGAACCACGAACCATTTCCACTCATCTGCCAGACTCCAGAGACGCCACGGCCTGCTACCGAATCTGCTGGAACTGCTTCTTCCTCTCGCAGCTCTAGCAGATGTCGGAGTAGGCTGGCCATAATCAGCGAAGAGCATGAAGAGAGGATGTCGCAGCTCACGTGTGATGCTACAAGGCAAACAAGCCTACACGAGCTGCGCATCTTGGAGTCGAGGGCTGCGGCTGAATTCAGAGCCCAGCGGGAGGAGTTCCTACTCGAGGTTTCTCAGAGGCAAGCCCTAGCAGAGGAAGCCTTCGAGAAAGAGCGTCGCTGTCTGGTGCTTAAGCAAATGCGGGAAAAGCATGACCTTGAATGCAAGCGGTTGGGGAAGTGAGATTGATTGATTGATTAATGGGGCTTAACGTCTCATATTTATGCAACGATGGCTAATCGAGACGATGAGCGGGTGATAATGAAGATGAGAAAGATGATGATGAAGAATAAAGCCACATCCGAATCAGATCCATTGTACGTCGCGTGAGTCGTCATACGGGAGTCCAGCAAGGGAGGGCAGGGCCAAGTGGGGGTGGATGTGGCAGTCACTGTACCCGTTTGATGCAGTGCAGTGGGGGATTGAATATTCAGTATGCCATTTTCAACTGTTGTGCTCCTAGCACAATTTTTTTTCAATGGTGTTGTCTTGTCCGTTTTCTTATTTTTTATCTATTGGTGCATACTTTTCACGTCACTCATATTTCATATTTATTTCATTTCACTGACCATTAAAATTACTAAACTAATGTGTGAACTTAACTTCTTTATTTATTGTTATTGTGGTTTTTAGTATGGTGGTGGTGGCGTGATATGTTTTTTTTTTATTCATCATACTAACATAACTATTGGGGACTGTAGGTGAAGAAACGGTAACCCAACAGCTTACTTTGCAGTGAAGTTGTAAATATTTGCGCATTACATTTCTTTGCATCGGCTAGTGGTAAGTAAGCTGATGTTTTCCCCTTTGTACACATAACACAAAGCCATTTGCAGACTTTGCATGCCACCTAATTTCTAATGAAATAAGGTCAGTCGAGTTGGCACTAGTTATGTTCGATTTATTATTTGATGCTTACATGGAATTATTTTCAAGTGAATTACGATGCAAATGCAAGCTTAGAAACAGTGTTTTGAGAGAAACGCAACCCCATGTGTTTCCCCACCGTCGAGGGAACGGTCATGACCAACGAAGAAACAATTGCAGATGGCATATTCTTGACATTTGCCATGTATTATGTATTTTCAGTGCAGTATCACGCACAAGGTATATACCTTATGTGTTTTCATTTTAACTTTCAGATGTCGAACTTATATTATGTAAAAAAATAAATAAAATAATTAAAGAAAATAATGTATCGAAACATAAGTCAAATAAATAAATATTCGAGATGCTCACTCCAGTAGCAGTGCAAGCGGCCCCTTTCTACGAGAGGACGGTCATCCATGCTGGAGTTAACAACGTGTTTCGCCGCGAAACTCCCGAAGCCATGGCCGGAGATGTGGCTGATCTCATCAAGCAGGTTAAGAGGGTAAATCTCTCCATTGTTGTGGTTGTTTCAGGTATCTTGCCTCCATCCCAGGACAACCACAAGCTGTTACGCCAAGACGAGAAGCTTCGTCGAGTAAACGCCGTTGCCGTGGAAGTAATTGTCTCGCTGCAACAACTGTGGACGCCTTACGGGGTGAGTTTTGTAGATCTATCTCTCTGAGTAAGAAGAAGATGCAAATGCTAACTGGGTGTCGGTCTGTGCACGGCGTGCCTTACCAATCAGTAAAGACAACTTGCTGGACTTGATCCAGCAAACCATTGTTCATGATGAGTGTGAAACCCGAATAAGTCCCCTATTTGAGAGTAATGGCGAACCGCGAGGATGAACTTTATCACTGGCTAGCCCTGCGCGGCCAGACCACGAAACTGCAAGAGGAGCTCGCCTCGCCCAGAAGACGCTTTCAGATTATGAGAGAGCGCATCCCTGGCTGGAAGGTGTCAAGGAACAACTCAAAAAACGAACACAAAGGGCTCGAGAGGGCCGCTCTTGCTCTAGGTCACCGAACCGCGACAAAAAAACAGAAACCTTCAGAGAGAAGGCCTCCTTCTCGAAAAGAAACGACGGGAAGCTCAGAAGAGCCAGGAGCATCGGCGAGGAAAGGATCCAGGGGAGAGGGAGAGCTCAAAGCGAAAACATGAGCGATCCCTCGATGAGATTCCCACCTCCGAACTGGAGAGGATCATCAATAGTATATCTTAATAAATAATATAATACATAATACAATAATTTTGTTGTAAGGCATCTAAATGTGGATTGATTGATTTATATTTGGGCTTAACGTCTTATATTTTTGCAACTTGGCTAATCAAGACGAAGAGTAGGTGATAATGAAGATGAAATTGGGGGTTCTTTGGAGGAAAGGGGCAAGTAGGAGGGCGCGTGAGGAAAGGGCAAACGGGGGAAAAAGGGATTCGGGTGTGGACTGCACTTTGTCTGACTTCTCCCCCTCGACCAGTCCGGCTAGGGTGGCCCTACCAGAAGCATACGCTTCCGCCGGCATAGCTCTCGGTATCAACAAAGCACGAAAACCTGCCCACCACGATAAGGTAACAGTCTCTGGGCAGGTCAAGATTGATTGATTCATGGGGCTTAACGTCTCATATTTTCGCAACTATGGCCAATCGAGACGATGAGCGGGTGATAATGAAGATGAGAAAGATGATGATGAAGAATAAAGCCAGATCCGAATCAGGTCCATTGTACGTCGCGTGGGTCGTCATACGGGAGTCCAGCAAGGGAGGGGCAGGGCCATGTGGGAGGAGAAATCTTCAGTGGGACAGTGGGGGGGGGGGGAATGGGCAGGGTCTCCTTTTGTCGCCTCTTACGACTAGCAGAGTCACTCTGGGCCTTTTCTTTCCCGGGCCCAGACGGGCTCTGGGCAGGTCAAAATGTGGACATTTTCAACTCTTCTTTACTTCATTTACGGACATATGTGTTGAATGCTCTGTATTAGTTATATCTATCAGCTTCGTTTATTAATAATATGTGCTGTTTGTGTTGTGTTTTGTTGACTTTATTCTACTTTCTTGGTTTTTAACTGTTGCTAAGGCCGCAAGCACGAACAGTCAACCGCTAGTATAAGTCTGGATGATGCTGAAATGTTGCAAAGTATGCTTTGCTGTCCCTAAGTCAAGCCTTTGACACTGATAGCCCATGCCCGACTGTGGAGGCAAGTTAGTTTGTTCGGCAATTCATGATTAATGGATTGATGGTTGATTAATGGGGCTTAACGTCTCATATTTATGCAACGATGGCTAATCGAGACGATGAGCGGGTGATAATGAAATTGGAATTGTCCAGCAAGGGAGGGCAGGGTCAAATGGGAGGAGAAATATTCAGTGGGACAGTGGGGGGGAAGGGTCAGGGTCTCCTTTTGTCGCCTCTTACGACTAGCAGAGTCACTTTGGGCCTATTCTTTCCCGGGCCCAGACGGTTTTGGCAATTCATAAATTCTCTCTTTTTACTAATTGAATTTGGTAATTGGTTTTGGTATTTTGGGCATTATATTATTACATAGATATTTTTTGGTAAAATAAATGGTTTTATAAACAGCGTAATCCAATTAAGTTGTGCTCTTTCAGGAAACACTACGAATGGTTTTGGAGAGCCATATTGGCTAAAACATTTTACCTACACCTTCTATGTAACACGAGACTTCGATGACGACACAGACGACCCAGATGACCAAAGAGAGATAATGACCATGAGTGATAAAAACATGCTACTGACAGGCGAAGATATCTCCGACAAGATTATCGAAACAGCATTAAGCCTTCTGCATAAACAATTTCCTACTGTTAGTGGTCTCCAATCCTTGCCACAAGGCATGGGTATTCAATAAGGAAGGATGACGTAATGCACGTACAAATCCACCGCTTGGAGCAAGACAACCACTGGGTGACCACTGCAATGGAGCCACACATGGATAGGGCCTGCCAAGAGATAAAGCTCCACTATTGGCTTCCGAACTGGAGCTGCAGGTTAGTCAAAATGTACAAAATGAAAATACCACTATAACTGTGAAGGTACCTGACGTAGTCAGGCAGAAGTACCGCATGTGTGGGTTACAAGCCATTGCATATGCAGTTGACCTCTGTGTCAATCAGAAATGGAGCCCAGCAAAATATAATAGTTTTTTAATGACTGCTCGTGCAGTGCAATGTTTTGAATCCGGGATGATGACATGTTTCCCCCGATTGTCTACGGACACCACTTAAGAACAATTTTCGCGAAGAAACAATTAAAGTATATTGCTCTTGCAGAATGCCACAGCATTTTGCAAAAAAGCAAGTTCAATGCTATACATGTAAACAATGGTTTCATTATGGCTGTGTGAACATCAGTTCCAAGCCAAAAGGAAAGTGGTTTTGTACAACCTGTACTTCATTGGTAAATTTATGAAAGAATTGCATATCTACTATTTTCTAAGCTGTATGCTAGGCAGTTAATATAAATGAAGGGGACTAGTAGATTGCAGGGATCGCGACATCAGTTTGTCGTTAATAGCTCGGCCGCGACCCACGTAGGCTATATGTTTGGGCACACTTGCTATTCGGGGTGACGATACGCTTCGATTAACACCACCCGCGTTGACGTCACTAGGGCGGAACATATAGAGCGACGCCGATATTACATCAATATTGAAAAAAATTACACATTGCGACGCCGGTAATTCGTAAACAGCTCGTTAAGCACCCACGTCGGCTATATGTCTGAGGACATTTTCTAGTTTAGGGCGACGAGACGCTTCGATTAATACCACCCTCGTCGTCGTCGCCTAGACCTAACATCAAGATCGACGTCTATTTGTCAATTTGCTTGTAGGCCGGCAATGGCTCCGATCGAGAGAGCGAGCGGGCGTGTGTGCCGGCGATGTTAAGTACATAGCTCCCTCTCCCGCCGGCCGTTGCGATGTACTGAGCGCCGCTCGGCGAGACCGCTGGACCCATATAATGGGTCAAGGACCAAAAAAAGGAGTTTTAATAAATGATTGATTAATGGGGCTTAACGTCTCATATTTATGCAACGATGGCTAATAGAGACGATGAGCGGGTGATAATAAAGATGAGAAAGATGATAATGAAGAGTAAAGCCACATCCGAATCAGATCCATTGTACGTCGCGTGAGTCGTCATATGGCCAGCAAGGGAGGGCAGGGCCGAGTGGGAGGAGAAATATTCAATGGGACAGTGGGGGGGAAAGGGGATTGGGTTTTGCACTGATTTAAAGTATGCACTGTGTTGTACAATTTTATCAGCTTAGACAGGTCACTTGAGGGCATGGATTGTGGCAACTTTGCTGACTACTTGGTTCAGGAGGAGGTTGGTTCGTTGGTCATGTACTATTATTGGTACGCCCTTCAAGGAGACTACAGAGGTGCACCTGCAACAACACCAGCACCTGCAACGGCGCCCGCACCGGCAACGGCACCAGCTCCTGCCTCCATTTCACCCCAGTTGGCGGATGACCGACTGGAAGCATTCATGAACGACATAATATACGCAGATCAACTGGCGGACGGCTCTAGGTACGGTGTCGAGACCGACGACGCAATGAGCGACTACGATGTGGAGATCATCATCGACACAGCTCTCAGTGGTATAAGCGTCACAGAAGATGGCACGTTAGTCGAGTTCGCCCAAGACCCCGTCAGGCCTGCCTGTTCATCTGCTCGACCAACGGAGCAGGTGACAGACGTCTCACCATCGCTCACCAAGTTTCTCACGCTGCCGACAAGGGCCCAGCCGTCAGAGGTTCCCAGTTCCCGCAAACGTAGGAAAATGGTTTATGCGGTATCTTCTTCAGAGTTCGTGGCCAACGCACTAGCTCCAGCCGTGCCAAAAGCCAAGAAAGCTGCAAAGAAGATTGATTGATATTTGGGCTTTACGTCTTATATTTTTGCAACTAGGCTAATCAAGACGATGAGTGGGTGATAATGAAGATGAAATTTGGGGCTCTTTGGAGGAAAGGGGCCAATAGGAGGGCGTGGTGGAAAAGGGGAAGGGGGAGGAAAAGGGAAGGGGGAGGTTGTGGACTGCATTTCGTCTGACTTCTCCTCCTCGACCTGTCCGGCTAGGGTGGCCCTAACAGAAGCATACGCTTCCGTCGGCATAGCTCCAGGAATCATCAAAGCGCACAAACCTGCCCACCACGATAAAGTAGCAGTCCCTGGGCAGGAAAGCTGCAAAGAAGAATGATTGATTGATTGATTAATTAATAAGGCTTAACGTCTCATATTTATGCAACTATGGCTAGTCGAGACGATGAGCGGGTGATAATGAAGATGAGAAAGATGATGATCTGCAAAGAAGAAACCTGCAAAGAACAAACCTACTTCTAAGGGTGATGCAGATGACGACTGGATCTGCATCTACTGCGACCAATCTTTCTATGAGTCCAGCAAGAAAGGGGAGAGCTGGATTAGTTGCGACACATGCCATGACGCAGCTCATGTACGCTGTGTGCCGATCATGCACCGAGTGCGCACTAATTTGACCAACGACAACCGGTCACAATCGTTGCCATATGACTGTTAAGAGTGCACTGAAAAAGTGATGAACAGGCCTCAGACGTGACGTGTTTCTGTCCCGTGAAGACACGCTTTTATTTTGCCACGGTGTTAGTTGTTCCTACGTACCTATGACGTGTTTCTCTGTCCCGTGAAGACACGCCTTTATTTTGCCACGGTGTTTTTGTCCTACCGTAGGGGTAGGGCCTACGCTTGCAGGTATAAGTCTTAAACTAGATTCCTGGGTAAACATATCATAGGTCATCCAAGTCCAACTCACAACCTTCTCGTGGTTTGACCTGTCAGTACAGGAGTCTAATATAAGATTCCTGGAAACAAGTGGTGAGCTAATGGCCAAAAAAGGTAATTTAGGGTCTAGTTCTATTAAATTCAAGAGTCTCTACTCATCCTAGGCTTGGCCTAGACCTTCATAAAGATTTGTAAGCTCTTCAGTGTTGTTAAAAAGACAAGGCCACCTAGGTATGCCTAGCTCTCATATCGATTTGTAATACAATATTAACTCTAAAAATTAGTATTAGCCAATAAACAATACAAACAACAGTATTTCCTTTCTTTATGTTGTAACCCAAACTTCATAAGCTTGCTATTAAATAGCTTAATGGAGTTTACAAACGTCTATAACCCGACGTTTTAACATAGTAATAAGCATGTTCCACTACTAGAATGAAAGTGTTCCACTACTGACAGGAGGTGTTCCACTATTGAAATGTTTATTATTTTCGACTAAAACTTGATTAACGTTATGAAAGGTGATACGCGATTGGCTTAAACTTACAAAAACTGACCAATAGTGTGTAAGCTACTATATAACACAACCTAGAGCTCGCTGAAGTAATTTTTCTGTATCTGACAGCTGTTTGAACAAGAAAAATTGCTTAGCCGTTCCACTACTGACTGGTATACCCTAGGGCCTAGGCTAGGCCTAGTCTTCCACAATAGGTCCAGAGCCAAGGCAATAGGCCTAGGCCCTAGATTTACCTGTGTCATTGGGTTTGAAATATAATTCAAACCCAATGCCTGTGTAACCCTCTTAAGGTCTAGAGCTAGGCCTAGGCTAGACCCTAGCCTAATTATAAATTTAAAGCAATGGGCCTAGGCCTACGTAGGCCTAGACCTAGGCCCTACCTAGCCAAGAATATTGTCCTATGTAGGTTTAGGTCTAGGCCTAGGGTTTACGAATGTGCCGAAGCGAAATCAATAAGCACTTACCTTCTTGAAATATGATGGGCATGCTATCGATATCAATATCGACCCATTTGGCAGGCTGATCGGCATGGATTAGGTCTAGCCCTTCATCTATTTTAGATGAAGGCCTAGGTGTGAATACTGCCTTAAACTTCGCTTTATCAAGTATATCTTCATTCATTACGTCGACGTATTCATCGAAATCGTTATCGAAGGCTTGAATTATCACAAGTGCATTTTCATCGAACAGGTGTTGTAAGTGCTGATCTGAATCCGTTATTGCACTATCTTTCAAAGCTTGAATGATTATATCCCTGTCTGGTACGCCTTTACCATTATCACTTGTAAACCACACTTTCTTTTTACGGTTCACGAATTCGATTTGATTATTTGGGCTTAACGTCTCATATTTTTGCAACGAGGCTAATCGAGACAATGAGTGAGTGATATATGAAGATGAAATAGGGGGCTGTTTGGAGGAAAGGGGTCAATAGGAGGGCGGGGTGGTAAGGGGAAGGGGGAGGAAAGGGGATTTGGGTGTGGACTGCACTTCGTCTGACTTCTCCTCCTCGACCAGTCCGGCTAGGGTGGCCCTACTAGAAGCATACGCTTCCGCCGGCATAGCTCTAGGAATCATTAAAGCACGCAAACCTGCCCACCGCGATAAGGTAGCAGTCCATGGGCAGGTTCCCGAATTCGACAATCACAACTTTTTTGTTCATTGTCACGATCTAATTAATTAAAAACAGAAAAGAACCGAAGCCAAAGAGCTAACCGCCAAACCACCATTAGGCCTATGCCCATAAATGGGTAAGGCAAAACGACATACGCGACGCGACCAGTTTGCTCAACTGCACGGGTCAAAATATACAATACGGTTAATAGATTTCGTCAGTATAATATAAATGCATCTAAGTATATATAGTTCATTACATTTTACAGATACTTTTATGATACCACAGAAAAAATGCTTGTGTTAACAAGTCACGAAATGTACATTTCAGACTCTAGAAAGTAGAAGCCTTGCGAGCAATATGATTGTAGTTTTATACAGTTGGTACAACTGATGTCTAATTTCTACATGCCGGCTCCATATTTTGAATGTGTCACAACTGCCAGTGTCACATGGTGTCACTGTAGCCTGTTGCTTTTAAAGAACACAAATTTCCTTACCATTCACGGGTAGTAAACAATCTTGTTTTGAAAGCAATCAGTTGACTTTGGAGTTTGGAGTGTTAAATCTTTGAGTTTTGGTTTATGTTACATGGCCGTTTTCTAGCTTTATGTTTTTGTGCTAGGCCTATGTGTTTTTGAAATGGATCACCTTTTTTGTTCCATGTGTGCATTTCGCCCTCGCAATGCAAACCGTAATGAAATTATCGAACATGTGGCCAAGTACCATCGATTTGATCCTAGCTTTCGGATTACATGTAATTATGCAGGTTGTGGTGTTGTATATAGTCGATGGGGTTCATTAAAATCACATTTTTATAGAAAACATCGTGATGTGCCACTGAAGCTGACGGGGCTGATGATGATGATAACCACCAAGGTAACCCTCATAACCAAACAATTACTAGGGCCTAGGCTTAGCCTATGTTAGCCCTAGGCCCTCTAGAGATAGACACAGCTCATCAAGCCATATACTTGTACGACTCTATGGCAAATTGAATTGCTATGCTTTAATGTAACCCTTAATTAATAAAAGAAAAAAATAGCAGCATAACAGAACCTTCATAACGTTCAATGAGAAACCATGTTAAGTAACATGAACGCTCAATATTATAGCCTAGGCCTATTTTGCAGCTATCATCGATGCAGTTGTACTCGAAAATGAGTAAGCACCTTTGTTAACAGAGAGAATGATTGATATTTGGGCTTAACGTCTCATATTTTTGCAAATTGGCTAACGAGACAATGAGTGGGTGAAATATGAAGATGAAATAGGGGGATGTTTGGAGGAAAGGAGCAAGTAGGAGGGTGGGAGGTTGGGGAGGATATAGGGGAAGGGGAAGGATGTGGACTGCCTTTCGTCTGGCTTCTCCACCTCGACCTGTCCGGCTAGGGTGGCCCTACCAGAAGCATACGCTTCCGTCGGCATAGCTCCAGGAATCATTAAAGCAAACAAACCTGCCCACCACGATAAGGTAGCAGTCCATGGGCAGGCTTTGTTAACAGAGGAAGAAATGAAAAGAACTGGTGCGAAATTCTTACTGCATACAAGAGATTCGTTAGTATCTCAAAGCGCAATCGTTAATGTAATAGAGGGTGTAACAGACTTGGTGGATCGACGCGATAATATTCTGAAGGTAAAGTAAACTTGTAAATATTCTACCTGTCAAACTTGTCCTCGCGATTGCGGACACAGCATACTAATACTATACATAACTAGAGGAAGTGTTACAGGACTTTTTTCAGAGGAAATTGGTGCAAGAAGTTGGCTTGGATCATCCAGCTGCATTGAATGCCATAAATAATGTGTTTGATACTGCTAGTGGTAACATGTTTGATGGAGTGCATACTCCATTTCTACTTGATCAATATGTAGTAAAAGAGGCGAATATGATCAAACCAGAAACAGTTAGTCTTGGTACAGAATGGTTGTGGGCTAGTAAACCTACACTACATCTTGTTCAAAAATCTCACCAGTGTCACATTGTTCCCTTTAAACAGTCATTAGAACAATTACTCAATAATGATGATGTGTTAGCTTGCGTGCAGAATCCACGAATTAATGTCATAAATAATGATTATATCAAAGATTTTAGAGATGGAGAGTACATGAAACAGCATGACATATTTGGTAATGACGATAGAACCCTACAAATAATTATTTATTATGATGATGTAGAACTGATAAATCCCCTCGGCTCAAAAACTAAGACTCACAAAGTAGCAATATTTTACTGGTTGTTGGGGAACATTTACCCAGAACTGCGATCTTCGCTAAAAGCCGTTAACTTATTAACTATTGCAAAATCAGTTCATATGCGCAAATATGGAGTACATAAGGTTCTTGATTCATTTTTGGGCGACATAGAGTTACTAGAACAAGTAGACGGCTTCAAGGTAGGCTCCAGTGATGTTTTTTTTTTTTTTTTTTGATGAGGGTAAGCACCAAAAGTAGAATGCAAAAAACGCGATGCTTCTACGCTGTTTGTAGCGCCGTGAATAAGCCTTTGACTGTTGACCAGCAGAGAGCTGTGACGTCATCGGTACCCACCGGCCGGCCGGCTGGGCTGGCCGAGCGGCAATAGTATAGGAGCGTTCTGCGCAATGCAACATCACCTGTATTTTCTCAGTTAGGGAAATTTGTCCTTCGACTCAGTGCTTTCTTGTTTGTGTAGTGTTTACTCCTTACTTAAAATGCCGTCTTGCTGCGTGTTTGGCTGCAGTAATAAACCCGGGAAACTTGCTGTTAGCGATGAGACAGTTAGTTTTCACAAACTCACGGACCGTGGGCGATCTCCAGCTCGTAGAAAAGCGTGGTTGATAAAAATAAACAGAGACGACTTCATCCCGGGATCTGTAGCTGTTGTGTGCTCCGTTCACTTTGATGAGAACGATTTTGAATTAGTATCGAGGCTAAAAAACGAGTGTGGTGTGTATACTAAAACGTCCAACAGATATTTGAAGAAAACTGCTGTACCTTCCATGAACTTGAATGGTAAGCCTAGTGTTTTGATACCATCAGCACTAATCTCTGCACTAACTACTAACAGGCTACAAATAAGACACTTCAGATCTCAACTCCATCATCTAAAGCCACTGGAAATGTTAAGATGTGTTCCATAAGAAAACCAAGAACATTATATTGGCAACATGAGCTTGATTGATTACAGATCATCACCAGATATGTTGCATTGCTACACAACAAGACGTTTAATTACATATCCTGAAACCGAGATACTTGACTATAGGAGACCAATAAACTGGACAGTTAAGTTGAGAACGGGAACTGTGCAATCTATTCCTTTTCCAAACTAATGAATTAGACACTGGCACAGTAGACCTAATATTGTTGTTAAGTTTTGAAATGTAGTTGAAGAAATGGCCACACAGAATATAGACACAGTTGTGTTTAAATAGGCAAATGGATGAATTGCTTATTGAGTCACAGCTAAACTAATGAATTGAAAAATGATTGAACGGAATGAAGACCACGTAAAACGTTTTGTAACTTGTCTTTTGCCCTCCCAACTAGACGTTGTTACTACACGCCGTGCGACCACTTCACCCGTATACCGAACAGACTACAAATAGCAACATTCGATTACCGTACTCATCGCGTATAGGCCACACAAAGATATATTACAAAAGTGCACGGTATTTTCCTCAACAAATAAGTGCACTTAACGCCAACGACTATTTACAAAACTCCAAGGGACCTAGATGCGAGTACATACGGTAGGTAGTAGCCACACACAAGTCTACTGTAAATGAAATCACGCACGGGTACCAAACGTCTTCATTAGATATTCTTAATTTGTCAGTGTCACACCACAACAAGTAGGTTAAGGTAGTCCATGATCTCGTGCGGGTCTAGGATGCCGGGCACGCAACTTGACGGCGGCCACCTGTTGGAGCTGTTGCTCCCGCTCGTCCAGGTAGAGGTCGTAGTCGTCCTCGCCCGTGTACTCGCGAATCTGGACCAGGAAGTCTCTCAGGTGGTCCACGAAGGCGCACAGGTTCTCGTCGAGGTCAAACAGACCCTGGACCACCACCTGCGATAACAATCACAAGAACATTATCAAGCTTGTTAAATTTCTGTCATGTAAGCTTTAAACAACCTTAAGGCAGATATCGAGACAACAACAATGAGCGGTTCCAAAGGCCGACATAAATTTAAATTCAATTGTTTACATTACTGTAGGTAGACAAAACACTGTAAGCACTCATTAGCAAGTATGATAACAGGAGGTGGGGAGGGGGGGGGGGGGGGGGGCAACGACCTGCGATACAGTGGAGGGCTGCGGGGGCCAGCATTAAGCTGATGACGTCACGATGAGGGCCCGTATTATGACTTTCTACGTGCCAAACATGGAAGGCTCTGAGTGACTGTTGGTACTAACAGGCCACGACTGAGCTAGTTCTCGGTCAGGGGAGGAGGCTACGGGGGTTAGGATGGTCGGGGGCGTTGCTGGTGGGGGGTGCCTGCTCTGTATTTCTGGGGCAGGTAGTCTCCGCGAGTAGGGCTCACTAGCTGTCCTGCCTTTACGGGTCTTTACTCTCTTAGCCCATGGTTCACCTTCACGTGGTGTGGCTGTTAAGGTCGACAGCGAGGGAGGCGGGGGTGATTGTTGGTTAGTGCATATGATCCCCCAATTCCTTACGTCGACTGAACTAAGAACCGGGTGGGGCTTGCCTTAACTGGCTGGTCCTAGCAGAAGGAAAACTGCTTGGTTAAACCCACCAAACCTAATAGGTTGGGAACTAGGCCTAGAGGTTCATTATCCGAAGGTGTAATTTTGCGGTCTTACTAGCCTAACCCCGGATACTTGGCGCCTCCGGTGGGACACTCAGCCTAGCTTGTATAAGGCACACTGTGCAAGCTAAGAGATATCGTCCAATTTTCGTGGGATCTATAATGATACAAACAACCAAAACCAAAAAACAAGGAAGATCGATGATTAACAGTGATGAAGACCCGGCTACGGAACGAGGATATGATGAGGAATCCGAAGGAAGTTCGAGTGACACAGATACAAGCCAGAAGTCTACAAGGAACCCGTTCAGGAAGAGCACGGCAACGCCAAGGACGCCGAAAAGTGATGCAAAACGGACGACAGCGAAACCAGAAGAAGACATGGCAAGAAAGAAGACCCAGAAGGACGTACATCCAGAAAAGAAGAAAACTACGGACAAAGCCAGCACCATTCAAGAGGACCTCTACGCAGAAGCTACAAACAGAGTACACGAGCTACTCACCGCCATAGAGGCTGAAGACAGAATCACGATCAAAGCGAAACATGACATTCGGAAGAAAGCAAACACAATTGCGGAATTCGCACGGAAGATTGTCAACATCAATATGCAGCTTATGGCGGAGATTAAAGGTATGAGGACAGGCTGCACTATCAATGAAGAAAGAATCGAAGAATTACATAAAGAAGTGACATCAATCCAGGATAACACCAAAGAAACAAGGAAGAACATGGAAATCGTTAGCACTGGAATGAGCGACATCATCAAGAAGAATACTGAAAAGGACTTCGAGATACATGACAAACTTGATAACATTGGGGAGACTACGAGAATCCTGGAGGAGAAGATCAAAGAACTACATGCCCTTCATCATCAAGAAGCGGACAAGGTGGCAGCTATAGCCAAACAGGTGCAAACCACTAGCACATACGCCGAGATGACAGCGAAGAACATCTAACCAGTGACTCACCTGGATCGCGAGAATAAGCAAACACACACGAAGAGACCGCCGTCGAATACGATTGTCTTTATAAAGGAAATGGAAAACAGCGATACGACACGGACCAGCTCCGAGATAAAGCAGATCACGATGACCAAGATGCGCCAAGAACTATCCGCACTACGGATAAGAAACCTACGAGAAACACGAGACAACGGCATCCTCCTGGAATTAGACCCAAGAGAGGACGTCAACGCGATTATAAACAGTCAGAAGCTTATCGAAAATGGACTTCGAGCAGAAACACATTGGAAAACACCCAAGAATTCTAATCTATGATATCCCTTCGGACGCAACAAACAAATATTATACACGAAATGTATACGAGGAATTATCAACATGAACTGACCATCGAAGAATTTAAAAATGAAACAAAAGTATGCTTCTCAAGAAACGCAGCAGGACAAGAACAGAAGAAGAGCACAATCATTGAACTAAGCCCTAGGCTCTTTGACAAGGCTATGGGAGACGGTAGACTCTATATGGGATATAGATCACATAAAGTCATCGAGTACCTTATTCCCACCAGATGCTTCAAGTGCCTCGGATACGGACATGTAGCAGCGTATTGCGAACAGGAAGAGAAGACCTGCGGACATTGCGGGAACTCGGGACATAGTTACAAAGACTGCGAAAGAAAGAATAAACCAGAACGTTGTATAAACTGCCATGAAATGAAGGCAAACGACAAACACAGCTACCGAGATACAAACTGTCCTGAATATAAGAAAGCCTTAGATACATTAAAAAGAAGAATTGAATATGGCTAGACACCAAACCCGTAGAATACAAGAAGAAAGAACCAAAGTAGTACGTATCTTACAAATAAACGCCCAAAGATCCAAGGATGTTCCAAGTCAACTACTTACACATGCTAACGAAAATGATATAGATGTCTTAATCATACAAGAACCATATAACTACAAAACCACAGTTCAAGGTTATGGAACAAGATGCAGAGTAATTACGGATAACTCCAATGAAAATAAGAACGCCGCAGTGGTAATACGGAATAGGAACTACACTGTCACAAGGATGAATGCTCTGTGTAATCCGCATATGGCCTGCTGCATGGTAAATGGAACCTTCGGTGAATTAGTCATCGCGTCTATATACTTTCAAGCATCGGATACTATACACAAATACATAGCATACCTGGAACTACTAGCAAACACCCTGAGAAATAAGAATCTCAAAGTAGGAATAGATGCGAACGCGGGATCAACACTATGGTATAGTAAAGTCCAAGACGAGCGCGGAGACCTACTGGAAAACTCTATCCTGAACGCCCGACTCAATATTATCAATACACCAAGCGACATCTTTACTTTTAGCACCGCTAACGGAGAATCGAACATTGACATTACCCTTACGAACAACCTAAGGAATGGAAATATTCAAAACTGGACAGTCAGCGAAACAGGATGTACCAGCGACCATAACGTCATCACATATCAATATAATGGGAACACTGCAGCACCCCCAAAAGAAGAAACCGCACGCTACAACATCAAAAAGGCTGACTGGGTGACTTATAGATCGGAATTAACTAACAAACTAAGAAACTGGCGCCAAGACCTAACTGGAAGTGCCCAAGAGATAGTACAAAAGGTATCTGAAATTATACTAACTGCAACCACTAAATCCATGAAGCTAAGGAAGAGATGTACTAGAGCCGTACCTTGGTGGTGCGAAGAACTGACGGACCTCAGGAAAACTCTTCTAAAGACCAGGAAAATATATCAGAATACACGCAGGAAATTCAAGAATGATACAAACAATCCTGAACTTTTACAATGTAAAGCCTCCGAAAAACAAGCTAGGAAAGCTTATCAAAAGGAAATACGTACAAGGAAGCAAAAGTCATGGACGGAACTAGTAACAACATGCGGCAACGAAGACCCATGGGGACTAGTCTACAAGCTGACAAGAGGCAAAATTCACGGGGATGAAATTTATAACACAGTTATCAATACACACGGATCTGAAACAGAAGACTGGACTGAATCAATAGAAACCCTACTAGACAAAATGATACTAACGGATAACATTGAAGAGGACACACCCGTGCAGCAAATCATCAGGCTAGAGACAAGCTCTTACATAGGAGATGACACTTCTACCGACTTCACCTTGGAGGACGTTGGCACAGCAATATACCAGCTAAAAAACGGAAAAGCCCCTGGCTTGGATGGAATTGAAAAAGAAATGCTAACAGAACTATGGACTGCCTACCCTGAAGTGGTAAGATATATGTATAATAAATGCTGGAACGAGGGAGTCTTCCCACCACAGTGGAAAAAAGGCAAGATTAAAATTCTCAAGAAGTCTGAAGACAAGCCCAATAATAGAGTAGAAAGCTATAGACCTATTACACTTCTACCTATAATGGGCAAAGTACTGGAACGCATGATTGCGGTTAAACTAAATGATATATACCTACAATCCAATCTATGTGCTGAATCACAATATGGATTCAGAAAAGGCAAATCAACAGAAGATGCAGTGAATAAACTTATCAACGAAGTTCAAACTAGCACCAGCAAATATGTACTATCCATTTTCATAGACATAAACGGCGCCTTTGACAACGTGTGGTGGCCTAGCATCTTGCGAAGACTAGTCAGTTAGGAATCTCAAACCAGATGTATAAGATTATAAATAACTACTTCTCAGAACGCTCCGCAGAAGTATCTACAGAGTACAACAAATCCACACGACAAGTTACCAGAGGATGCCCCCAAGGATCAGTGCTTGGGCCGATCCTATGGAACTTAGTGTTTGACGAAGATACTAACCTTATAACAGAGGGAACAAAAACCATAGCATATGCTGACGTTGACCATAGCATATGCCTACATGAAGCATACACAAGATCTCGCATAAGCGAGAGTTTCTAGGACCATTGGGGTTGAGATTTTTATCTCCGCTACGGCGTCATCTAGCTTGGAAGGTACAACTTTTGTATAGGCGTAGCCCATTTCTTTATTTATCGTCCTAGGGCCTAGGCTTCCTAGCCCCTAGTACTAGTGCCAAGTTGGTTTGCAGCTCAATAAGCAGAAGCAGTGCAGACGGAAAGAAAAGTGAAGAACTGCCTCCTAGGCTCTAGCCTTCACCAGTGGTGAATTTTGCCTACCTAGCCTAGGCCAAGGCTAGGCCTGCCGCCGCTTAGATCAAGGTAAGCTACAATGCTATACGTACTTTTTTTTTACATAGTGCGGAAATGATTCAGGTAAAAGAGTTACCAGCGTTATTATTATATTGACAACTTTCTTTGATCCATGTTTATATTAAATTCATTTTTTTGTTATATAATACAATGCCACGTTATATACTCAAGAAATATATATCAAAAGTCTCAACTTTATACATAATATTGTTCGCCATTTTGTGGGTTTCGTCACACGAAATAAATTGAGAGGGTGGTTGTGCAGGGGTGGCCGCACGAGGAACAACGCATCGAAACAACGCATCCTTCCAACTAATAGCGGTACCGTTATATTTTATGGTTAAACCTTTCTACGTCAACAAAAAAAACCATAGATAGTTGAGACCGTGGCGAGGTTATGGGGCTTCTCACTAACATCAACTTGCAAGTATATAATATTAATGTGTAGTTAATTACGTTTAAAAATTGTGTCTGCGAAAAACTTATTAAACTATATCAAACGTATTCTTGAATAATAGTAGTAGGCTGCAAGCCTTTATAGTATAGTTATGTTTTGAAAAAGTTCTTAAACCTTCTGCCACACTAATGGAGTGTTTTTTTCTCATTTGCAAGCCTTCTAGCTACAGTTTGTTGTTGATATAGGTTTTAAGTGGGAGAAAACGGATAACCGAAGAGTATTAATGGAAAGTTACAATATTGCGCTGCACAGGATCAACTTTTTAACAAAGTATAGGCTATACAAAACATTGATAGTCTAAATCTAGTCCTCGGCAGCCAAATATTGAAGACAAAACGTGGATTTTCTAGAGGGGAACGTTGGGCAAGATATGGAAACATAAAGATACAAGAAGTGCAAAGCGAGGTAACATGAATGATGGAAGGAGATTTATTGTGTTGCATGGATGCGATGGGTGGGGGGGGGGGGGGGGGGGAGGTGGTTTTGTCCCTGAATCCAGTTTTCTCTTTGCTTATCGTAGTAACACTGGTGATTACCATGGTGAAATAAAAAGCAATAACTTAGCTACAATTAAAACTAAAAACAGTTTGCACTTCACTACATCAGCTACCGAATAACTGTCTTACTAACCCCAGAGGCAGGGAAGATTTGTTTTGTTCACAAAATCCCAATTAGAAACGGTTTTTTGTTGTCCTCGAGCGAGAAGGCTCTTAGGCCAAAAGCTTAAATATATATCAAGGATGCCATGATAGTCTTCTCTCTGGGCATTGCTTAGTACTCGATAAGTAACTACCATACGGAGCAACGTGACACTGCATTGTGCAGAAGAGCAATATTGAGGCACATATTTGACTGATACTTTGTATGAAACGCAAGGTACCAATAATTGAGTTTCGTTTGAGTGGTTTGATGACTAAAAATGGAACCGTTGAGTGAGAAATATATTACATGTTAATAAATATAACATATTGTTTAAGACATTTATTATATTTCTCGCTCAACGGGTGAAACTCTTCCCTAGGAGTTGAAATCTATGCAGCCAATGTTCCTGTGATGGCAGGTGAACGTGACGCAATGCCGAGCGGCATGAAGAGCGCCCATCACCTTCTACGGGGTAGAGGACTACCGCTCGATGCTAAACATCATAAAGTCAACCACCTCTGGCCAATTCACGCTCTCATCCACCCGTGACGCGTTCCGCATAAAGGGCGCCAACATCGCCACGTACGATCAGCTGATCGCCGCCTTCCGCCGCGAGGACCTTCAATTCTTCTATTTTCTCCAAAGCGGACCAAAAACAACGAAAATTTGTCCTCCGTGGCCTCTCGGCCACAGTCCACGTCGACGACATCAAGGCCCACCTCACCGAGCAACACTTCAACTTCACGGAAGTTACGCAGCTCCTTCACCGCCCCGTCGACGGGGTCCGCAGACCGATGCCACTTTACATCGTTACCATGAAAATCTCCGATTCGAGCGACGGGAGGTCACTCTCGACAATTGAAAGAGTGTGCTACCATCGGGTCACCGTTGAAAAATACAGGGGACCACAGGGACCACGGCAGTGCTACAACTGCCAAAAATACGGCCACAGTTCCGCTTTCTGTACCCTCCCAACTTCCTGCTTCAAGTGCGCACGAACCCACCCGTCCACTGAGTGCACCAAGCCTCGCTCCTTGCCTGCCCTGTGTATCAACTGCAACGGCGACCACCCGGCATCATCCCGCCGCTGCTCAGCCTTCCTGCGCATCAGAGACCAACAGGCTCAACGCGCCCTCCCGTTTCGCTGTCCCGGCGACAAAATAAGAAATCCACCACCCCGGGGTTCCCGCCCCTACCCACACACCCATACACCCACACTGGTGTCTCGTACGCTTATCAGAGGCGACTACAGGTGTGAGCGTACTGTGCAAATCATCATAAGGAACAAAATACCTCACGTTTATTGTATATTATTATTATTCTATATTGATTATATTAAGCTTAATTTCAAAAACATTCATGTATAACAAATAAAGACAATAAGGAATTTGCACATTTTATTTTCGTCGACTTTTTTTGTTAAAAAATAATCGGAGTTTGATGTAGTTTTCTTAGTTGCAACAATTAAAATTAACATAACAAACTACTCCCCAATCCGCTTGTAGAGCATATTGCCCCGCATTCGACTATTGTCGTGGCACAACACCATGACAGCGACGCTCTCGCCGGAATTCCTCGTCTGGGCAATGATGATGGTGCCGGACGTAGTACGGCCATCGACTCCCAACATGACTTCGCTGATGACGAGTCTCTGGAGTCAGATGGAGGTAAATAGCCTATGTTTTATGTGTGAACTTCTGCAACATATTATTGACTAGACCAAGTGGGTGAGACTGCTGAGTGTGTATGCCTCATGGAAATGCAGCTATGATGCAGATGGCTCCCTTTTGGAGAATGAATATTCTGGTTTTATTATTATATTACAGAAATATATTATTTACTATTCAGCGAACGTATGGACATGGCCTACCGCAATACAGTACATCTTTTCTATAAGTTCTATCTTTATTTAGATGTTTGACAGTCTCTATTTATAAGTTTCAATTTTAGTTCTTGGTGTTTGCCTATTAACTAGCCAGACATATTTTCTTGCATAATTATTATACAGGATGGTTTGAAAGTTTCTGAACCCCATACTGTTCATTACGTTTACAGATGTGGAAATGGAACAGAACAACGAACCATTTCCACTCATCTGCCAGACTCCAGAGACCCCACGGCCTGCTACCGAATCTGCTGGAACTGCTACTTCCTCTCGCAGCTCTAGCAGATGTCGGAGTAGGCTGGCCGTAATCAGCGAAGAGCATGAAGAGAGGATGTCGCAGCTCACGTGTGATGCTACAAGGCAAACAAGCCTACACGAGCTGCGCATCCTGGAGTCGAGGGCTGCGGCTGAATTCAAAGCCCAGCGGGAGGAGTTCCTACTGGAGGTTTCTCGGAGGCAAGCCCTAGCAGAGGAAGCCTTCGAGAAAGAGCGTCGCTGTCTGGTGCTTAAGCAAATGCGGGAAAAGCATGACCTTGAATGCAAGCGGTTGGGGAAGTTAGAGGTGGATGTGGCAGTCACTGTACCCGTTTGATGCAGTGCAGTGGGGGATTGAATATTCAGTATGCCATTTTCAACTGTTGTGCTCCTAGCACAATTTTTTTTTCAATGGTGTTGTCCTGTCCGTTTTCTTATTTTTTATCTATTGGTGCATACTTTTCACGTCACTCATATTTCATATATTTATTTCATTTCACTGACCATTAAAATTACTAAACTAATGTGTGAACTTAACTTCTTTATTTATTGTTATTGTGGTTTTTAGTACGGTGGTGGTGGCGTGATATGTTTTTTTTTTATTAATCATACTAACATAACTATTGGGGACTGTAGGTGAAGAAACGGTAACCCAACAGCTTACTTTGCAGTGAAGTTGTAAATATTTGCGCATTACATTTCTTTGCAAATTTAATCGGCTAGTGGTAAGTAAGCTGATGTTTTCCCCTTTGTACACATAACACAAAGCCATTTTCAGACTTTGCATGCCACCTAATTTCTAATGAAATAAGATGATGATTAATGGGGCTTAACGTATCATATTTATGCAACGATGGCTAATCGAGACGATGAGCGGGTGATAATGAAGATGAGAAAGATGATAATGAAGAATAAAACCACATCCGAATCAGATCCATTGTACGTCGCGTGAGTCGTCATACGGGAGTCCAGCAAGGGAGGGCAGGGCCAAGTGGGAGGAGAAATATTCAATGGGACAGTGGGGGGGAAAGGGGATTGGGGTGTGGACTGCACTTCGTCTGACTTCTCCTCCTCGACCAGTCCGGCTTGGGTGGCCCTACCAGAAGCATACGCTTCCGCCGGCATAGCTCTCGGGATCAACAAAGCACGCAAACCTGCCCACCACGATAAGGTGGCAGTCCCTGGGCAGGTCTAATGAAATAAGGTCAGTCGAGTTGGCACTAGTTATGTTCGATTTATTATTTGATGGTTACATGGAATTATTTTCAAGTGAATTACGATGCAAATGCAAGCTTAGAAACAGTGTTTTGAGAGAAACGCAACCCCATGTGTTTCCCCACCGTCGAGGGAACGGTCATGACCAACGAAGAAACAATTGCAGATGGCATATTCTTGACATTTGCCATGTATTAGGTATTTTCAGTGCAGTATCACGCACAAGGTATATACCTTATGTGTTTCCATTTTAACTTTCAGATGTCGAACTTATATTATGTAAAAAAATAAATAAAATAATTAAAGAAAATAATGTATCGAAACATAAGTCAAATAAATAAATATTCGAGATGCTCACTCCAGTAGCAGTGCAAGCGGCCCCTTTCTACGAGAGGACGGTCATCCATGCTGGAGTTAGCAACGTGTTTCGCCGCAAAACTCCCGAAGCCATGGCCGGAGATGTGGCTGATCTCATCAAGCAGGTTAAGAGGGTAAATCTCTCAATTGTTGTGGTTGTTTCAGGTATCTTGCCTCCATCCCAGGACAACCACAAGCTGTTACGCCAAGACGAGAAGCTTCGTCGAGTAAACGCCGTTGCCGTGGAAGTAATTGTCTCGCTGCAACAACTGTGGACGCCTTACGGGGTGAGTTTTGTAGATCTATCTCTCTGAGTAGGAAGAAGATGCAATTGCTAACTGGGTGTCGGTCTGTGCACGGCATGCCTTACCAATCAGTAAAGACAACTTGCTGGACTTGATCCAGCAAACCATTGTTCATGATGAGTGTGAAACCTGAATAAGTCCCCTATTTGAGAGTAATGGCGAACCGCGAGGATGAACTTTATCACTGGCTAGCCCTGCGCGGCCAGACCACGAAACTGCAAGAGGAGCTCGCCTCGCCCAGAAGACGCTTTCAGATTATGAGAGAGCGCATCCCTGGCTGGGAGGTGTCAAGGAACAACTCAAAAAACGAATACAAAGGGCTCGAGAGGGCCGCTCTTGCTCTAGGTCCCCGGACCGCGACAAAAAAACAGAAACCTTCAGAGAGAAGGCCTCCTTCTCGAAAAGAAACGACGGGAAGCTCAGAAGAGCCAGGAGCATCGGCGAGGGAAGGATCCAGGGGAGAGGGAGAGCTCAAAGCGAAAACATGAGCGATCCCTCGATGAGATTCCCACCTCCGAACTGGAGAGGATCATCAATAGTATATCTTAATAAATAATATAATACATAAAACAATAATTTTGTTGTAAGGCATCTAAATGTGGATTGATTGATTTATATTTGGGCTTAACGTCTTATATTTTTGCAACTTGGCTAATCAAGACGAAGAGTAGGTGATAATGAAGATGAAATTGGGGGTTCTTTGGAGGAAAGGGGCAAGTAGGAGGGCGCGTGAGGAAAGGGCAAACGGGGGAAAAGGGATTCGGGTGTGGACTGCACTTTGTCTGACTTCTCCCCCTCGACCAGTCCGGCTAGGGTGGCCCTACCAGAAGCATACGCTTCCGCCGGCATAGCTCTCGGTATCAACAAAGCACGAAAACCTGCCCACCACGATAAGGTAACAGTCTCTGGGCAGGTCAAGATTGATTGATTCATGGGGCTTAACGTCTCATATTTTCGCAACTATGGCCAATCGAGACGATGAGCGGGTGATAATGAAGATGAGAAAGATGATGATGAAGAATAAAGCCAGATCCGAATCAGGTCCATTGTACGTCGCGTGGGTCGTCACACGGGAGTCCAGCAAGGGAGGGGCAAATGGGCAGGGTCTCCTTTTGTCGCCTCTTACCACTATAAGAGTCACTCTGGGCCTATTCTTCCCCGGGCCCAGACGGGCTCTGGGCAGGTCAAAATGTGGACATTTTCAACTCTTCTTTACTTCATTTACGGACATATGTGTTGAATTCTCTGTATAAGTTATATTTATCAGCTTTGTTTATTAATAATATGTGCTGTTTGTGTTGTGTTTTGTTGACTTTATTCTACTTTCTTGGTTTTTAACTGTTGCTAAGGCCGCAAGCACGAACAGTCAACAGCTAGTATAATGCTGGATGATGCTGAAATGTTGCAAAGTATGCTTTGCTGTCCCTAAGTCAAGCCTTTGACACTGATAGCCCATGCCCGACTGTGGAGGCAATTTAGTTAGTTCGGCAGTTCATGATTAATTGATTGATGGTTGATTAATGGGGCTTAACGTCTCATATTTATGCAACGATGGCTAATCGAGACGATGAGCGGGTGATAATTAAATTGAGAAAGATGATCATGGAGAATAAAGCCACATCCGAATCAGATCCATTGTACGTCGCGTGGGTCGTCATACGGGTGTCCAGCAAGGGAGGGCAGGGTCAAGTGGGAGGAGAAATATTCAGTGGGACAGTGGGGGGGAAGGGTCAGGGTCTTCTTTTGTCGCCTCTTACGACTAGCAGAGTCACTCTGGGCCTATTCTTTCCCGGGCCCAGACGGTTTTGGCAATTCATAAATTCTCCCTTTTTACTAATTGAATTTGGTAATTGGTTTTGGTATTTTGGGCATTATATTATTACATAGATATTTTTTGGTAAAATAAATGGTTTTATAAACAGCGTAATCCAATTAAGTTGTGCTCTTTCAGGAAACACTACGAATGGTTTTGGAGAGCCATATTGGCTAAAACATTTTACCTACACCTTCTATGTAACACGAGACTTCGATGACGACACAGACGACCCAGATGACCCAAGAGAGATAATGACCATGAGTGACAAAAACATGCTACTGACAGGCGAAGATATCTCCGACAAGATTATCGAAACAGCATTAAGCCTTCTGCATAAACAATTTCCTACTGTTAGTGGTCTGCAATCCTTGCCACAAGGCATGGGTATTCAATAAGGAAGGATGACGTAATGCACGTACAAATCCACCACTTGGAGCAAGACAACCACTGGGTGACCACTGCAATGGAGCCACACATAAATAGAGCCTGCCAAGAGATAAAGCTCCACTATTGGCTTCCGAATTGGAGCTGCAGGTTAGTCAAAATGTACAAAATGAAAATACCACTATAACTGTGAAGGTACCTGACGTAGTCAGGCAGAAGTACCGCATGTGTGGGTTACAAGCCATTGCATATGCAGTTGACCTCTAAGAGCCCAGCAAAATATAATAGTTTTTTAATGACTGCTCGTGCAGTGCAATGTTTTGAATCCGGGATGATGACATGTTTCCCCCGATTGTCTACGGACACCACTAAAGAACAATTTTCGCGAAGAAACAATTAAAGAATTTGCTCTTGCAGAATGCCACAGCATTTTGCAAAAAAGCAAGTTCAATGTTATATATGTAAACAATGGTTTCATGATGGCTGTGTGAACATCAGTTCCAAGCCAAAAGGAAAGTGGTTTTGTACAACCTGTACTTCATTGGTAAATTTATGAAAGAATTGCATATCTACTATTTTCTAAGCTGTATGCTGGGCAGTTAATATAAATGAAGGGGACTAGTAGATTGCAGGGATCGCGACATCAGTTTGTCGTTAATAGCTCGGCCGCGACCCACGTAGGCTATATGTTTGGGCACACTTGCTATTCGGGGTGACGATACGCTTCGATTAACACCACCCGCGTTGACGTCACCAGGGCGGAACATATAGAGCGACGCCGATATTACATCAATATTGAAAAAAATTACACATTGCGACGTCGGTAATTCGTAAACAGCTCGTTAACCACCCACGTCGGCTATATGTCTGAGGACATATTCTAATTTGGGGCGACGAGACGCTTCGGTTATTACCACCCTCGTCGTCGTCGCCTAGACCCAACATCAAGATCGACGTATATTTGTCAATTTGCTTGTAGGCCGGCAATGGCTCCGATCGAGAGAGCGAGCGGGCGTGTGTGCCGGCGATGTTTAGTACACAGCTCCCTCTCCCGCCGGCCGTTGCGATGTACTGAGCGCCGCTCGGCGAGACCGCTGGACCCATATAATGGGTCAAGGACCAAAAAAAGGAGTTTTAATAAATGATTGATTAATGGGGCTTAACGTCTCATATTTATGCAACGATGGCTAATAGAGACGATGAGCGGGTGATAATAAAGATGAGAAAGATGATAATGAAGAGTAAAGCCACATCCGAATCAGATCCATTGTACGTCGCGTGAGTCGTCATACGGGAGTCCAGCAAGGGAAGGCAGGGCCGAGTGGGAGGAGAAATATTCAATCGGACAGTGGGGGTAGGGGGGGGGGGGGGGGGGGGGGATGGGGATTGGGGTGTGGACTGCACTTCGTCTGACTTCTCCTCCTCGACCAGTCCGGCTTGGGTGGCCCTACTAGAAGCATACGCTTCCGCCGGCATAGCCCTCGGGATCAACAAAGCACGCAAACCTGCCCACCACGATAAGGTGGCAGTCCCTAGGCAGGAAGGAGTTTTAAATAAATTAAAATTATCACGCAAAGATTTGAAAAATCTCTAAAGGCCAGGGTATTGAAAAATTGTTTTTTCTGTAGGATGGTTAAAACCAGCAGCTTCTAGCACAAACAATGCCCCTGGGAACCCCCCTCCCCCTTCAATCTCAAAACCTTCGTTATAAAAAGCAACAAACGACCCCGATCTTTGTTCGATACCCCGATTACGCTGGATACTATACCCAAATCTTTTACAACTATTAAAACCCAACCACGATTTTTTATTATTCAACTTCCCCAAATTCAACTCACTCCCAACAAGCTAACCCAAGCTAGCTAAGGTGACTCTCACTTCCCCCGTTACTGACTGTGACCTTGAGGAGTTCCCTTGTGGGCCCAGCTCTGAGATGGTTTTCAGAAAGTAGCGGTGACCGAGAGTGCAACCCCCCCCCCCCTATTCCCCCCTTTCTGACATCATCATCACCAATGCCACTCACTCGTAGCGAGTATCGCAAAGTAGCTAGCGAAATGGAAGTCTCCATGTCAGAGCATTCTGACAGTGACAATGACCAAAATACTTACACCCCTGATAGCCCTACTAGGAGCAAACATTCAACTCATAGTTATGATAATGAATCTGATTCAGATCAAGTAGAGATGGAAGACAGCAGGCCAAAAGCAAAGGGCCTCGAAGGGCTGATTTCATGAAGGACAAAGCTAAAACAAATACCATGAATGGTGAAGACAACTTCACCCAGGTAACCTCCAAGAGACAAGGCAATTCCCAGGCAAAAAAAGCTTGAAAGACCAACATTAATAGGTCTGTGATGACAGCCTACGGCAAAGCAGCCAGTGCTATGGATCCTTGCAAGGCAACAACTGATTGATTGATATTTGGGCTTAACGTCTCATATTTTTGCAACGAGGCTAATCGAGACAATGAGTGGGTGAACAACTAATGTGACTAACAACACGAATATTCAGATTTTTGAAACAAGCAATAGACATGATGCATTAACGGTTGAGGGCACAAATCATGAAGAGAAGGGGGAACCAAATGTCAATCCTCCCCCGGCTTTACATCCTGGCAATGCAGCAGATGACAGGCAGGGACCGAAGCCCCCACCCCCTATCATAATACGGAATATAGAGAGTTTTGACAACTTAGCCAAAGGGGCTAGAGATATCTGCAAGGGCCCATTCAATTTCCAGGCTAGGGGTAATACCACAAGATTAAATGTAAGTTCCCCTGATGATTTTAGGGCAATGATCAAATTACTCGACACAGCCAAGGCTGAATACCATACCTTCACGCCTATGGGGGAAAGATCGGTCAAATTTGTCATCAGAGGCATTGATAGAACCACTAGCGTTGACTGGATTATTGAGGAACTTGCAGCACAAGGTATTGACAATCCCTCTGTCACCCAAATGCGAAGCCAAAGAGAGCCCAAGCCCCTGCTCCCATTGTTTTTGGTCAAAATAGATCCGGCCGAATGATTGATTAATGGGGCTTAACGTCTCATATTTATGCAACGATGGCTAATCGAGACGATGAGCGGGTGATAATGAAGATGAGAAAGATGATAATGAAGAATAAAGCCACATCCGAATCAGATCCATTGTACGTCGCGTGGGTCGTCATACCGGAGTCCAGCAAGGGAGGGCAGGGCCAAGTGGGAGGAGAAATATTCAATGGGACAGTGGGGGGGAAAGGGGATTGGGGTGTGGACTGCACTTCGTCTGACTTCTCCTCCTCGACCAGTCCGGCTTGGGTGACCCTACCAGAAGCATACGCTTCCGCCGGCATAGCTCTCGGGATCAACAAAGCACGCAAACCTGCCCACCACGATAAGGTGGCAGTCCCTGGGCAGGAGATCCGGCCGAAACAAAGAAACTTAAAGCTTTACAAAAATTACGTTATTCTCAGGTAGAAATAGAAAAATTTGTGGCAGCTGGGGGCCCGCCCCAGTGCTACCGATGCCAAAAATTTGGGCATGTTGCCAAGCACTGCATTAACCGATACAAGTGTGTTAAATGTGGTGCTGGGCATGCCACGGTGACTTGCACCAAGAGCAAAAAGGAAAGTCCACTTTGTGCAAACTGTAGGGGCGATCACACTTCAAACTGGAAAGGTTGCCCCTCTTATCTTGAGGCCAGGGCTAGGCAACACGGGTTGACTAAAGCTGGGGGAAATAATGAGAACAAAAGTTGCGGTCGTGCGAATCCCAGATATAAGGATGCGCCGCCTCCTAGAAGCAATGTCTGGTTCAATAGAAACATTCAACCGAATGGCACAAATGTAAATCTCAAAACTGACTTCCCTCCATTAAGAAGTACTAATCAAATTGTCCCTGAAAAAATGAATGAGGATAGAACTTCCCACAGTAATAAAAGAAAAAAGGTTAAACTCAAGGCAAAGGCGAGGGCCTATGAATACGATAGTGAATGCTCCACAGTCCACAGGGAGCTCCACTACTGATGATGAGGATGCCGAGGAAGACTTGTATCCCCCTCCTAAGAGGCAGCATAAACCGTACAACTCGCATAAACAAATCCAACAAGATGAACAGGCAACCACAAGTAATAGAGGTAATGAAAGGCCCAATGGTAGTAACAGCACTACTGATGAAGCAACTCCAGAGACTTTTAGTACAGATTCAGTGAAGGCATGGGCAGAACGCCTATGACAAGCACTGTGTGATGCAAAGACTTACCAGGATAGGCTCGAAATCATAATATCAATAACAATGCCCCTCTTTTTAGTTAAATCATGCATGAACCAAAATGGCAGTAAGCCGTAAGCCAGAGACATGCAACATTAATCTGTTGGCTTGGAATGCTAATTCCCTGACAGCAAAAAAGGATGAGCTGCACCATTATATGAAAACCAAGCAGATCCATATTTGCTGGATTAGTGAGACATTTCTAAAACCCAATGTCACCTTCAAGCTCCACAAATACGCCTATCTTAGAAATGATCGAGCAACTGCAGGTGGAGGAACTGCCATTTTGATTCGAACTGACGTCCAGGCTGATACTTGCTACAGTAACCTCTAGCTATATCAGGCAATGTCTAGCTACCTGGCTATCTCAAGCTTGTTCTGGCTGATACTTGCTACAGTAACCTCTAGCTATATCAGGCAATGTCTAGCTACCTGGCTATCTCAAGCTTGTTCTGGCTGATACTTGCTACAGTAACCTCTAGCTATCTCAAGCTTATTCTGGCTGATACTTATTACAGTAACCTCTAGCTATATCAGGCAATGTCAAGCTACCTGGCTATCTCAAGCTTGTTCTGGCTGATACTTGCTACAGTAACCTCTAGCTATATCAGGCAATGTCTAGCTACCTGGCTATCTCAAGCTTGTTCTGACTGATACTTGCTACAGTAACCTCTAGCTATATCAGGCAATGTCTAGCTACCTGGCTTACTCAAGCTTGTTCTGGCGGATACTTGCTACAGTAACCTCTAGCTAGACCCATAGCTCTAGACCATCTAGACCATCTAGCTAGACCCATATAATGGCGGCTGGCCGAGGAGCGGTGTACGTAGCTAGCTCCCTCTCCCGCCGGCCGCTGGGATCAACCGAACGCCGCTCCGAGAGACCGCTGGACCCATATAATGGGGGCTGGCCGAGGAGCGGTGTACGTAGCTAGCTCCCTCTCCCGCCGGCCGCTGCGATCAACTGAACGCCGCTCCGAGAGACCGCTGGACCCATATAATGGGGGCTGGCCGAGGAGCGGTGTACGTAGCTAGCTCCCTCTCCCGCCGGCCGCTGCGATCAACTGAACGCCGCTCCGAGAGACCGCTGGACCCATATAATGGGGGCTGGCCGAGGAGCGGTGTACGTAGCTAGCTCCCTCTCCCGCCGGCCGCTGCCATCAACTGAACGCCGCTCCGAGAGACCGCTGGACCCATATAATGGGGGCTGGCCGAGGAGCGGTGTACGTAGCTAGCTCCCTCTCCCGCCGGCCGCTGCGATCAACTGAACGCCGCTCCGAGAGACCGCTGGACCCATATAATGGGGGCTGGCCGAGGAGCGGTGTACGTAGCTAGCTCCCTCTCCCGCCGGCCGCTGCCATCAACTGAACGCCGCTCCGAGAGACCGCTGGACCCATATAATGGGGGCTGGCCGAGGAGCGGTGTACGTAGCTAGCTCCCTCTCCCGCCGGCCGCTGCGATCAACTGAACGCCGCTCCGAGAGACCGCTGGACCCATATAATGGGGGCAGACTGCGTAGAAAACACCACTGCCTGGAAGACGGAATCTCTTGTCACGGGCGCATTGTTTGCGTCACAACGCTAGGGGTGGGCTAATGCCCGATTCCCAAGCTCTTGCGGCAAACGTTGACGTTGGCCTTTGGCGAATCGTAGCCATTTACGGCAACGCTGGCCCCGCCTCTTTGACGGTAGTTGAGAATAGATTCTATTTCTATTTTTTACGGCCAGCGTTCAACGTTACTGACGCTCACAGCCTTCTACATTGCGTATTTACACGAAAACAAGGTCTACTTGATCTCCGCCAGGCGGAGATCAAGTAGACCTTGACACGAAAAGTACTATTTTGATATTATATACTAAATTTAGTAGGCCTTATAACAATATTTTCCTTGGAACAGATAAACTATGGAAGGAGACAAGGAAAATATAAGAAGGCAGCCCAACTTCACCGATGAGGAGCCTCGGGCCATAATTAACGGGGTTGGCAAGAGGCTGAAAGTCCTCAATGGCCAGTTCTCTCAGACCCTCACAAACGAAAAAAAAACGCAGCGTGGGAAGAGGTGACTGAAGAAGTCGATGCGTGTTCGCCATACCTGAGAGCTGTGAAAGAGATAAAAAAAAGTATAAAGCCTTCAAGTCTGGAGCAAAGAAGGATGGTGAGTTATCGTAGCCTAGGCCTACCATGTGCCTATAACAGTTATAATCAAGTTTCAGGCCAATTGCAATAGGCTATATAGACAGGGTTGGTATGTTTATTGTTGTTATTCATGCTGTACAATATTTGAAAAAGATTTTTTTTATTTTAGTTAACATCGAATTGCTATGTCCGCAGTTCAGTTATGCAGTGATGATTTTTTTTTTTACATAGTTGATAACACACATTTACCATTCCGGATAACTTCCATCAACCTAGGGACATGCACCACAAATTTTGTCGAGTCTCACAAACAGAATATAAAGTTGCTGCTTAATCGGCACAGGACACTGTAAACAACTCAATGCATTGGGCCATCAACAGTTTGAAACATTGTTGTTTTTGTTGTTTTTTTTAGGGCGCTTTTAACGGCGAGGGTCATTCGCGCCACCAAGATGTATGTAATAAGTAAATTATGGTTGCTCTCCGGCGAGGTCGGATTTTCACGGACGACAACCACGTGGGAAAATTGCGTCGTAGACTTTCCCAGCCAGGTTCGGTCCACGAGAACCCCGATATGTCGGTATAGTAAATTGGGGCATTAAGAGGCATGGCCTCACGGACCATTTAGATACCCAAATTTGAAATTATTGAATACCTACGTGCATAAGGCCTGGTCAACTTTTATCCAGCATGCTGAGAAGCTAATAACGTACCAAATGCCGCCGGCAATTCTGCAGCATCATATCATTGCTGAGTCCCACAAATGTGTGACGCCCAAAGATACTTGCAATATCAGGTGAGATAATACCTTTTTCTTAAATCTGAACAAAATTATGTGCATGGTTGGTCAAAATTATCGTCGTAATATGCCAAAAGGCCTCCCGAATATGGCTGTATCAGTGATATCACATATGTGACTATGTCAATTGACTACTACCTATAGGCTACTAGCAACACCAAAAGACAACAATGAAACAAATGAATTGAATCGATAGACAAACAACAAGCTGTCAAAAAATAATATTATCTGATTTTGGAAAACAAAACAAAAAACAAACAAATACACATACAAAACTTTCAAATAGTCGTTGTCCATCATTAAAGTTTTAGATGGCGAGAGGTTACTATCGCTACACTTGTTTTTATATGTATGGTTGATATTTTATTATTCTGACAGCTGATTGTTTGTCCATCACTTCAATTCATTTGTTCCATTGTCTTAGTCCGGATGTGACGTCAGTGAGGAAAGGGGAAAGGGGAGGAAAGGGGATTGGGGTGTGGACTGCGCTTCGTCTGACTTCTCCTCCTCGACCTGTCCGGCTAGGGTGGCCCTACCAGAAGCATACGCTTCCGCCGGCTTAGCTCCAGGAATCATCATAGCACACAAACCTGCCCACCACGATAAGGTAGCAGTCCATGGGCAGGACATCTTCTTTAATTGATTGATTATTTGGGCTTAAGGTCTCATATTTTTGCAACGAGGCTAATCGAGACAATGAGTGGGTGATAGATGAAGATGAAATAGGGGTCTGTTTGGAGGAAAGAGGCAAGTGGGAGGGCGGGGAGGATAGGGGAAGAGGGAGGAAAAGGGAGTGGGGATGATGTGGACTGCATTTCGTCTGACTTCTCCTCCTCGACCAGTCTGGCTAGGGTGGCCCTACCAGAAGCATACGCTACCGCCGGCATAGCTCTAGGAATCATTAAAGCACGCAAACCTGCCCACCGCGATAAGGTAGCAGTCCATGGGCAGGACATCTTCTTTAGAACCAACGGAAATACTAGATGGTTAGCGCAACACTAAGCATGGTTTGATTGGTATGTGGGATTTAGGAATCATGTTTAATAAGCCTGTTTGTACTTAAGCTTGACACGCACATATTTAGTGCTTTAGATGCAATGGCTACAAGGGACCAACCAGTGCATCTTCAAAGCTAGGACCTGATGGCGGGTTCCCAAGCTCTTACGGCGGCCGTCAACGTCCGGCGTTGACGCTGGCCGTTGCGTGGGCATTCACATGCTCGACGTTTTAACGTTCAGCGTAGGCCTACGTTGACAATGTTTTGGCCGTGTGACAGCTGATAGTGACAGTCGACAGCTGGTTGTGGATTGACTTAATGAAAATGGTTCTTAGAAGAAGTACGATGGATATTTGGGCTTAACGTCTCATTTTTATGCAACGAGGCTAATCGAGACAATGAGTGGGTAATAGATGAAGATGAAATAGGGGTCTGTTTGGAGGAAAGAGGCAAGTGGGAGGGCGGGGAGGATAGGGGAAGAGGGAGGAAAAGTAAGTAGGGATGATGTGGACTGCACTTCGTCTGACTTCTCCTCCTCGACCTGTCCGGCTAGGGTGGCCCTACCAGAAGCATACGCTTCCGCCGGCATAGCTCTCGGGATCAACGAAGCACACAAACCTGCCCACCACGATAAGGTGGCAGTCCCTGGGCAGGAGAAGAAGTACGAGAAGGTTGATTCTGAACAGGCTACGCCGTAAAAAATTATTGTTAATGCTTCTTTTAATAAGGTTAAGAAGAACTATTCGTACGCCTAGACATCGTCGTTGGTGGGTTTGTGACATTTATAAAAGAAGAGAGCAGCATGGTAACTACTACCACCTCTTTAATGAAATGATGGAAGAAGACCATGACCACAGGATGAAAGGGGAACATTTCGAAGATCTAAGAGCAAAAGTAACTCCCCTCTTGAAAAATGATTGATTGATTGATGGGGCTTAACGTCTCATATTTATGCAACGATGGCTAATCGAGACGATGAGCGGGTGATAATGAAGATGAGAAAGATGATCATGAAGAATAAAGCCAAATCCGAATCAGATCCATTGTACGTCGCGTGAGTCGTCATACGGGAGTCCAGCAAGGGAGGGCAGGGCCAGGTGGGAGGAGAAATATTCAATGGGACAGTGGGGGGAAAGGGGATTGGGGTGTGGACTGCACTTCGTCTGACTTCTCCTCCTCGACCAGTCCGGCTTGGGTAGCCCTACCAGAAGCATACGCTTCCGCCGGCATAGCTCTCGGGATCAACAATGCACGCAAACCTGCCCACCACGATAAGGTAGCAGTCCCTGGGCAGGCCCTCTTGAAAAAGATGTCTCCTTCTCACACAAGGAAAAGTATTCCAGTGGGATTAAAACTATCTGCAACATTACGGTAAGCTAATACAGGCCTTGCTTACCTGGCATACGCTTTGCACTTACTACTAATTAGGCATCTACCCTATGTGGGCCTAGCCTATAAGCATAAACCTAAGTTCTACCATTGAGTGTTCTACACTACAGCTGGCCTAGGCCAAGGCATGTTCTATCATTTTATTCAAGGCTTTGCGTATCTCCATAGATTTGTCCATAGGCTATGCCTCCCTGCAGTAACGGCAACAGTATTTAGATATGTCATAAACATCAGGCCTAGGCCATCACCTAGGTTTGATTATTTGGGCTTAACGTCTCATATTTTTGCAACGAGGCTAATCGAGACAATGAGTGGGTGATATATGAAGATGAAATAGGGGGCTGTTTGGAGGAAAGGGGCCAATAGGAGGGCGGGGGTGGAAAGGGGAAGGTGGAGGAAAGGGGCTTGGGGTTTGGACTGCACTTCGTCTGACTTCTCCTCCTCGACCAGTCCGGCTAGGGTGGCCCAACCAGAAGCATACGCTTCCGCCGGCATAGCTCTAGGAATCATTAACGCACGCAAACCTGCCCACCACGATAAGGTGGCAGTCCCTGGGCAGGGCCATCACCTAGGTATCATATCAATTTGTTTAAACGGCACAATTGCATTTTCAAGGTACTTAGCACCTGTAGATTCGATTAAACCAGTATCATTTAACGAACGACTAGGAAAAAGTGTGAGTGGCATCATTCGTGATACCTGTAATGCCATTTGGCTAGTTCTAAATGAAGAGGTCCTGCCTACACCGTCAGAAGATGATTGGAAAAACATAACCCAACAAAACTTTGATAGGCGGAACTTTCCCAACTGTGCTGGCAGTATCGATGGGAAGCATGTTGTCATACAGGTTGGTCTACTGCATCGTATGTACCTGGTACTGTTCTGTCTGACTGGATAAACAAAGGTTCTTGTGCTATTGCCCACTGGCATACGCAACAATTGTACCACACTTTAAACAATAGTTCATAATATGATTATCTGTTTCCACCTCCACACAGGCACCAGCTTTTAGTAGAGGAGCAACAGGTATCTCGTGCGCCTTTCGTGGAAGAGTATTGCGGTAAACGGTATTCTGTTACGGCATACCATACGAGTATTTTGCACCTACCTGGCACATCCTGGCACGCTGCAGAGGGCGCCAGGATCGTCGTGACGTCATAGACACGTTTTAATTAATAACTTTTGAACGGTTTATGTCACAGAAAATATCAAGAGAACAATTTTATGATGTCATACTAGACGAGCATTTGGAATCTATCTGCCACATTCTGGCGGGCTGCAGAGGGCGCCAGGAGCGTCGTGACGTCATATACACGTTTGAACTAATAACGTTTAAACGGTTCATGTCACAGAAAATATCAAGACACCAATTCTACTTTAAAATACTAAACGAGTATTTTGCACCTACCTGGCACATCCTTGCACGCTGCAGAGGGCGCCAGAAGCGTCATGACGTCATAGACACGTTTTAATTAATAACATTTGAACAGTTCATGTCACAGAAAATATCAAGGCAGCAATTCTATTAAGAAATACTATTTGAGTATTTTGCACCTACCTGGCACATCGTGGCACGCTGCAGAGGGCGCCAGGAGCGTCGTGACGTCATACACTTTTTCATTAATAACTTTTGAACGGTTCATATCACAGAATATATCAAGAAGACAATATTATAGAGAATTTAAATACAAATCGATTGATATGTACTAATAGGGTAATCATGTAATATTTAAGAGAGATATTGCTAACAAATAATAATAATTAGATGTGTATATGAAATGCAGGGCATCCCTCATCGTAATATCTATTTATTACTATTTCGGAGTTTTAATTGTATCGCTGTGAAGGACTTAATAATCATAGTCTTCCCAACATACCCATGGATATCTGTTGTTTAACAATAATTATAATTATTATTATTATTGTATACTAGTTACTATTCATAGACTGATTAGTAAAACTCACGTTTGCTAAAAGTTCTCTTCATCTTCATCATCATTGTCTTCATCCTCATCTCCCGTGTTGTCGGTATTCAAGCACTCTTGTTCCTCGTCTTCAGTAGAGCAGCCACAAAGCTCGGTGCACCTCATGTTATTTGCTTTGCAGCTGCACCTTGACGCACACCTTGATTTTAAGCAGTTGCACTTAACTAGTTGAATGACGGCAGCCGGTGCAGGTTCGAGGGTTGTCATGACTGCCACATACTCGTTGCTCTCAAGTAGCCATCCGTAGTCTTCGGGTAATAAGTTGATAGGGTTGGCAACCTGGTCATTATGCCACACCCAGCATTGATGGTGAGAACGTAGTATGGCTTGGAGATATGCGGCTTTGCTGGGTGGAAGCTTTTGGTGGGTGCTTGGCAAGACTTTTTGTGAAACATGCGCCATCGAAGGTCAGACACTGAGCTCAGTTTAGTGAATGGACAGTACAGTTTGCAAACAAACTTCTCTAGACCACTTATCACGGAGTCTTTTAGAGCAACAGTTTAACCTAGTTCTTAAAATGCTGAAAATATTTCATAGTCGGATTCTCTGAAAGCTTTCCAGCACGAAAACTTCCCGTTTCCTGAAAATCCCCCAGTGTTGTCGGAACCACTGAAAGCGTGAAATCTAGTTAGTCCTGAAACTTGATTGTGCCCAAGTGTGTTGTATAGTGACCCAAGTGCTATTCTTCTATTATTTCCCCCTTTATTTGTAATGAACACAGTATTTTTACAGAGATCGGTGTAACGTCGCAGTGCCAGGATAAGGACACCTGTATCTGGGGAAAATATAGATATTTGAGTAGCTCCACGTTTTGTCACATCTACTGCATGAAGCAACATCTTTGTATCGGTTTCTTCTTGTTCACTATTTTAGTGTGGTAGAAGTGTTTTTGTACTAATAGTCTTGTTACTCCATGCGACAACTGTTTGTCGCTCCATGGCCTGTGAGGCTCCAATTATCTTCAGTGAAAAATATTCTGTCAGCTCATACTTGGTTTTGGTGTGACCAAGTAGTTGTGACATGCTCAAGTGCCCGATTGGCGTGTTGTCTGTAATGCGATAAGCTACAGCAGCTTTTCGTCCTTGCCGGGTCTTTCGAGTAGCCGATTTTAATGAAACAGGAATGTCATATCTATCAAATACCACGTAGACCTCTGAAAACTCACTATAACTGTTGTCAATGCGCATGACAAGAAGTTTGGCTAGATCCTCTATATAAAAGTATATACAGTATATACAAGTGCTGGTGTGTGGAAGAATCCGACTATGAAATATTTTCAGCATTTAAAGAACTAGGTTAAACTGTTGCTCTAAAAGACTCCGTGATAAGTGGTCTAGAGAAGTTTGTTTGCAAACTGTACTGTCCATTCACTAAACAGAGCTCAGTGTCTGACCTTCGATGGCGCATGTTTCACAAAAAGTCTTGCCAAGCACCCACCAAAAGCTTCCACCCAGCAAAGCCGCATATCTCCAAGCCATACTACGTGCTCACCATCAATGCTGGGTGTGGCATAATGACCAGGTTGCCAACCCTATCAACTTATTACCCGAAGACTACGGATGGCTACTTGAGAGCAACGAGTATGTGGCAGTCATGACAACCCTCGAACCTGCACCGGCTGCCGTCATTCAACTAGTTAAGTGCAACTGCTTAAAATCAAGGTGTGCGTCAAGATGCAGCTGCAAAGCAAATAACATGAGGTGCACCGAGCTTTGTGGCTGCTCTACTGAAGACGAGGAACAAGAGTGCTTGAATACCGACAACACGGGAGATGAGGATGAAGACAATGATGATGAAGATGAAGAGAACTTCTAGCAAACGTGAGTTTTACTAATCAGTCTATGAATAGTAACTAGTATACAATAATAATAATTATAATTATTGTTAAACAACAGATATCCATGGGTATGTTGGGATGACTATGATTATTAAGTCCTTCACAGCGATACAATTAAAACTCCGAAATAGTAATAAATAGATATTACGATGAGGGATGCCCTGCATTTCATATACACATCTAATTATTATTATTTGTTAGCAATATCTCTCTTAAATATTACATGATTACCCTATTAGTACATATCAATCGATTTGTATTTAAATTCTCTATAATATTGTCTTCTTGATATATTCTGTGATATGAACCGTTCAAAAGTTATTAATGTAAAAGTGTATGACGTCACGACGCTCCTGGCGCCCTCTGCAGCGTGCCACGATGTGCCAGGTAAGTGCAAAATACTCAAATAGTATTTCTTAATAGAATTGCTGCCTTGATATTTTCTGTGACATGAACTGTTCAAATGTTATTGATTAAAACGTGTCTATGACGTCATGACGCTTCTGGCGCCCTCTGCAGCGTGCAAGGATGTGCCAGGTAGGTGCAAAATACTCGTTTAGTATTTTAAAGTAGAATTGGTGTCTTGATATTTTCTGTGACATGAACCGTTTAAACGTTATTAGTTCAAACGTGTATATGACGTCACGACGCTCCTGGCGCCCTCTGCAGCCCGCCAGAATGTGGCAGATAGATTCCAAATGCTCGTCTAGTATGACGTCATAAAATTGTTCTCTTGATATTTTCTGTGACATAAACCGTTCAAAAGTTATTAATTAAAACATGTCTATGACGTCACGACGCTCCTGGCGCCCTCTGCAGCGTGCCAGGATGTGCCAGGTAGGTGCAAAATACTCGTATGGTATGCCGTAACAGAATACCGTTTACCGCAATACTCTTCCACGAAAGGCGCACGAGAACTTAAATGTTACCTTTTGCTCCTCTACTATTTATCAGGGTCGACATTCTTTAATTATAAGAACCAACACAGCATCGTGTTAATGGCATCTTGTGATGCAAATTATTGTTTTACATTTGTCGACATTGGTGGGGCTGGTCGACAAAGTGATGCAAGAGTCTTCGGCAAAGCGGATTGATTGATATTTGGGCTTAACGTCTCATATTTTTGCAACTTGGCTAATCGAGACAATGATCGGGTGAATTACGAAGATGATGAGGGTTGTTAAGTGGCAAAGGGCCAGTGGGAGGGCGGGGAGGAAAAGGAAATGGGAAAGGGGGAGGAAAAGGGAGTGGGGAGGATGTGGACTGCACTTTGTCTGACTTCTCCTCCTCGACCAGTCCGGCTAGAGTGGCCCTACCAGAAGCATACGCTTCCGCCGGCATAGCTCTCGGGATCAACAAAGCACACAAACCTGCCCACCACGATAAGGTAGCAGTCCATGGGCAGGCGGCCAAGCGGAGTTTGGCCAAGCCATCCTTAACGAAACTCTACCCTTACCACCACCAATGTCGATCTTTGGATACACACTACCATGTGTGTTTGTCGCCGATGCAGCCTTTCCACAACAGCCTTTCCAACAAATCTCATGCGTCCGTACCCATCAACAAGCGCAGAGCCCGATAATCTGGTATTCAATTACAGGTAAAAATACATTAGCATGGGTCTATTATTTAAATACTGATGCATTTACCTTGTGTTAGAAGTTATTTCTCCAACAGGCTAAGTCGTGTGAGGAGAATGATTGAGAATTGCTTCGGTATCTAAGCTTCACGATGGCGCATCTACCGAAAACCGTTCATTGCAACTCTACCTACGATAGAAGCCATCGTGAAGGCCACAGTGTCTGCATAATTGGATTCAAAAATTCAGCAACTTAAAGAGAAGTCGATACTGCCCACCAGGACTGATTGACGAAGAGGATGAGGATGGAGTTGTTACACAAGGAACTTGGAGGAACATACAGGTGGCCGGATTGGCACCTCTAGGACGAGCAGGAGCCAATCGATGCGCTCACGTGATTGATTAATGGGGCTTAACGTCTCATATTTAATAGATGCTAGTCTAGACCAGTCAGGTGGCAGTCTGTTTTAAGCAATAATAAAGCGATGGATTTGATTATTTGGGCTTAACGTCTTATATTTTTGCAACTTGGCTAATCAAGACGATGAGTGGGTGATAATAAAGATGAAATTAGGGACTCTTTGGAGGAAACGGGCAAGTAGGAGGGCGCGGGAGGACAGGGAAAAGGGGAAATGGGATTGATTGAGAGGAAAGGGGATTGGAGTGTGGACTGCACTTCGTCTGACTTCTCCTCCTCGACCAGTCCGGCTAGGGAGGCCCTACCAGAAGCATACGCTTCCGCCGGCATAGCTCTCGGGATCAACATAACACGCAAACCTGCCCACCACGATAAGGTAGCAGTCCCTTGGCAGGGGCCACCATTGTCAAACTAATAATATGATAGATGCTAAAATGCTTATACCCACACAGCACACAATATCCAGTAGATATCCAGATATAGTCTACAATATCTACACTAAAGAATATCCACTGTGAATATCCTTCAGATGTCCAGAAAATATCCATATTTATTTATAATTATTTAAATATCTACTGGATGTCCAGTAGATATTAAATATAATAATAATAATATTATGTTTTTTTTTGTTTTGGACAAGCTTTATCATTGTGGTATCAGAGGTGTTATGGGAAAGTGGTTTAGTTCTTATTTGTCGAATAGAGTGCAAAGGGTAATGATCAAAGGGGTGTGTAGCTCGAAGAAGATTGTGACTCATGGTGTACCACAAGGGTCAGTTCTAGGGCCTGTAATTTTTCTCATTTTTATAAACGAACTCTCTTACTTGCCACTATATTCTAAAGTCACAATTTTTGCTGATGACTCAGCACTGGCTCTTTCCGCAATATCGTACAGTATTCTTGAGGCCCTTATAAATGAAGACATGCGTGTGTTGTCCGTCTTCTTTGGTCTCAATAAACTTGTTCTAAATATTTCAAAAACTAAGTTCATAATTTTCCGTTTTAAAGAGGATCTGGCAATACCTAATTTGACAATAAAATATCACTTCCCAGGCTGTACATCTGCTATCTGTAATTGTAGTGAAATTGAAAGGTGTGAATCCATTAAATACCTGGGTGTATTCATTGACTCGGCGTTACATTGGTATGATCACATAAATTATTTACAGTCTACAATCAGGCCAATAATACTTTTGTTTTATCACATGAGGAAATTTATGCCAGTGGAGGTGTTGCGGCAGTTGTATTTTGCTTTGTACCAGAGTAACCTGCAATATGGAATTGTGCACTGGGGAGGTGCCTCTTCTAGCAAGTTACACCCATTAATTACGTCACAGAACTTTGCACTTAAAGTCCATTCCTACAAAAGAACGATCCCAGGTAGCAAGAAATTTCCCCTCCTCGTTACCACCACCACTCGGCACGGGTGACACTGCTCGCGAGGCGTTGGAATGCGGTAGACAGCATGACCCATTGTCCAGGTGTCATTGTTATGAACGCAATTTTTTGATGTAGTTGAAATGATACAATTTCTAATTTATTTTCAGATATATGGAATAATGACGTGATATTAATATAAACTGAATTTTGTATTTTTAAAATAGCTTGAAAACTGCCGTATTTAGAGCAAGTAGTAACTATGGTTACGATCATGTTAGAAAATATAATAATACAAGAGACTAAGAATGACTGCAGAATAAACACGTAAAATTAATATAAAATAAGGTGTATTTTTAAAATAACTTGATTACTGCCCATTTTAAAGCAGTGTGCTCATCATCATTATGATTTTCAGACTTAAATCGTTTATATTAAAAGTATATTTTCAAATTCAAAATTAAATTTAGTGTGGTTCTAAAAATAACAAAGTTCGGATAAAGTCAAAAGTTAGTAATTATCAGTAGTATTATCAGTTAGTAATTATTATTATTTTTTTTTAGCAATATTATACAATCCCGAGAAAACAATCTAAATTTAATTTTGAATTTGAAAATATACTTTTAATATAAACGATTTAAGTCTGAAAATCATAATGATGATGAGCACACTGCTTTAAAATGGGCAGTAATCAAGTTATTTTAAAAATACACCTTATTTTATATTAATTTTACGTGTTTATTCTGCAGTCATTCTTAGTCCCTTGTATTATTATATTTTGTAACATGATCGTAACCATAGTTACTACTTGCTCTAAATACGGCAGTTTTCAAGCTATTTTAAAATTACAAAATTCAGTTTATATTAATATTACGTCATTATTCCATATATCTGAAAATAAATTAGAAATTGTATCATTTCAACTACATCAAAAAATTGCGTTCATAACAATGACACCTGGACAATGGGTCATGCTGTCTACCGCATTCCAACGCCTCGCGAGCAGTGTCACCCGTGCCGAGTGGTGGTGGTAACGAGGAGGGGAAATTTCTTGCTACCTGGGATCGTTCTTTTGTAGGAATGGACTTTAGAACTATTTGTAATATGCGGAAAGGAGATTCCACCACTTTTCTATATTCGATGTTATGTATTTTACCTTTGAAACATTTGTATATTTTTAAGACTGTCATGTATGTTTTTAATAATTCTTGTTCATATAAACCAGTAGTCAGTTCCTCTAATACAAGACAAGCTACATTGTATAACATTAATGTCCCGAAGTATGTAATGTCCAATGCTCGCAATCAACTGTCATACAGAGGACCAACTCTTTTTAACATAATGGTTAAGTTTATGCCTGACTTTAATGCTAGGATGACTCTAAGTAATTTCAAAATGAAAGCTAGGGATGTTTAAAAGCAAACTGAATCCACAGATACTTTTTAATTGAGTGATGCAAATGCTGTTTTAATATCTATTTGTAGTTTTACATTTTAAGGGGGAAGGATACCAGGCTTGTTTACAGGGTCTTAGGGAATGCGCTATAATTTCTAAACTATAGCCTCTATTTCAATGCAGTTTTTTTCTGTGTATAGAAAACAGATGTCAAAAGGTTTATAGTGTTTTACATTTTCACAAATGTGATAACTATTATTTTTTTTTATTATTCAAATTTGAAAATTCACACGGAACCTAAACTGAAAAATTAAAAAAACTGTGGATCTTAAGCATGATCTAAATAACTAAGTTTTAAAATTTCAATGCGATATCTGTATTAGGTAAGCCACAGTTGCGTCTACAATATCGCGTGATTTGTACTGATAGATGCTGCCGTGGAGTTTTCGTTCACTAGTTGAAGCATGGCAGTCACTTCCCCTACCGTGCCGGTCGGGCGCCTGGCTGGCTGCCTGGCTGGCTGTAGCCGCTCCCCAAACAAAACAACCACATTCCTTTCCATAGCTACCCTTCTTGCTCATGGGGGTCTGCTCAACGCGAAACAGTAGGACTGACATATGTTTCGATCCTAAAGACATTTGTTGTGGCCATTCGCTTTAGATTTTGTACGAGAACCAATATCGAATGGGGTGGAGATTCCTGAAGATAATGATACGTATTGATTATTGTTGCTTTACATATCTGTTATTACAATTATGGTATTCGAGACTATGAGGCTTTATAGAGATTATACAAAGTGATTACAAGTATAATTACAAAAAACACGTAGGCTTACGTTAGGTGGGATTCGAACCCACGTCTCTAAGTGGCTGACACACTTAGCACCGGTGCCCTAACGTACGAGACACACGGACGGGAAGGGATCCATAAGGAAGTCCGAATAATTTCTATAACCCGAAATAGGACCCCCCCCCCATATTTACCACATGGGATGGCGTGTATATTGCCGATAAAATCATGATTGCGAACATTTTCATTTATCAATAGAAGTAAGATCAGAAAGATGCAGATTCTATGTCTGTAGATTGAAACATAATCGGTTGATTTCAGAATTTTGTTCCCGGGGGTACTATTTCGAATCCCGGGGGTGTAGACATCGAATGAAGGGAGGGGGGTGGGGGGGGGGCTAATGTTCAAAACTAACCCTACTTCTACATTCTTGTTACTAATAAAGTGTGAATTGTTGATTGGCAAATTCATTCATAAACAGTGATGTTTAGTCAGTTATGACGTAACGTAACCATCCGCTTCACGATAAGTCCGGGAAAGGCAACATGTCAAACTTTGTAACGCTATAAAAATCGAACTGTCACATTTTGAAATGGGAAAAGTATGTTGCCGGTATTTGAAGATACGGGCCTATCTATCTATTTCGTATGATGGAACCAATATCGGGAAATGTGGAACATTCCCTATTGTGTACATTACATGTTTAAATATCAAGATTATGTTTGTTTATAATATTATAAATTTGCTTTGTAAATACGAAGAAAAAAGAGTTCCAATCCGACCTCGCAATAATTGTTTCTTATTACTATCTTTGATTGGCTGTCCTTGGTTGGGAACTCGGTGGGCCTACCTAGTGCAATACACTCGTGTGAGTTTCCAGTAAATGTATGATTCTATTGTACAATTCTATTTAACAATCGCATCGCACTGAAAATGTATTGACAGCTGCGATTGCAGTTTATGACATTCAATAAATAATCAGTAATTATTTATTATGCCAATAAATATCACACTTGCGCGAACGTTACCTATAAGATCACAACAAAGCTATGAACAATTACATTGTTGTAGCATTTGTCCAAGAGGCGATGAGTCGACTCAGCGGTAAGACGCGAGACTCTAGTTCGGGAGATCGCCGGTTCGATTCCGGCCACCGGCAGTCATGACTGAAGGTTTTTTCCTAGGGCTTCCTCAGTCGTAAAGGCGAATGCTGGGAATGAGTCCTACCAGCAGCTCTCGGACATTCCTTCCCAACTATAAAAACACCCTAATAACCTGGTTAGGCAAATGAAGAGGGACACATCAGGTAAAGCTGGTGTGCACTCTAGAACGGGTAGTCCCACGAAAAATTATTGTTTTCATCATTATTATTATTATTATTATTATTATTGTAATTTTTTTTATTATTATTATTGTCATTGTTATTGTTATTATTATTATTATTATTATTATTATTATTATTATTATTATTATTATTATTATTATTATTACTATCATTATTATTATTATTATTATAATTAATGAATGAATGAGATGATAATGATTTAAACACGGGATTCGAACTCACGCCTCTTAGCTCCATAGGACCGACAACAACAATATTAGCGCGGACTGCTCCAATTGTATTGTTTAGCTCCCGGCATTTGTTTGGTAGTTTGTCTTGTGGGAGTGTTTCCACCATTCAGTGATCTTCAGTAACCACAATAGCCGCTTTCGTTTACCTCGCCAGAGCAATCTGTCAGTCCGCAAACCAAACCCGATCAGTAGCAGGTTACTCTGGTGCGTTCGGCAACTATGCCAGAGTAACCCGGTTTTCTAACCCGATCACCAAAAAAGTGACCTGCCTCGGGAGCAGGGTAAGTTAGGTTTGGGCGGAAAATTCAAAATGTTATGATTTTGATGGTGGTGTTAAAAGTGGCTGTGGATGATGCATGTGGATATTTGGGCGCTAAACCGTGTTTTTGAGTAGGCTATTAATGAATTGCACGTAGAAAGTAAGTACATCAGGCATTACAAACAATTCAAAACAATTTGAAGGTTATGTTTAGCTATGCAAGCGCACGGCATCCATTTGCAAACAAACCCTACTCCGAAACGCTTTCGTTTACTCGGGTTGAAAACTCTGACCCGGTGAAGTAAAGTCACGTGACATTACTGATCGGACGGGTTACTCTGGCGAGGTAAACGAAAGCGGCTAATGACAACCCAGGCAGGCACCCCCGTGGCTCCGATATCCAGAACGCCTGGAGCTATAGCAACACAATAGTTTCCAATGACCCTGTATTCGTCGTAGTAATTGAAGTTGTCTTGTGCATTTGATCTCCTCGCGTTTAATGTATTTAATCTTTTGTATTCCACAGCATACACGGCAAGTGTAGTACATGTTGATTTTGCTACAAGTTGTGTGTACTCTCTTCGTGATGTGCGTTGCACAAGAGTACAGACGTCGTAATTACGCCTCTTGTGCGTCTTCGCTGAGTTCGTCCCTTCAGTAAAACCTATTTGTTTGGATAATTGCCAAATTTTACAACTCTATCGATGGTGTGCTTATAAACATGTATTCTCTTTACCGGCACATGTCTTCACACCCGCGATATTACATCAACGAACAAGAAATTATAATTATATATTTTGTAACTTTTATAAACCTCTGGTACAGGGTTGTGTAACCAATTTACCATATCGGCGATTGGAATATGGATGTTATCTTCAGTATTTGACACTCCAATACTCTCCGTACAACAGCACGTGACTGGTTGTCTTGTTGCGCATACAATACAACAATGGTTCATGCTTACCTTTAGTTTGAGCTGATGGCTATTTTATGAATGTTCACAAGGTTGTAGAAACACGACGTATTATAATATATTTCCAAATTGTATACAATTTGTGTTGAAAAATTGATGTATATTTTGGTAAACTGTAATCACCTATTTAAACATTGATTTATATGATGTATAAGTATAAGTATTATTATTTTTATTTTTATTATTATTATTATTATTATTTTTTTTTTTTATTATTATGATTTGTGTAGTGTCATTGTAGTATTTATGTATTTGGATACTATTGTGCTTGCATACTCATTCGCATATTGCTGTATATTTTTGTGAGCTATAATCGATTTTTTAATTGATGTTTTAATTTAGACGTAGTAAATGTCCGAAGATATGTAAAGACATCGAAATAATAACATATCACTATTTTGGCAAGTAATACGTGAGAATATCCTAATTTATATTCATAACAGACAATAGTATTGTTTCATTATTGAACTACATAACCGATCAATATAATCTCTAAATTAGACACGGTGAGAAATACCACTGCACTCTTGACCTCTAACGCTTCACCAGCAGTTTAAACAGACATTTAAAATAAAGAATGCTTATTTTATTCAACTGGAACTTTGTCTTCATTTATTAAATTATAACTTTGTAATTAAAACCAACTTTTACACCAAGCCTAGTTGTGGAGATGATTCTATGCGATGAATATATCGTTACAACTTGAAACAAACTTCTGGCACACATTCATGTCAAATGTTGGTAACCGAAGTTTGTACGACCACTACCTAGTTGTAGGAGGGGGTTGGTGGCAGCCTGTGACAAAAAAAAAAATACAAGGTGACAGAAATGTTACGCATTTCGCAGCATTTGTTACCTGGGTCGGAATATCCATATTGTAAGTGGGTTCGAATCTCTTTCTTTACTTACCTGACTCGTCTTGGAATCGAACCTACGTCTCCGGCTTGCCGAGCAACAGCTTGGGGGATAGATGATGACACTTTACAATCGATATAATTGTTATAGTGTGTTGATGAATGTATATTAAGTATGAAGTATGAACGTGAAAAATAAACTAATGCCTTACATCAACAAAATACCAAATGGTAAACCACCTGTCATTAGCCAGTTTGCCAGTGTAGTTGGTCGCAGTCGATTAGGCGTTGGTCTAGTTACTAGTAAACCGCGATATCTGCGTTCCAGGTTCGAATCTTGCCTTGGGCATGGATGTCATGTGGTGGTTTTTCATCATGATGATCATCACCCACTCATCGTCTAAGCCCAAATATCATCATCATCATCATCACTTTCATCACAATCATCATCATCACCATCACCATCACCATCAATGCAGTATTGAGTATTGGAATTTGGATTAAATCTGTTGTTTTCATCGTAGAGCAAAAACTCAAAAAGTCTCATGATCAACACCTAGTCACCAACAATTTGCGGCAACGAAATTAATATGATCCTCGAAAAACGTGTTGGGAAGAAAGTACATCGAGAGACAAAAGAAAGGGTTTGAATTGTTTTGCGCCCTGCCGTGACTAGCCAGCTAGTAGTCGGGATAAGGACGGGCAGCAGTTCGAGACTGTGACAATAGGCACCTCCGCGGGGGCTCTCCATTCATTCCTTGGGCGACTTGGCCAAACGACTACGAGTCTGAACGAAACGGAACAGCAGCCGAGACCTTCTCTTGTCGACGTCTCGAGTAGAACTATCCCCACCACCACGCAGTAATATTTCCCCTCCGCTCAGAAGTGATTTTCAGAGGCATCTAGCGGGTGAAGGTAAATTATAGCACTACGTAATCTTCAGCCTTAAAATGAACATATAATTTCTCAATAAATTTTTACACAAAAGTAATTCTAAAAAAACGTTCTACATAGAAAACAAGGCTTGCTATATGTAATACCTCTGACTTTTTTTATTAGCTACTTTTACTAATTTCGTGCAGAATATGTATGAATGATATTGTACTGCTTTTATTATATAGTTTTCTAATTATTATTTTGTACTAGTATAATTGTGTAGCTTATATTCCTCGGAACTTGTAGTTACTTCTCGGTGGCATATTTTGTTCAATGGTTGTTTTGGTTAGTATGATCGCAAATCAGTTTCCTACTTGTGGCAGTACCTAAGCTCTAACTGCACACCAGTAAAACACTCTAGTGGGGTTTCAAGATCTCTGATGTACCATCTTGGCATCTCTGGTACAACATTTTCATAAAAACCCTCTTCTAATTGTAATAAATAATTGTCTAATTGAAACCACTGTTAAGTGTAAAATCTGGATGGAAAATAGTAAATAGTAATAATAAAAAACCATTACATTGTAGGTCTAACTGAATTATTAACTTATATTGTCAGAATGTTTATTAACAAGTTTATACTATTATTTAATATTGATAAAATATTCATATCTGTAGATAAAGTATAGTCTGAATATAGTCATCCCGAAGTAATATATTAAAAAGCAAAGGTGGTTCTCTAGTAATAACTGTTTTCGTGATCTCAAAAAGTTGGTAAGGGGGTACCCTTCTCAAATTTTCAAATTTCGAAAATCGTCTCTAACATTTTCATCCTTCACTCGAATTGTTCTTTTTAATTGGTGTCGTTTAGAGATATACAAGATCTACACAATGATTAAAAACATATAATTACAAACTTCTTTTTCACCCTCAAAAAACACTTTTAACAATGTAGCCACCTGGCAACATTCACTGGAAGTGCTTGATATAAGTAGCCGAGAGGCAACATCGTGTAACCATGTACTACCCAAATTGAAAACATTAACCTCGGCTAAGATTAATACCACAAAATCCGACCACAACGCTACGTGTAACCAAAACCAAAATTTTAATGTCCGTGTAGACAGTAGGCTACATCGGACACGTGACCACAACGTTACATGTAACCAAAACCAAAATTTTAATGTCCGTGTAGACAGTAGGCTACATCAGACACGTGACCACAACGTTACATGTAACCAAAACCAAAATTTTAATGTCCGTGTAGACAGTAAGCTACATCAGACACGTGACCACAACGCTACGTGTAACCAAAACCAAAATTTTAATGTCCGTGTAGACAGTAGGCTACATCGGACACGTGACCACAACGTTACATGTAACCAAAACCAAAATTTTAATGTCCGTGTAGACAGTAGGCTACATCAGACACGTGACCACAACGTTACATGTAACCAAAACCAAAATTTTAATGTCCGTGTAGACAGTAAGCTACATCAGACACGTGACCACAACGCTACGTGTAACCAAAACCAAAATTTTGAAGTCCGTGTAGACAGTAGGCTACATCGGACACGTAACCACAACGTTACGTGTAACCAAAACCAAAATTTTAATGTCCGTGTAGACAGTAGGCTACATCGGACACGTGACCACAACGCTACGTGTAACCAAAACCAAAATTTTGAAGTCCGTGTAGACAGTAGGCTACATCGGACACGTGACCAGAACGCTACGTGTAACCAAAACCAAAATTTTGAAGTCCGTGTAGACAGTAGGCTACATCAGACACGTGACCACAACGTTACATGTAACCAAAACCAAAATTTTAATGTCCGTGTAGACAGTAAGCTACATCAGACACGTGACCACAACGCTACGTGTAACCAAAACCAAAATTTTAATGTCCGTGTAGACAGTAGGCTACATCGGACACGTGACCACAACGTTACATGTAACCAAAACCAAAATTTTAATGTCCGTGTAGACAGTAGGCTACATCAGACACGTGACCACAACGTTACATGTAACCAAAACCAAAATTTTAATGTCCGTGTAGACAGTAAGCTACATCAGACACGTGACCACAACGCTACGTGTAACCAAAACCAAAATTTTGAAGTCCGTGTAGACAGTAGGCTACATCGGACACGTAACCACAACGTTACGTGTAACCAAAACCAAAATTTTAATGTCCGTGTAGACAGTAGGCTACATCGGACACGTGACCACAACGCTACGTGTAACCAAAACCAAAATTTTGAAGTCCGTGTAGACAGTAGGCTACATCGGACACGTGACCAGAACGCTACGTGTAACCAAAACCAAAATTTTGAAGTCCGTGTAGACAGTAGGCTACATCGGACACGTGACCAGAACGCTACGTGTAACCAAAACCAAAATTTTAATGTCCGTGTAGACAGTAGGCTACATCGGACACGTGACCACAACGCTACGTGTAACCAAAACCAAAATTTTGAAGTCCGTGTAGACAGTAGGCTACACCGGACACGTGACCTCAACGTTACATGTAACCCAAACCGAAAATTTTAGAGTCCATGTAGACGGTAGGCTTCGTCTGAAACGTAGCCTAGTTGCTACATGTAACCAAAATTATATATCAAATGAAGCTTACATTTTACTGTACAGCAATGGACATTTTCTAAAAACATTAGACTATTTCGGCCCGAACAGTTTTCAGACTGTGGTATCTGCTCAAGCCAATGTAACCTAAGGGTTACATCAAAACCATGCACACATGGAAACCACTCGGTTACTTCAACTTAATACATTGTTTAACACTTAACAACAAGAGTCGTGAAGCCACACGGTTACATGTTGGACACTACCTCAAATTAACATTTCAGTTGTGTGTACCTTAAATAAGCATTTCTACTGTCGGATTGTCAAGTAAACATAACAATTGTTTATTCTTTAAATTGACATTTTTATTGTTAGACACTTACTCAAATAAACATTCAAGTGGTTAATAACTTAAATTAACATTTCTCTGCCAGACTGTGTTATTAAAATGGCCACGCTGTTATTTGGTCTTGTATTGAGTATACGATAGCCTCGTCCTCGTCCGTGGGTACGTAACTTTCAATGGTCACCGCGATGTGAATACGTCGATTGGCGTTGACTAACGCCGTGCGCGAACAAAAACTTATTGCTCTAACATGAACGGTTAACGAGTTACCGCCTTTTCCGTGGGTACGTCGTTCGGGTAGCGAGCGTGTTAACGGTACGTCACACGTCACCGAGAGGGTAATACGTCGAATGGCGTTGACTTAGGCCGTGCGCGTACAAAATTTCATTGCACTAGCGTGAACGGTTAACGAGTTACCGCCTCCTCCGTGGGTACGTCGTTCGGGTAGTGAGCGTGTTAACGGTACGTTACACGTCACCGAGATGGTAAAACGTCGATTAACGTTGACTTAGGCCGTGCGCGTACAAAATTTCATTGCACTAGCGTGAACGGTTAACGAGTTACCGCCTCCTCCGTGGGTACGTCGTTCGGGTAGCGAGCGTGTTAACGGTACGTCACACGTCACCGAGATGGTAAAACGTCGATTGGCGTTGACTTAAGCCGTGCGCGTACAAATTTTTATCCCTCTAGCGGGAACGGTTAGCGAGTTATTCGATGGAATGTAAAATCACACAATAGCCGCCCGGTCAAGGACCGCTTGTGGATTGTGGGCGAACCGTTCGACAGAAACGGTCGGTGCGACCTGTCTATGAGATCGTCTCGACGAGGCAAACACAACGCATGAATCGGCGGCGTCGCGACGCCAACGACGTCCAAGTTGAAAGTTGGACAAAGTGACGAAGAATGACGGACTCGTGGCGGGCAAACCGTTGGACCGAAACGTGCGTTGCGACCAATCTAAGAGATCGACTCGACGAGGCAAACATGACGCACGATTTGGCGGCGTCGCGACGCCAACGACGTCCAAGTTAACATATTTGTGTTTGCGAACCGTTCGTCCAACAAACACGAAATTTATACGGTGCACTTGAATGATGATAACGAAAGTAGAAATGAAAAAACGACGCTGATCGGCCCAACGATCGCCGAGTTACGGAGGATATTTGGTTATTTATTTGGTTATTTGGTCTTGTATTGCGTATACTATAGCCTCGTCACTGCCAGACTGTGTTATTATAGTGGCCGCGCTGTAACCTGGTCTTGCATTGGGTATACTATAGCCTTGTCACTGAAAGACTGTGTTATTATAGTGGCTGCGCTGTTATCTGTTCTTGTTTTGAGTATACTATAGTTTATTTGGCCTCCGTGTTTGGGTTCGGGTGGGGGGGATGTGCACCTTTTACCGCCAATGGGACCGCACCTACTCTCGAATTTCTGCACCTTAGAAATGGAAGGCGGGAAATCTTAAATGGGCATTTACAGGTGTCATGTTCACAATAAACTGTTTATTTTCGAAGGGCGGCTTCCTTTGAGTTTCCAGTTTCCTTAGGTTTCTTTACCGCGAGCGGTGATTGCTTTGATGTCAAGTTTCATTGCACCTAGCTCAGTACATGCAGGTGTTCGGCACGTGTTCAACACGCGCCCTAAAACACACAACCACCCTCAGTTCGAGGATAGCACTGCTCAAGAGTGGACGTTTTTACTCGTATTATCGTAACGTTTTTATTTGTGCTTGTGCTGTTCTAGGATTATAAAATGGGTGAGTCATTTTAAACTATCTCTTGTTGTATTCCATCAGGCATGAATAATATCTTATGCTTTCGTAAAACATTTTCCGCCTAGGTTATGAATTTGAAACACGATCAAATACTAGTTTCCCCAAGTGTTTTGTTTTGTGTTGTGTTAAAATAATAGTGGCCGCGCTGTTATTTGGTCCTGTTTTGAGTGCACTATAGCCTCGTAAATGCCAGACTGTGTTATTATAGTGGCCGCGCTGTTATTTGGTCTTGTATTGAGTATACTATAGTTTCGTTCTTGTCCGTGGATACGTCGTTCAGGTAGCGAGCTTGATAACGGTACGTCACACGTCACCGCGATGGTAATACGTCGATTGGCGTTGACTTAAGCCGTGCGTGTACAAAAATTCACCGCTCTAGCGCTAACGGTTACCGAGTTATTCGATGGAATGTAAAATTACAAAATGGCCGTACGGTCAAGGAGCGCTTGTGGATTGTGGGCGAACCGTACGACATAAACGGGTGGTGCGACCGCTCTAAGAGATCGTCTCGACAAGGCGAATACAACGCAATAACCGGCGGCGTCGCGACGCCAACGACGTCCAAGTTAACATATTTGTGTTGCGAACCGGTCGTCTAACAAACACGAAATTTATACGGTGCACTTAAATGACGATAACAAATGTAAAGGTGAAAAAACGACGCTGATCGGCCCAACGATGGCCGAGTTACGGACGGCGTCGGTGGCGTCGCCGAAAACGGCGTCGGGTTTTTGGACGCCGTCGGCAAGACCCTAATATGATGTGTACTAAAATGTTAACCGTTAACGGCCTAGACTAATCGTTCGCCTTCATTTCTGTTGTTTATACCTCAAATTAGCATTTCTGTTGTCCATCGGTACCTCAAATTAACATTTCTATTGTTAGACTCTAGCTCAAATTAACATTTCTGTTGTCCATCGGTACCTCAAATTAACATTTCTTTTGTTAGACTCTAGCTCAAATTACCATTTCGTTGTCCATCTCTACCTTAAATTAGCATTTTCATTGTTAGACTCTAACTCAAATTAACATTTATGCTGTCTATATCCTAAATAGGCATTTCTAACGCACACCACCACCCTTAGTCTGCGGATAGCAATCCTCCAGAGTGGAAGTGGTGCACCATTATCGTAACGTTTTTACTTGTGCTTGTGCTGTTCTAGGATTATAAAATGGGTGAGTCATTTTAAACTATCTCTTGTTGTATTCCATCAGGCATGAATAATATCTAATGCTTTCGTAAAACATTTTCCACCTAGGTTATGAATTTGAAACACGATCAAATACTAGTTTCCCCAAGTGTTTTGTTTTGTGTTGTGTTAAAATAATAGTGGCCGCGCTGTTATTTGGTCCTGTTTTGAGTACACTATAGCCTCGTAAATGCCAGACTGTGTTATTATAGTGGCCGCGCTGTTATTTGGTCTTGTATTGAGTATACTATAGTTTCGTTCTTGTCCGTGGATACGTCGTTCAGGTAGCGAGCTTGATAACGGTACGTCACACGTCACCGCGATGGTAATACGTCGATTGGCGTTGACTTAAGCCGTGCGTGTACAAAAATTCACCGCTCTAGCGCTAACGGTTACCGAGTTATTCGATGGAATGTAAAATTACAAAATGGCCGTACGGTCAAGGAGCGCTTGTGGATTGTGGGCGAACCGTACGACATAAACGGGTGGTGCGACCGCTCTAAGAGATTGTCTCGACAAGGCAAACACAACGCAATAACCGGCGGCGTCGCGACGCCAACGACGTCCAAGTTAACATATTTGTGTTGCGAACCGGTCGTCTAACAAACACGAAATTTATACGGTGCACTTAAATGACAATAACAAATGTAAAGGTGAAAAAACGACGCTGATCGGCCCAACGATGGCCGAGTTACGGACGGCGTCGGTGGCGTCGCCGAAAACGGCGTCGGGTTTTTGGACGCCGTCGGCAAGACCCTAATATGATGTGTACTAAAATGTTAACCGTTAACGGCCTAGACTAATCGTTCGCCTTCATTTCTGTTGTTTATACCTCAAATAAGCATTTCTGTTGTCCATCGGTACCTCAAATTAACATTTCTATTGTTAGACTCTAGCTCAAATTAACATTTCTGTTGTCCATCGGTACCTCAAATTAACATTTCTATTGTTAGACTCTAGCTCAAATTAACATTTTCGTTGTCCATCTATACCTTAAATTAGCATTTTCATTGTTAGACTCTGGCTCAAATTAACATTTCGTTGTCCATCTCTACCTTAAATTAGCATTTTCATTGTTAGACTCTGGCACAAATTAACATTTTCGTTGTCCATCTATACCTTAAATTAGCATTTTCATTGTAAGACGCTAGCTCAAATTAACATTTTTGATGTGGACTAAAATGTTAACCCTTAACGGCCTTGACTAATCGTTTGCCTTCATTCTAGACTTCTTCGATCTAGTATGCCTGGAGGACGCCCCACCATTGGGTTTAAATGGCCCCACCACCAGTAGGTCGGCGGACCTACGCCGATCTGGTGGCGGATATATTTAGGGACGAGATTGCCCGTAAGTACAGTGATATTTTATGTATTTTTTATCGAGACTACGACGAGGAAGGTGTGGAGGTAGCTGTGAAATGTAGCAGTTGGCCAGTGTAGCCCTAGGCCCCAAACCTACCGGACACTATCTCAAATGTAACATTTCAGTTGTTTATAGTATAAATTAACATTTCTTTTGTCGGACACCCTACTTTAAAATTAACATAAATTTGACCTGTCGCCGATTTTTTTCTAGATGCCTTGTGGATTGCCCTGCTCGTGTGAGAACATTCCAATTGCACTTGCTTACCGATTTTTGTGTGTGGTTACAGCACGGGAGTCACCGCCATTTGTGGCCGACCGGCTGTACGGGGCACCGAGTTTTTCAGACCTGCCCGAGGCCCCGCCGCGACAGGCAGCAGAGCCTCTGGTAGCGGATTGCCGTAAGTACGGTGATATTTTATTTCATTTTTATCGAGACTACGACGAGGAAGGTGTCGAGGTAGCTCTGAAATGTAGCAGTTGGCAGTTGAATAACAATACCCCTCTAGCCCTCACCCCTACCAGACACTAACACAAATTACCATTTCAGTTGTTTATACTTTAAATTAACATTTTTTTTGTTGGACACTATCTCAAATTAACAATACTGTTGTTTATACTCCGAATTATTGTCGGAGACTATCTCAACTGTAACATTTCAGTTGTCTATAGCGTAAATAAACAACTCAATTGTCGGACACCCTATCTTAAATTAACATAAGTTTGACCTGTCACCGATTTTCATCTAGAGGCCTTGCGGATTACCCTCCTCGTGTGAGAACATTCTGATTGCACTTGCTTAGCGATTTTTGTGTTTTGTTACAGTACTGGAGACAATCGACGCCGATTTCCTTGACAGATTCCTCAACGAGGCGATTGAGGAGTCGCAAATGCAAGGTGTAGAATGCGACCAAGCCCGTAAGTACGGTGATAGTTTACTTAATACTGTTGAGACTACGACGAGGAAGGTGTGGATGCAGCTCTGAAATGTAGCAGTTGGCATTTGCAACAACAACACCCCCCTAATCACCACCCCTACTGCACCCATTATTAGTTTGAGAACAATTTGTTTGCGTCTGCCTAATGAGTATTTTCTTTTGTTACCGAATTAGATGTGAATGCAGTTGCGGAGATCGTCGGGGAGACGCCCGTGGCCCACTACACATCCGCCGTAATGACTTACGGCATTGGCAAGGGCCGCAAGTCAATGGTCCGCGACAGCAGCGACGACAGCGACTCTACGAGCGAGAGCGAGAACAGCTCCTCCCCCCAAAACTCGGGCCGTAGTGTGAGTACAGCCTCTGTATTTGCATCCTGATGTTATATTATTTTATGAAAATTAGCTAGGAAAAGAAAACGCTCTGCATTGCCAGATGAGTGATTTTTTTTTAATAAATCAAACAATATGAATTCCCCATTGAATAGAAACTGAATATTTTCTTAACAAATTGTGGTTAAAGTTAAAATTCCAAAACTTGTATCCGGTGACGACCTTGCTAGTGCCGATCGTGTTGTATTGAGAGATTCACTTTGCTTCGCTCGCTAATGTTAATAACTGCCTTTGTCTCAATTACAGTCGGACGAGTGCGAGATTGTCACCATGGTTGCGGCAGGGAAGCTGAGGAAGGAACTTCGCCACCAGTGCCCCTACTGCCGGGCGTATACGGCCTCGCTAACCCAGCATCACATCCGGTACCACAAGGTACCGGCTGTGAGAGCTAGAGGCCGTACCGTCCGGCACAAAATGAGGGAGGCCCAGCTCCTGCCGCATCCAGCGGACGGGGCCACAGATACCGACGTGAGTAAATTACCTTGTTATGTTATTTAATAATTTATTTATTTAACGTACATTTATTGTATGACTATTTATTCCTCTGTGAGTGTATTATTGTGTGTGTGTGTGTGTGTTATTGTGTTATGTGTGTGTGCTTATTTATTGACATTGTTGATATGTATTAATATGTATTCATGGTATGTTATCTAGTCTGATTCTACAAATCTACCCCCAGAAGGAACGAAGCTAAAACGGCGGTACCGATGCGAGTCCTGCTCCGGGGTATATTTGAACCTGCGGCAACACGCGCTGCAGGCTCACAAGAACCTCCGGGGCAGCAGCTGGATGCCCGTCTCAAGCGATGGGCCGTCCGAAGGAAATGGCGGCCACCCGGATTGGCGGGGATGTAAGTATGGAAAAATTTGAACTGTAACTAGTAAAAACTCTACATTGATGCTTGTTGTATGAATTTAGTTAATCTTTGTCCTTTTACTCATTTCAGAAACACCGTCGCTAGTCCTTAGTTAGTAAGTAGGTTAGTTTTTGTATTTTTTAGTTTTAATCTAAATTAGTTGTAAATATTGTAGTAGTTTATGTAAATAGTTTTTTTTAAATAAGTATAGTTGTAAATATCATTGTAATTATTGTAAATATTTTTATATTAAATTTGTAAATATTATTGTAATTGTAAATATTGTAAATATTTTTATATTAAATTTTTTACCTTTTACTCATAAACAATCTTCTTATTGAATAACATAACTAACATTTACATATCCCATTCCTATATTAGAGTACACGCACGTTGCAATGCAGCTCGCTACAAGGCGGAACCTAAACGTGTACCTTAAATGTATATATATATATATATATATATTGTGTAGTGCATGTATTATGCCGCCTTGTAGCAGAATGCCAATGTCCAACTAGTGGATGTGCCGATACCCATGTAGCCGTTGAGTTACGTAGCCCAATTGAAACTTCAAGAAAAAATGTAACCAACGGGTTACACGATAATTATAATTTTTATCTTGTTATATCTTAGGCTAATGCGGGAAGAAACGATTTAAAACAAAGGCCTAGCATGACTCTATACTTGTCCACGTCCCAGTGTGACGTTTACCCTCACAAATAATGGTTATTTATCGAGGGTCGACGTTTTTGGTTTTGCTGGTAGCTACGATACCCACGTAACCGGTGGGTTACGTGACCAAATGGAAAATTTAAGAAAAATTGTAACCAACGGGTTACATGATACTTATAATTTTTATCTTCAAATATCTTAGGGTAATGCGGGAAAAAACGATTTTTAACCTAGGCCCATCATGACATAACACTTATCCACGTCACAGTGTGACTTATACCTTCACAAATAATGGTTATTTATCGAGGGTCAACGTTTTTGCTATGGTTTGCATAGGCGTGCGCAGCGTCTAACAATAAACCCGGCACGAGGTGGCGCGGTACAGCTGGGGTCTGGGGCGAAGCCCCAGCCGCCGGAGGCAACTTCGCCGTAGGCGGAAAAATTTCGGTTGATGCACTAACTTTTATGGCCTAAAACGCGATTTTAAGACGCGACGCTTTCCGCTGCCATAGGATCTTATGGCCCTTATAGGGCTATGTTTCGTTTCAATAAAAGATAAATTATAAATTATTTGCGCAGCCCCGGGTGAAGTGTGCCTTTGCCGCTTTGCGTAAAAAATCGTGCTACTGACAGTGCATTTTAATTCAAAGACTGATTTAAAGTTAAGTTTAAAGTTAAACTGCTCTCGGCCCAGGCCGGGTCTACAGAAATTGGAGTCCCGCGCGGCCCGACGGCCAAGTTGACACATTAGGTCCGGCCTGGGCCGAATAGGCCTGGGCCGTGCGCACGCCTATGATGGTTTGTAGCTACGCTACCCACGTAACCGGTGGGTAACGTGACCCAATGGAAAATTTTAAACAAATATAACCATAGCGTTACATGTTGTGGGAAAATATACATAATTACAAAAGCATTTTAGATAATATACAAACACATTTGTATGTATATATTTATACATATATATTAAAAGAGAGCGAAGCTCGAACAAGGAACTACCGACAAGTGACAACATGGGGTGACATCGGCGCGCGCAGTTCCACCATCAGCGAGCGCGGGAGACATCAGTTGACAGCTCGACGCCCTGAGGATAGGATCCATAAGGTTCCTGAAACGTCGGCACATTATTGAGGTTGGACGTGGCGGAATAACCCGCAATTATTTTAATTTTATCGACATATATATATTTATTTATTTATATAAAGAATTGTGTTAGAAATAATTCTTACAATAATAACTATTTGTATTCGTAACCACTTACAGTTTCACTTATCTAAACGAGTATGCACATTTTGACAATGATAATAATAATGATAATTACAACAATAGTTATAGTAATAAGTCTAAAAATCAGAACTATGATTCATAAAAGTACGTATTCATTAATGCACTTACTTTATTTCATTTTTGTTATAATTTAATAGTTTTAGTTAGAGTAACATGTTCACTACACGAGGATTAATTGAATGGCTTCATAAAGTATTATAGGTAGTATATACGGAAGATCCGAGTGAAGATGAGACATTTGGAGTGAAGTAGCCGACAGGTGACACGTACATGGTAAATTCCCCAAAATATATTTCCCCCCGAAAATACGAGTAACTTGTGCGCTACACGAGGATACTTGTGATAAATTAAATGGTTACACGTAATGAGACATTTTTAATAGAGTAGCCGATTGGTTACACAGACATGTCAAATTCACTTAAATATATTGCAACCATTAAGTACGAGTAACTTGTGCGCTACACGAGGATACTTGTGATAAATAACATGGTTACACGTAATGAGACATTTTTAATAGAGTAGCCGATTGGTTACACAGACATGTCAAATTCACTTAAATATATTGCAACCATTAAGTACGAGTAACTTGTGCGCTACACGAGGATACTTGTGATAAATAACATGGTTACACTTTTTAATAGAGTAGCCGATTGGTGACACAGACATATAAAATTCACCTAAATATATTGCACCCAAAAAGTATGAGTAACTTGTGTGCTACATGAAGATAGTTGTAATATAAGACATGGTTACACGTAACACAGCTAAGACGAAATATTTTTAATAAAGTAGCAGCCAGGTGACACGGACTTGGCAAAGTGATCGCGGCAAGAGCGAGTCTAGTCAATGTGTGCACTATGGTAACACAAGAACTGAAATAGGAACGGTGAATTTGGACGGGTGTCCCCAAAGTCGGCACACGCTAATGTTGAAATTGTGCGAGACGCCAGTGGTAGGATTCCATACAAACGGGTAAGTGGGTATCACCATGACGCAGGTAATTACCATTTCATCCCAATGATCGTCAAAGTGGTATCTGCCACAAAAAAAGGAAACGCTGTTGAGCTTTACTCTCCGCACCCAACGGTACCACCCTAACGATGTAGTACTAGTTTGATGCTATCTGTTCTTATCAGCATTGGTGTGTATTAATGTGGAGGGCCAGTCCCGATGTTACCGCAATGCCGGCCCAACCCGCATAATCGCGCGCATTGTAATGCAGTAACACTAGAACCAATTACGCTTTACTGCGGCAATAAGTTGGGAGTCGCTCCAGAACAACAGGTTGCGAATCTCACGTTAGCGCGTGTGAATGCACTGAAACGACTCTTCATGGACGAACTTTCTGACGATTGTCCCTGGTCTGAGGGAGACTGTCTGAACAAATGGCAAAGAAGCTTGATAGATATTTGGGCTTAACGTCTTATATTTTTGCAACTTGGCTAATCAAGACGATGAGTGGGTGATAATGAAGATGACATTGGGGGCTCTTTGGAGAAAAGGGGCAAGTAGGAGGGCGCGTGAGGAAAGGGGATTGGGGTGTGGACTGCACTTCATCTGACATCTCATCATCGACCTGTCCGGCCAGAGTGACCCTAGCAGAAGGATACGCTTCCGCCGGCATAGCTCTCGGGATCAACAAAGCACACACACCTGCCCACCACGATAAGGTAGCAGTCCCTAAGCAGGAAATGGCAAAGAAGCTTGGATTGATTGATTAATGGGGCTTAACGTCTCATATTTATGCAACGATGGCTAATCGAGACGATGAGCGGGTGATAATGAAGATGAGAAAGATGATAATGAAGAATAAAACCACATCCGAATCAGATCCATTGTACGTCGCGTGAGTCGTCATACGGGAGTCCAGCAAGGGAGGGCAGGGCCAAGTGGGAGGGGAAATATTCAATGGGACAGTGGGGGGGAAAGGGGATTGGGGTGTGGACTGCACTTCGTCTGACTTCTCCTCCTCGACCAGTGGGTGGCCCTACCAGAAGCATACGCTTCCGCCGGCATAGCTCTCGGGATCAACAAAGCACGCAAACCTGCCCACCACGATAAGGTGGCAGTCCCTGGGCAGACAAAGAAGCTTGGATTTCTATTTCCGAAAAAGAAAAGCGAGAGAAAGCCCCAGTTTATGAGATCTGCGCCTTGGAATTCGAAATACTGGATCCTCTGTCGCCACTAAGACTGGATCTGTAACCCCCTCTTCATGACACAAGTCAGATATAAGCTTGAAACGATGGCAAAACCAGTACTGAAGCCAAATGAAATGGTGTTTGGCGATTTCGTTCCCGGGGGTAGTTGACTTACCAGCCGATTGATTGATTAATGGGGCTTAACGTCTCATATTTATGCAACGATGGCTAATCGAGACGATGAGCGGGTGATAATGAAGATGAGAAAGATGATAATGAAGAATAAAGCCACATCCGAATTAGATCCATTGTACGTCGCGTGAGTCGTCATACGGGAGTCCAGCAAGGGAGGGCAGGGCCAAGTGGGAGGAGAAATATTCAATGGGACAGTGGGGGGGAAAGGGGATTGGGGTTTGGACTGCACTTCGTCTGACTTCTCCTCGACCAGTCCGGCTTGGGTGGCCCTACCAGAAGCATACGCTTCCGCCGGCATAGCTCTCGGGATCACCAAAGCACGCAAACCTGCCCACCACGATAAGGTGGCAGTCCCTGGGCAGGAGGAGGAGGAGGAAATGGGACGAGGAAGCGACGACCTGTCGGACGAGACGATAGGCGAACTAGATAGACTCTCAAGAGATTTGACCACCCTGTTAAGAGAGAGTTACCTGCAGGCCGAGATGGCCGCAGAGGAAGGTGTGCCGGTGGCGCAGATTGCGCGTTATTATATTTGCGCGCGTTTAGGACTGCGACCGGTAACACCTTCAGAAGAGCCATCAGAGATGCAGGCGGAAGAGTAAAGCTGACTGCTAAAAGGGTTTTTATTTTCGGTGCACAAGTTACTCCCGGCCAAAGCTTTGTGCGCTTTTTTTCCCCAAGTACAAAAAAAATCCTCATCGTTGACTGGAACTTTGACGTAGTGATGGGGCTTTCTTTCTAATATCAGTCATGGCCGGTGTTGACAACAAAAGAAATTAATAATTATCATAATGATATCGTTGGTATTATTATAATGTTATTAATTTATATTTTAACAATAATATAATACATATTTTACATTTGTATCGACGCATTGTTTTTTTTTTTGAAATAAAAGGTGCATATAAAAATAAATAGCTTCAAAGCCTGTAGGAACAGTTTCAATCATGTTGTTGCCTTGGCACCATCCTTTCTCGTCCCTGATTGCAGGGCCCAGCCAGTCGGGTAAGACGTTGTTCTTGCGAAATTTTCTCAATAACATCGATCAAATGGTAGATGTATCTTTAAAAGAGATTGTATGGTGTTTTTCTGAAAAACAGTCTATACACGCAGATATGACGTGTTGCGTGCCGGTAAGGTTTCATAAATGTGGCGAGGGACATGGCGGAGGATCTGGAAATGATTGGTCAAGACGAAGGATGTGGAGTAAGAGAAGATGGAGGAGAATAGGATGCTCTTCACGAAAAGCAAAGACGAAAGACCAAGGGAATATTCAATTGAAGATTAGTGCATTGTATTTTATTTGTAAAAACATTTTTTTAATAGTGTATATACTATATTGTAAATGTAAAAAGGTTAAAATGAATTAAGTTTCTTACACTGTTGTATTTCATTTGCTAAACCATTGTTTCCTCACCAAACGATTCTAGAATTGATTAAAGTAAAGCATGTCAAATCAGTAAGATTCAGGGTCAAACTGGAGTGTTTGCGGTGCTGACGAGAACGAGGGGCACAACGCCGCGGTCGCCGTCATCAACTCGGACCTCAGCGAGCCACAGAGACATTGCTAAGTGGTATTACTAGAGTAGATTGTGTGCTCTCAGTAGTCGCGATGATAAAACGTTTGCTTACTTCTTTCCCATCTGTAACTGAGACAGTAACATACAACCCTGTGCATTGCCCCAAAAAGCAACGAGCGATCAATCACAGTGTCTATGCTGTTCAATGGTCAACATACACTACAATTGACAAATTGCGATTTTTAATCATTTGATTTGATTATTTGGGCTTAACGTCTCATATTTTTGCAACGAGGCTAATCGAGACAATGAGTGGGTGATACATGAAGATGAAATAGGGGGCTGTTTGGAGGAAAGGGGACAATAGGAGGGCGGGGGTGGAAAGGGGAAGGGGGAGGAAAGGGGATTGGGGAGTGGACTGCACTTCGTCTGACTCCTCCTCCTCGACCAGTCCGGCTTGGGTGGCCCTACCAGAAGCATACGCTTCCGCCGGCATAGCTCTCGGGATCATCGAAGCACACAAACCTGCCCAACACGATAAGGTAGCAGTCCCTGGGCAGGATTTTTAATCATGTCTGAACTAAGTGCAGTCAGACTAACTGAATGCTAAGCAAGAATACCAAGCACAAATGTCATGTCATCGGATGATTTCACTCTTCCTCGGACACTGGAGTAGTGCAATGTGCAGGTATATGTGGGCGAACCTATCAAGTCTCGGAATATCACTTTTACATTGAACCAATCTCTTTGGGTACAGAAATAGGTATTGTGGACACCGTTCCTGAAGTCATACGGGTACAATTCCCACCCGTTTGGAGCTAGCGGGAAATGTGTAATGGTTGCGTGGTGTTTCAGGGTACACTGGTGAGTTAACGCCAAACTCTGTAGGCCCCTACATTGCATTCGGTAGACGACATGGCTCTCAATACGAGGCATATGATGACCTAAAAGAGGGTAAATCTGCGGTATCACCGAACAGAGTTGTTCGAGCTGCTCTCATGTAATACACAATTGCCATTGGCTAGTTTATTTCAGTTCATAAACTTACGAAAGGTAGAAGTTTTGATTAAAATGCCAGCAAGTGAGGGCAAGACCAAAAGGGATTAGAAATATTCAGTTGGACAGTGGGGGGCGGGGGGGGGGGAAGGGACAGGGTCTCCTTTTGTCGCCTCTTACGACTAGAAGAGTCATTCTGGGCCAATTCTACCCCGGGCCGAGACATGAATAATAAAGCCACATCCTAATCAGATCCATTGTAGGTCGCGTGGGTCGTCATACGGGAGTCCAGCAAGGGTGGGCAGGGCCAAGTGGGAGGAGAAATATTCAGTAGGACAGTGGGAGGGAAGGGACAGGGTCTCTTTTCGTCCCGCATCTCCACCTTCTACAGGAGTGAGAGTTTACACGAGTCAACTGCACACACACTTGGTTGCGACGAGAACCACTCTTGAAGTCACTAGGTCGGAGTTCTGAAGATGACTGATGCTCCTGCCTGGCAGCGCGCTGCTTATATAGCCCGAAAGCCTAAATCAACGTTTCAAAAGTCTGAAAATTTGTATCATTGAGTTTTGTGCAGAAGCGAGTTTACACTGGCCATAATTATAAATAATGTTTTACAAAACATTAATTTTTGGTTCTCAAAGCAAAACAATGCTTATTTCTGTCTTTAATTAGATTTTAAGAACTTAGATCGACATTACAATAGTCTGATACGCATTTAAATCCACATTACCATGGTTGGGAAGTAAATGTAATTCTCTCGTGACGAGTGTAGCTATGGAAACATTTGACTGTCGATTATTATAAATAATACCTTGCTAAACATGAATAATTGGAGCCCTATGTAAAACAATGCCCATTTCTGTCTTAAATTGGATTATAAGAACTTAATCGACCTTATGATAGTCTGATACCTCCTCCTCCTGGGTTGTTAATTGCAACAATAACGCACATTGGTGTTAACTCATTCAGCTCATTAGGATAGATTGTCTGTCTGTCTGTCTGATACATTTCACAGCAGACTCCTTCGCGAGGTGTGGTTGCCATAACAAGTAGAATTGGAATGCAGTTCCTACATTGGATGGCAAGTTGTTGCATGACCAGATATTAATAGACACGGAGGTGGAGGATGTTTCAGATGAAGACGTTGCTGTTGTGGTGGGATTGTTGTCTTTAATCTCTCCCTGTACGCCTGGTAATGATTCCCCAGTTAACAATACAATGATAGCGTCCGTAAACAGTACTCCGGCAGGTACACCTCCTAATTGTGTACCCAACTACGTAAATAACACTGCGCCAGCGCCTGAATCCGCATCACGAAAAGACGGAAGGATTCGTGTATACTAAATGTCCCGTTAAAAACTAGCATGCAGAACTATGACATAACGCCGGAATGGCTATAACTTGTTGGTGATTAATTTGTGTTACTTGTAAAGGGGACATGTATAAAATGTATTTTTGTAATATTAGCAATATGTGCGAAATAAATAATAATTAATAATAAACATTCCTACAACGTCCACCCCCATTCATCACGCAAACTACAGTAGACCTAAAGCAGTACAGTGTTGCACCAAAAAATATCAAAAAGATCATACAACAAAATTGATTAATAGTAACAGTAGTAACCTTGCGCGTAAACCCGAAACGCCAATCGCTTTAAATTGTAACTCCGAGCCCACGACTTCAATTGCAAGGCCCGCACCTCCGTTATGTTATGATAGCGACCACATAATCCCTTCTTACTACTTCAGAACACTAGAACATAATTCCCCTCTGGACAATAATAACAAACTCAATGGTCTTACCTACTGTAATTAGTATGGTTTTTATATCTAATTAATTTTATTACTTATTATCGATTTTATAATCAAAATAACTATGCTAATGGTTATATCATTTCATTCAGACTGTAAGGCTAACCACAACGCAGTGGGCTGTTGTTTTAAATGTTGTGTTGCAACCTTCAGATATAGTTTAACGTAGTAGTAAGTAGTAGTAGTAACGTAGAGGTACCCTCCGCCCGTAACGTCTCATATTTGTGCAGCAAAGTGCATGCCCGCCAGAGCCAGAAATGTCCAATGGAAGTTCTGCCCAGAATGGTTTGGGGAACGTGGCTGGGATAAGCCAGTCTAGCTGCAGCCGTGTCCTCAAAACTTCTTGTGAATCTATAGTTGCGATGTCTCCACGCAGAACTAGATACCCGCTGGCCAGTGCTAACCAAATTCCCAGAATTAAGTCAGGTAAGTGCAAGAGAAGACTCAATAACATAATATATAGATCTCTAGTCTACACTTGACATGTTCTAGATGTAGGTCTACATGCTTGGTAGATAGATAGATATTTGGGCTTAACGTCGTATATTTTTGCAACTTGGCTAATCAAGACGATGAGTGGGTGATAATGAAGATGCATTTGGGGGATTTTTGGAGGAGAGGGGCAAGTAGGAGAGCGCGCGAGGAAAAGGGAAAGGGGAGGAAAGGGGATTGGGGTGTAGACTGCACTTTGTCTGACTTCTCCTGATTGATTGATTGATTACTGGGGCTCAACGTCTCATATTTTTGCAACAATGGCTAATCGAGACGATGAGCGGGTGATAATGAAGATGAAAAAGATAATGATGAAGAAAAAAGCCACATCCAAATAAGATCCATTGTACGTCGCGTGGGTCGTCATACGGGAGTCCAGCAAGGGAGGGCAGGGCCAAGTGGGAGGAGAAATATTCAGTGGGATAGTGGGGGGGGGGGAAAGGACAGGGTCTAGGGGGTGAGGTCGTCAGTAGTAGTAGGTTTCAGTAGACATCGGATACATTTGACATATTTACGCTTCTCCTGGATATGGCCTGTGAGCTTAAATACAAAGCATAGTATTTATCACATTCTATGTGTGTAGCCCTATGCTACTTGTGACAAGTGGATAGTAGGCCAGCCCTACTACACGGAGTAAAATATTTACGTAACAGTTCCTGCTGACCGTGTTCTGCTGTTTCAGCAAGATTTACGGTAAATTTTGCCGAACAGTATTGCTAAAACAGCATTAACACTTCTGCTAACTTAAAACTAATTTAAACAGCATAATGGATTGCAGGAACAGCAAAATGTTATGCTAGCGGTGAAATTTGCAGAACAATATTGCTAAAACAGCAATAATGGTTCTGCTTACCTAAAAATAAAATTATTTAGCAAAATAGTTGGCTACAACAGCAGAATATCAAAAGCGAGAGAAAGCCCCAGTTTATGAGATCTGCGCCTTGGAATTCGAAATACTGGATCCTCTGTCGCCAATAAGACTGGATCTGTAACCCCCCCTTCATGACACAAGTCAGCTATAAGCTTGAAACGATGGAAAAACCAGCACTGAAGCCAAATGAAATGGTGTTTGGCGATTTCGTTCCCGGGGTTGTTGACTTACCAGCCGAGAACCCAACAGTTACAATAACCCTAACCCCAGAGTAAGCAACTGACTTCCTCAGTAACATACAAACCTAAAGGTGTATCACACTCGTCATGGTCCCAACATCGTTAAGTAATATTAGAAAGTACTACACTGTCACACCATTGGGTGCATGTTTGCTGAGCTGCCATAGCTCACTGGAAGAGCGTGGTCAGCAACCCTACATTATTTATTGATACATTTGTCTGACGATTGCTACATAATAATCCAGAAAGCTATTTTGCCTGATTGATATTTGGTCTAAACGTCTCATATTTTTGCATTGATTATTAATGGGGCTTAACGTCTCATATTTATGCAACGATGGCTAATCGAGACGATGAGCGGGTGATATATGCCGGCAGGTTACAGGGACATAAGATATTCAACCAGAAGGTGATTTTTGTAATTAGGTCACTGCCAAATAGTACCATGGAATCATTTCGGCCAGGATCTGTAAATCTAGAACAGAGTGCATCGACTACGTATCAGAAAGATCATTGAAAGCGGTTGGTTACTCAATGGAAGGCACGACAAGTAGTGTCGCGCCCGCCCTCTACGGGCCTCAGGCGTTGGTGAAGAGGAAACTGAGGGAAGGGAATGGGATGAATGGACAGGGGACTGAGAGTTTGGAACACGAGCTATTGCGAAGGTTTGCAACTGCAGCGTACCATATGGTTAAGTGTAAATTATCTAGCGATTAGGTCGGACGATGCACAGTGCTGTGGCAGTACAGAGTGCCAACCTCATATTTCATGACATTAATAGCATTAGTATTTAAAGTTCAATAAGGTGATAGTTATTGGCAAGTTTGACATTCCGGCAGTTATGACAAATGTTTGTATAAATTATTTAACCAGCTAACACATGTTTTTAGAATGGACTGTACGGACAGCGCACGTGTGCCTACGCATATGTGTTCACCCAAAAGTACCCTCAAGAGATACAGTTACATTTTACTCCCAAATCGAACAGTGCATTTTTCTCACGAAGTAATCAATGATGATTGATTAATGGGGCTTAACGTCTCATATTTATGCAACGATGGCTAATCGAGACGATGAGCGGGTGATAATGAAGATGAGAAAGATGATAATGAAGAATAAAGCCACATCCAAATCAGATCCATTGAACGTCCCGTGAGTCGTCATACGGGAGTCCAGCAAGGGAGGGCAGGGCCAAGTGGGAGGAGAAATATTCAATGGGACAGTGGGGGGGAAAGGGGATTGGGGTGTGGACTGCACTTCGTCTGACTTCTCCTCCTCGACCAGTCCGGCTTGGGTGGCCCTACCAGAAGCATACGCTTCCGCCGGCATAGCTCTCGGGATCAACAAAGCACGCAAACCTGCCCACCACGATAAGGTGGCAGTCCTTGGGCAGGACGAAGTAATCAAACCCAAAAGATTGTGCAACAGGAAGTGCTAAGCGCGTACTAGGCCTTCCAGCTTCTTCAGCTCACACGTGTGTGATAGCATTGTGCAACACTGCGTAGCAACACCCGCGACAAACCAACGAAAATCGGTTACCCCCCACCCCACTTCACACCGTAGATTCCAAAACGGACAAAGACACGCTACCCACTCAACCAACAGTACCACCCGTGGACGGACGAGTCTGTCAGGAGCAGCGGCGAGACTTCTCCAGGACCAGGGAGGAGCCTAGACAACGGGTCCGTTCAACATGCCTCAAACTTAGGCATTTATTGAATAGACAACAACTACTACAACCAGAACAAACAACAACAACAACAAGACGTAACGTATAAACAAAAGACCATGATCTAAAACAAAAAACTTAAAAACATGTAACAAAACAAAGAACTTTGCAAGAATTCGAAGGCCAAGGCCAACTTTCATTAAAAAGTCAAACTGCCTATAACATCATTGTTTTGATACTTTTGTTATTTCATATTTTGTATTTTATAATATACTGGCCCCATTTTTAATTTGAAGGTTTTACTATTGTTGTTTGCTCTTCGAATTTATTTCAGTAATTGTTTTTAAATAAATACGAAACATTTTTATTAAAACTTCAAGATAGACAATTTTTATAGCGTCAGTGAAAAGCTAAACCATGTGAAACATGGTCCAACTCCAGTCGCATAAATACTATTTCTGCACTTTGATCTTAGTTGAAATTGTGAACTTTCAAGTATATTCTGAATTATCAATAATTAGTATTAAATTAACCATATGGAAGTCAACAATAAGGCGTATTTTGTAAAAATTGGAAGTGTCATGTTTCACTTAAATTCACCTCACAGTTTAGTCGCTCAAGGCATTGGCTTTTTCTTCCCGCACCGGAAAATAGTATGAAGAGTGAGATGCTTCAGCGAGGGGAATATTAGTCCACACCTGCACGTCATGCTCGAAGTGTTCTCCGAGTATGTGGAGTAGGATGCCGAGGGCTGTAACTTGAGGTGTACGTACTGTGTCTGCAAGGGGTCGATGGGGGAGTTTTCTACAGATGTCGAGGGCTGTAACTTGAGGTGTACGTACTGTGACTGCAAGGGGTCGATGGGAGATTCTTCCACAGATGTCGAGGGCTGTGACTTGAGGTGTACGTACTGTGTCTGCAAGGGGTCGATGGGGGAGTTTTCTACAGATGTCGAGGGCTGTAACTTGAGGTGTACGTACTGTGACTGCAAGGGGTCGATGGGAGATTCTTCCACAGATGTCGAAGGCTGTGGCTTGAAGGTTGCCAAGGGTAAAACCACCGGACGTAGAGACGGCTTTCGTTTTAGGGGTGGATTCATGACGTCTACGACGGGTGGTACATTCAGACGTACGAAATGGTTTGCATTGGAGGCTATCAAGGGTGTTACCTTGAAGAATGGGCGTTGCTCGAGGTCGCTGACGATTGTGGGCGGTGCCTCGTCATGTACAATGGGCGGTGTCATCAGAAAGACATGAGGCTCGAACGGGCCCATGACCTTCAGACATGGCTGTGGCTTGAAGGTTGTCGACGGACCGACTTGCGTACAACACCTTGATGTGCCTTCAGGCGGACGTAAGGCCCGTTTGCTTGGGGCGGTTTCAAGCGTAGTGCCGAGGGTACCCTGGTCCTCTTCGCTGCCGGTTGGCGTACAGGCGGGATTGTTGATCGAGTTTTCGGTGTTTTCACCTGTCGCTGTTTCTTCCCTTCTAAATTCAACGTTGATAACCCATCTTTTGGCGATGAATTATGTGCCTGTGTTATTATCGATCGCGGTACGTATCTAGTAACGGGTCGAGATACCGAGGGGGGCTTCGAATTGGGTGCAGACCGGTGTTTTTGTTGTGGTTTTGGTAGTTTTATGGTTATCTTTATCTTAGGCGGTGCGAAACACTTTATGCGCATGTGGTAGACCATTCCACGCTTGTAAAGATAGCCCTTCCCACATTTAGAACACAGAAAGGGGCGCTTTCCTACTTCCTGGTCTTCATCCACAGTTTCCACGTCCACGATTTCTGTAAACAGAGGTTACAAGAAAAATAGCCAATCTGTTTGTAATGAATAACGGACGAACGTCAAATATAGTAATGTATATAGCTATTTTATAGAAAATTACAAAAAGATCTATCATAATAATAATAATGTCGAAGACAGTAAACCAGGAAGTGCACTAAGGAGACCTTGGAGTGCAGTGGTCTCCTGACTCCTGGTGGGTATACAATATAAACCTAAACAAAACACATCCCTCAATATAGATTAGAAATATATTTGAAGTATACATCTACAAGGTATGAGGTAAATGATCTACGAAAGCACTCTCAAAACGCATAAAATTCCACCAAAATTGCAATGGAAACGATAACAAAAACGGGACTATGCGCCCTAGATCCGTAGTGGCTGGGCTGTGAGTTTCATCTCCAAACCTCTAAAGTAAGGCATGCTTACGACACAGCCGATTTTATATTTCTTTAGTTCTTACCATCTAATTAAAACAGGTCAATTAATTATTCAGATTCAGTTCCAAGAACGGTTTAAACATCAAACAAAAAGCAATGAGAAACAAAATTCCTTCTTTTAAAAAATTGTTGATAAAAGTGATTGATTGTATGGGTCTAGGTCTAATATTCTTGTAGGTATGCTATAATACCCTCATTTAAAGTATATTCTGGTTTACTAAGGCCTAGGCCTAGGACTAGTCCTTCACATTCTACAATGGTCACTAACAATGATAAATGCTACGGCAACGGTAACGATGAAAGCTGTGGTTCAGAATTATTATTATTATTATTTTTAATGTGGTTTAAAGGCACAAAACACCTGGGTCATCAGTGCCTTTGGTGTAATAAATTGGTCATCATTGGGAAATGGTCGCTTCAGCAGAGATCCGGCAAGACGTCTCATCGGGAGGTATGTAGGAAAGTACTAGTTTCACGTCCGGATAGACACAGACGCAATCGGCCTTCTTACAGTGCAGTCGGGCCCCGGCCCTGAGATGGTTCCCATGGGTCCTCCTGCACTGGGCATACAACCGACGCAACCTGTGCCCAAGCCGAAGTGCTGTCAAATCAATCAGAGAGTCGAATCATAACCTAATCATTGCTAGGGTCGTCATCAGGGGAACAAGCCGTAAACAAACCATTTCGGGGGGGGGGGGGGGGGGGACTGGTGGCGTTTGGATCGCAAAGAGGGCTGGCACGGATGAGAAAGAAGGTAATGAAAGTAAGAAGAGAAAGGATGATAAAGGCAAAAGAAAAAAGTGATGATTTAAGATGTGCACGAGAGCCCTCTTTACGGGCACCGGTCACCACGAGGAGGGACCCACCTCGACCGGTATTTTTATTTCTGTGAACAACAGTTTTTAACTGACAAAGCATAAACATTAAATAAATAAACCATAATTCAGAAAGAACACTATGTAAGCCAATGTGTGCTTATTTTATTAATTAAATTTGTATGCACTTTGAAATTATAATAAATGGAATATGGAAATAGGAACAGATGATGATTTTTCCTACTTTTAATACATTTACTTATTCACACGTCAACAGCAACAGGTGCATTGGTAGCACAAGGGGCCGAAATGATTGGGGTAGTGAGAGAGCTGATAACTCTTCACGAGGAGCGGCAATCTACTTTGGACAATGTTTTAGCAGGAATTCTAACAATTCTGCAAACGCATAGCAATCATCTAAATGCACAGAAATAAATCCATTCATGAATAATTCTGTTTCATTTTGAACCTGTTAATGTAATGTACTTTTATTTAATGGATTCTTGAGTGCTTTCTATAGTACTAAAATTACTACTTAAGTATCAACCCCATGAGAAGACGCTAAGTTGGTTTATATGACTTACCTGCTGATCATCATAATATACTTCTTTTATTTATCATCATTATTAATGTATACAAAGTTATATTAATTGTCATCCTTTGGTAATCATTTTATAACTGAAAAGAATAGACATTAAATAAATAAACAGTAAATAAAAAAAATAAAAAATAAGGAAGTAGTTGATGGTTAAACATCCAACAAATTTCCTTAAATTAGTCTAAAATGATTACTTTAAATCAATATGTCTGTGTCAAGTGTGCATAAGATAATTTTTTGGGCTTAATATTAATTGTATATTTAAACGTTACTGTTCATGGTTATATGTGACAGTATTTGGGCCAAATTATTATCCAAAAATAATTATTTGTATGTAGGCCTACCATACTATCTAAAAAAAAACAGAAAAATTAATCTGAATTGGTCATTAACATTATATTAGGAATTATAGTATCATTAAAGAGATTTAGAATTATCTTCACAATAGTAAGCTGATGTAAGTAGGTAGAGTTAAAAATTAAAATAAATTTAGAGTTGCCTTTACTTATGACCTAATAAATTCAAACAGTTGTGTGAAAATTTTGAATATCACCATTGATAACACTGGTAGAATGAATCTTGAAAATTTCACCAGAGTAGTATTAATACCCTTATACAATGTGACAATTATAGTGTCAGAGTGTTCTACTTGTCGCTTCCGTCGCGTGATCGACAGGTGTTCTACTTGGCGCTTCTGTCGCGCGATCGACAGGTGTTCTACTTGGCGCTTCCGTCGCGTGATCGACAGGTGTTCTACTTGTCGCTTCTGTCGCGCGATCGACAGGTGTTCTACTTGGCGCTTCTGTCGCGCGATCGACAGGTGTTCTACTTGGCGCTTCCGTCGCGTGATCGACAGGTGTTCTACTTGTCGCTTCTGTCGCGCGATCGACAGGTGTTCTACTTGGCGCTTCCGTCGCGCGATCGACAGGTGTTCTACTTGTCGCTTCTGTCGCGCGATCGACAGGTGTTCTACTTGGCGCTTCCGTCGCGCGATCGACAGGTGTTCTACTTGGCGCTTCCGTCGCGTGATCGACAGGTGTTCTACTTGGCGCTTCGGTCGCGCGATCGACAGGTGTTCTACTTGGCGCTTCTGTCGCGCGATCGACAGGTGTTCTACTTGGCGCTTCCGTCGCGTGATCGACAGGTGTTCTACTTGGCGCTTCTGTCGCGCGATCGACAGGTGTTCTACTTGGCGCTTCTGTCGCGCGATCGACAGGTGTTCTACTTGGCGCTTCCATCGCGCGATCGACAGGTGTTCTACTTGGCGCTTCTGTCGCGCGATCGACAGGTGTTCTACTTGGCGCTTCCGTCGCGCGATCGACAGGTGTTCTACTTGACGCTTTGGTCGCGTGATCGACAGGTGTTCTATTTTGTTGGTTTTCTTAACCAGAGATAATGATTAATAGACTGACGAGGGCATTCGTATTGCGACGTTCGAGGTGAAATTCTAGGATCGTCGCAAGATGAACATAAGCGAAAGCATTTGCCGAGAAAGCTACCATTAATCAAGAACCTCCCAATCCGTCAGGTTTTGTTACGAAAATCTCAAGAAAAATACTAGAAAATGGTTAGCAGAGGAACAAGTGAACATCTACAAGACAAGTAAATTGTTGATTAAATATTTATTTTTTAATTAAGCGTGACTCAAGTCAGCCTAGGCTTAGCCTATGAGCAAGGGCCAGGGCCTAGGCCGAAAGTACGTTGCGCAAGGGCTAGGGTCTAGGTCTAGGCTGGCCAGGGCTATATGATAGCCTGGGGTTCGATACCCAGGTACGCCCCTCCAAGTCAAGAGCTCCCGGGTTCGATCTACAGGCGAATGCCTCATCGAAGAAGGAATTAAGAGGATCTTTCACCACAACCAGATCAGGTACCAAGAAATGTTGTCAGTCGTTGTCTCCCTAAATGTCAAATTCTCTATTGTATATTACTTGTATTGAAGGTATTCAAAGAGCGTGTAAGGTCATTAGAGGGTAGTTGGGCAACTAACCAATTACTATTTAAGAATATGCAATAGCTGTTGCACAGTGATAGTCGAGAACTTTTCGAACATCTTGATGAATAAAAAAAATTGCTCCGCCTTCATTACATGAGTATTTTCTGGATTGATTGGTTGATTGATTGATTGATCGATTGATTAATGTGGCGCGCCTTCGATCGAGGAGCGCGCGCGCCTCGACGCGTGCCTAGGGCACAACAATGATTGATCGTAATGTAGATCGTGTTGTATTGAGAGATTCACTTCGCTTCGCTCGCTCATCTAAATAATTGCCTTCGTCTTAATTACAGTCCGACGAGTGCGAGGTGGTGGGCCTCGTCACGGCCGTGTCCTCGGCCGGGCAGTCCGGCATAAGTGCCCCTACTGCGGCAGCTGCACCGCCTCCCTCACGCAGCACCACATCCGGTACCACAAGGTACCGGGTAAACTCGCGGCGCTGCGCACACAGCGACATAAGCAAAACGCACACACACAATAGTTGTACGGGACGCCAACAACGCCTGGTTGTTGCACTCTACTGGTGCACAACACCGAATACAAACACCATCAAGACAAAGGGCTCATTTGGAGAACTCCTCGAGTTAAGACGGATAAAAACTCAAAGCGCCATGCCCAGGAGTGGACCAGGTGGGCGGTATGTTCGCGCCAAGACGTTGTTGTGATTTGAGTTGTTCGCATTACGTCATTTACTTTCCCCTCTACGAATTTTCGTTCCCCTACTATCTCGTACCGATCCCGCGATAGTAGGCTGTCTCAGAAAATCATCTCGAATCTGAGAGAGATTTTCAGAGAGACGATGCTTTCGCATTAAACGACACAAAATTCAAGAAACTTTTCAGAATGGCTAAGCAATTGGCTGGCAATCTTATTGAAACTCTTCAAAATGTTATGCCCCGACAACGACGTAGATCGGCCATTGATGTAAGGACTTTGGTATGTCAATTTATTAAAACATTTAATGAAGCATACGTTAAAGAAACCACTAGACAAAAGTAGATGTAATGCACAGTAAGCTTTTTCAAAAAATATTAAAATACCCAAATAAATAATACTGTTGAATAATGTATGCAAAATCATGGGTCAAAATTAACTTTTTTCTCGCTAGACCCGGGGGAATGTACTTTCAACCCCTGTATTAACTCCGTGCAGACATTTGTATGGGTGTTTAGGAATCGTGGGATGTGTCAATGTAAGAGTAATTAGTCGTAATTGACTTTATTTATGCGAGTTATATTATATTTTAACTAACTTAACATGCATCTATTTAGGTTTTAGCAAGCGGAGAATACCAAACTGGCATTGGCCAAGATGTCAATCTGGCGGTTGCCCAACCAACTGTTAGCCGCGCAGTATCTGCAATAACAAGTGCTATTAATGAGCACTTATACGAACAATGGGTGAAATTCCCAATAAATAATGTGGCACCCATTAAAGCAAGGTAGGACTATACTCACTTAAATGTCGTAGGTCAATAATCAAAAGACAAGATAGGCCTATATAATTTATATTAATTACAATACTAGCTGTGGCATTGTTGAAAGGGGGGCTCAACAAGCCAAACTGACCGAAATTGAACCGACCAATGAAATTTGCTATTAAAAGTGTTTATGTGAATGTATGTAGTTATATTATTACACCAAACAATGTTTTTAACTGGGTTCATATCCTCGACAGATTCACCAATCATTCCACAAGGGGAAATATTTTATTATTTATTCAAACAATGTTATTCTGTACACCATTTATTTATTTTTATGAAACATTTCCTAACTACTTGTGTAGCCTAATGAAATGTGGTTTTCAATAATTCATTCAAACATGAAAGTAACTCTAAATGTGCTTATGTTTATTAGGGCTATTTAAGGAAATAAACTTGCAATAAATAATACAATTCCCCTTTTTCAACTGAAAAACAATTCCTTAAGGAATCCATTTACAATTACTTTAACATTTTGCAGATTTCAACATGACTTCCATTTTCCCGGAATAATTGGGGCAATTGATTGCACGCATGTAGCAATCGTTGCACCCACAGCCAATTACGATCAGTACCCGGAGCATATATATGTAAACAGGAAACATTATCACTCAATTAATGTTCAACTGGTAAAAACTTAGTGCTAATTTAGTGATGTAATTGAACCTCGTTCAACTGATCTAGCGGTGGTGGAACGATACGAGCTGAACCAGCGTCGTGAACTCGAGTTCAGTTGAACCTTCAGTTTTTTAGGTGGCTCGTTGGTCCAGTGGTTAGCATCCCTGCTTCCAATGCAGAAGGTCCCGGGTTCAAATCCCGCTTCAGGCAGAAGTTTTTTAACTTCTAATGTGGATTCAATTCCATTACTTCTTGGCTTAGGAATAAGTAAACGGTGACTTTGGAGCCGTCCTAGCAACGAAGCACTCAATAAATTCAAAGTTGTTCTGAATCGGCCTTGTTGATTCTGGCATTTGTCCGCAGGTGTTCGCACTGTCCAATCACTGATTCATATGTTTCGTATTTGAAATATCGATCTTTGATTGGTTATCGCTCACTCGTCGATGGTGTTCGAAGCATACAGGGTTGGTTTAGTCACTTTAAATTAAAGTCCCCCACTGCAAATCAGTTTAGTTACTGAGTGGGTAGACTCTAAATGTGAATTTATTTTATTTTATTTAAAATGAAAAGAAGAGGGCGAGAAAAGCTGTGGTAGGTTCGCTTCCGTATTTTTGGTATGATATGGTACCGTTATATTTTGTGGTTTAACCTTTCTACGTCAACAAAAAAGACCCCATAGATAGTTGAGACCGTGGCGAGGTTATGCTTTATGCTTTGCGTTGGTTTGCCATAGAAATGGTGTTTGTTTCACCCCCCGTAGGAGGAGACGGAAGGAGACGAAGAAAGATCCTAGTTACCGGTATGAAAAGGCCCTCGTTCCTTCGGCAAGACGGAAGAAGAAACGTGAAGCTGGACAAGGTTTCGGCTACGTCAAGACCAAGCTGGCCATCGTTATTCCGCCCAGTTATCAAGAGTGCCCGAGAGGCCGAGACAAGAACTGTATGGTACCCGCCACACGAAATGTCAATGATGGCCTCGGTGAGGTTGGTCATGCGGGTGAATGAGGTTTGCTGGTTTGTATGACCAAGTCCTAAGTGGCCAAACTTGTTGTATCCACACACCCACACCTCACCGCCGTCGGCAAGAACCACCGTGTGCAGACAAGTAGCAACTATCTTGATGGGCGGCAGACCGGCAACCAGGACGGGTGGGTGGGCTTTTTTGATGTGACCGAGGCCAAGCTGACCTTGATCATTCATCCCTCATGAATATAACTCACCCTTGTCAGTTAGGAACTTGGTGTATAGGTGTATAGCATGGTGTATAGCACTTTCTGCTTCGCACCCTCACCTCTGATCCGAGGCTTCTTCACCATATTGCCGCCACTCAGGTTACGACAATACAAGCACTAATTAATTATCTGTGACACAAGCAATAAAAACACATTACTTGTACTATTTTCTAGCATCTTAAGTCATTGATAGGTAGACAATCATGACAATGAAGCTCAAGGGAAAATGCACGAACCATTTTTGGGGGCGGGCGCAGAGACAAACATGAGCAATGAAGACAATCATGACAATGAAGCTCAAGGGAAAATGCACGAACCATTTTTGGGGGCGGGCGCAGAGACAAACATGAGCAATGAAGACAATCATGAACAATGAAGACAATCATGACAATGAAGCTCAAGGGAAAATGCAAGAACCCCTCCTCCCCTCCCCACAGGGTGTTCCCTCCTACTCTTTCGAACCATCTGGCTTGTAATAAGTATGTCAGGATTTTTGTGTCCTCTTCCTTAGTGTAGGCCTACTTGCTCCGTCTGCAATGAAATGGATGCCGGCATAGCTCCAGGAATCATCAAAGCAAACAAACCTGCCCACCTCGATTAGTAAATGAGGAACTCTTAACACAAATATATAAACAATATATACCAATAAATAAAACAAATAAATATAAACTAATTTATAAATATAAATGTAACTCCATATATTTATATCCAACTGATGTTGGACAGTTGGAGTTCGAAGCCCGGACGATAGGGACCACAAGGTTCTTGAAACGTCGGCAATAATGTGGTCGCGGTAGGACGTGGCGGACTAACCCGCCAATATTTAAATTTTATTAACACACATATGTATTTGTACTAGCATAGGTTGGTAATAAAGAAGCATAATAAATATTTATCAATTTAATATTATTAAAATTATATATATATATATATATTACCATCTTCCTAGAAATGAAAAATGCTTCACTTTGATACCACACATGATATGCTTTAGATTGATTGATTAATTGGGCTAAACGTCTCATATTTATGCAACGATTGCTAATCGAGACGATGAGCGGGTGATAATGAAGATGAGAAAGATGATAATGAAGAATAAAGCCACATCCGAATCAGATCCATTGTACGTCGCGTGAGTCGTCATACGGAAGTCCAGCAAGGGAGGGCAGGGCCAAGTGGGAGGAGAAATATTCAATGGGCGCCATTATGATGCGGGCAAACATGATGCCTACCAAAGGCACCCTAGCACGTGCTGGGTTTCTCACCGAGGGCACTTTTTGCCGGAGGTGTGGCCCAGCCAGTCACATAGAGACACTGGCTCACGTGCTTGGCAAGTGCACGAGTAAGCGGACTCGCATCATAAGGCGGCACGACCAAGCGAGAGATTTTATCTTGGATCGCACCTTGGCGACAGGGGGCTGGATCTGTGCAAAGGAACAACCCTTCGTCCTAAAAGGGGAAGTCCGGCGGCCAGACCTAGTTTTCCTCTGTAAAGAAACCAACAAAGTCATCGTTGCAGACGTCACTGTGCGATTCGAGGAGGGCAAATGGGAGAACAGAGCGCGAGCAAAGAAGAAAGAAAAGTACGAAACGAACATTGAAGTTATCGAGGAGTAAATGTCCGGGATTTCTGGAAGTCGGGGCTGCCTTCCCAAGAAGACGAAGCAGTGGTTGACCCAACTTGGGCTCACCACCAGCGAAATGGGCACGATCTGCGCTAACATCTTGCGATCGTCCCTGGAAATCGCCGGGCACTTCTTTGATAATACCTGAAGGGAACAAGATCCCCTTAAAAAGAGCCCCGCAGTCCACCGCCGGGCGGATGTTTTAGGTTTGACCCATGTCCTCTAAGGGAAAGATATTTCGATAAAGAAATAAGGAATCCAACAGGCAGACGAGCCTGGGCTAGTCCCGACTACGGGTAACATAGGAAGAACGGGCTGGCGACAGCCACTATCTAGCTTTGTACGCTCGCACCCAGGAGCTGTATCGTAAGGCGCCATCTAAGCTTACGGAGCACTTGATAAACGGGACATTAGGTCATTAAGATGGTCAGGCGGGTTTCCCCCCGGACTCGTCCATTCGCTCCGCGTACTCTGCGCTTTGGGGTTCTGAGGGCCCTATTCCCGCCCCCTTTGCCCTTCACAATTCTCCTTCTGCGGCCGGCTTGGACGGATTGCGTAAGTCACATCTCTTGCGAAAAGGTACGGCCGTCGTTCTCGCCTCATTCTTCAATTTTTGCTGGTGTGTGGGCTGGGTGCCAGAGGGGTGGCGAGTGAACAGGACTACTCTTATTCCGAAGAAGTCCGAGGATTTGTTGAATGTTGACAATTGGAGGCCAATCACGATCTCTTCCATTCTGGCTCGTATATTCTTTGCTTGCATGGATAAACGAGTGCGTGAGTTGGTCGCCTTCAACCCTCGGCAGAAGGGTTTCGTAAATGAGAATGGGTGTCATTCGAACCTCACTATCTTGGATGAATGTATCACCTTTGCTTAGAACGAGGGGAGTTTGGTTGTTACGCAGCTTGATGTCCGTAAGGCGTTTGACACTGTCCCCCATGAGGCGATGTTTCAGCGCTTGCGTGCTTTGGGGGTTCCCTCGTCTATCATTAGTGTTATTCAGGCGTCTTATACCGATTGTGTCACGACCTTTTTATATTCATCTTATATTCGAGACCATACGGTATTTTATGATATTACATATTTTATGACATGACATATTTTGACATTTTAATCGACATATTTTGACAGCTGTTTTGTTTCCACAGACTGAAGAAGATTTCAGAAATCAACTATGTATGGTCTCAATTCTCCAATAGTTATTTAGCTGTGTACATTTTTAATAATCTTCATACCCTATAGAAATGGTTATTAAGTGGTTAATGTCTTGCTGCTGATACTAAATTAGCTGATCAGTATGTAGTATAGTAATGCCGTAACCAGAACAAGTAGCCTACGTGAATGTTTATCCGACGATTTGCAGGAAATTGTTTCCCCGAATTCTTCGGACATTTTCTTCTGCAGCAGGCATGCAGGGGTCAAAATGTGTCAAATGGTTGACGTTCTTATTTTCACCTTCAGGTGGTGGACAGCTTCTTTGAGGAGCTGGGCATGGAACTGTCCATTGCCAAGTGCCACTCTTTCTCTATCACTAGCACTGGGAAGACCTGGATACACGGTGATCCGGCCCTTCAGTGTCAGTGTTCGCTGTGTGCCGCCGGAAGGGTGTATCGAGTATCTGGGGGGGGGGGGGGGGAGCCTTTCATCTTTTAATGGGATGAGTTATCGTCGTGGGGTGGATGCTGTTTTGGCCTCTGTGGATCGTTTCTCCTCTTTAAAGCTTAAGCCAACGCCAAAGCTAACATTGCTTACGACGTACTACCTTCCCCACTTTACGCACATCCTATCCTTTTCGCTGCCGTCGCAAAACCAGTTACGGGAGGTCGATGGGGCTGTAAAGAGGGTGGTGAAGGGTTTCCAACACCTTCCTTCCCAGACTCCGGATGGGTTGCTGTACGCGCGCCAATGCAATATGACCGCATACGGGCTCACAACATAAGTGATACACTGCTGTTCCACACTACTAGGCTCAAAAGGGCTTTGTTTGAACAACTGCTCGAAGAACTGAGGCCCACAATCGAAAGGAGGACAAATCGCCACAACGCTATTCCTGCAGATACGCAGCTTCTGGTTGCTCTTGGGTTTTATGCGAGTGGTGGCTTCCAGTGGATATCAGGTACAATGTATGGCATGTACGTATGTATAACCATACTTTTAAGACTCATACAGGTCTATGAGTAGGTAGGTATTTTAATGCTCAGAAAGTTACTATCCATCGACACTTGGCAGTAGACCGGGATAGGTTTTCCAGTTCAATATATGTTCATTAACATAGTATTTTGTGATAGGATGGGCCTAACTTTTCAATGCATGAGTTAGGCCTACTAAACATAGAACTTTTGTCTGCCTACCTACATGATAGGCCTAATTGTTTGGAACTTAGGGTTGAGAGGACTTTTATTAAAATACTTGCACTACAAGTGTAAGATTGACGAAGGTTAAGTGTAGACTAAATAAGGTCAGACCTATTTAGGCATAGTCTACAAACATCAACCATCTATAGTTTTGCATTGCATTAGCATTCTGTAATCTGTAAGCCCATTCCCTACTTGATTAATATGGCGGGACTCTGTTAAACGAATAATCTGGATTGATGGAGGCCCAAGCTACTTGTTTTAAAACATTATTTTGAATACCCTTGGGCTATGGCTTACATTTCACACTTGATTTCATTTCATTTCTCAATTATTTTTTCTTGTTCTTGATTTTTATTTTATAAAGTAGGCCTACAGTAGTACGTTTTGTTTTTGTTGTTATTGTTATTTATGTTTTAATTATATATTGCATAGCCTACTTTTATTTTAGGTCCTTCTTTGTAAATCAGTTTTCATAACTGATAGATTGATATTTGGGCTTAACGTCTCATATTTTTGCAACGAGGCTAATCGAGACAATGAGTGGGTGAAATATGAAGATGAAAAAGGGGGCTGTTTGGAGGAAAGGGGCAAGTAGGAGGGAGCGTAAGGAAAGAAGAAAGGGGAGGAAAGGGGATTAGGGTGTGGACTGCACTTCGTCTGACTTCTCCTCCTCGACCAGTACGGCTAGGGTGGCCCTACCAGAAGCATACGCTTCCGCCGGCATAGCTCTCGGGATCAACAAAGCACGCAAACCTGCCCACCACGATAAGGTCCATGGGCAGGAGTTTTCATAACTGAATAGGATAGATAAAAAATAAATAAATAACCAAACTATTATTATTAGGTAGGTAGGCCTAGTATTAGGAACACAATTTAGTGTAGCCTATACAAAAAATGTAGCATGGCTCGTTTGTTTTTATTGATTATTGGGCTTAACGTCTCATTTTTTGCAACGAGGCTAATCGAGACAATGAGTGGGTGATCTATGAAAATGAAATTGGGGGGGAAAAGGGCAAATAGGAGGGCAGGGAGAAAAAGGGAAGGGGAGGCAAGGGGATTGGGGTGTGGACTGCACTTCGTCTGACTTCTCCTCCTCGACCAGTCCGGCTAGAGTGGCCCTACCATAAGCATACGCTTCCGCCGGCATAGCTCCAGGAATCATCAAAGCGCACAAACCTGCCCACCACGATAAGGTAGCAGTCCCTGGGCAGGCATGGCTCGTTCGTAAATTTTTAAACTTTTTTCCAATACTAGTTGCCAAGTAAAGTCGAAATGTTTAAGGACTTGCGAGCCAAAGATCTGCTTGGATAGAAAATCCTTCATATGGGAAATTAAATTAATAAATTGTTTATGTTTGTTGATAAAGTTACAAATTGAAAAACATAAATTAACACTCCCTTCACAAATGTACATATTAGGTAAGCATAGTAGGGTAGTAGTACATAATTAAGTACAAATTTATAAAAATGTAAGTCAGGCCTTGCCTGAAAGGGTCTTAATAAAATAGAATATCACGTTCTAATTTTGAAGTCTGATTCATAATCTACTAATAAAATAAGTCCATTGAAAGAGATTTCAAACATTTGTACACAGTACAAATGTATATGGCCTCTCTATCCATAGGCCTAGTTAAAATTAACTATTCAACTATAGGCCCCTACTATTCAAACTATTTCGTGGTTTCAAATGTGGAAATTTGAATTTGGCTTAGATGAAACAATAGAGGCTAACATGTAAATTGATGTTATTTTGGAAACAAAGCAATACGTACTACTGTATTGTATGCTACCTCCATGCTTGATATTTGGGCTAAACGTCTTATATTTTTGCAACTAGGCTAATCAAGACGATGAGTGGGTGATAATGAAGATAAAATTGGGGGCTCTTTGGAGGAAAGGGGCAAGTAGGAGGGCGCGTGAGGAAAAGAGAAAGGGGAGGAAGTTAGTTAGTTAGTTATTTGGGCTTAACGTCTCATATTTTTGCAACGAGGCTAATCGAGACCATGAGTGGGTGATAGATAAAGATGAAAAAAGGGGCTGTTTGGAGGAATGGGGCAAGTAGGAGGGCGGGGTGGAAAATGGGAAGGGGGAGGAAAAGGGAAGGGGGGAGGTTGTGGACTGCATTTCGTCTGACTTCTCCTCCTCGACCAGTCCAGCTAGGGTGGCCCTACCAGAAGCATACGCTTCCGCCGGCATAGCTCCAGGAATCATCAAAGCGCACAAACCTGCCCACCACGATAAGGTAGCAGTCCCTGGGCAGGGGAAAGGGGAGGAAAAGAGAAAGCGGAGGAAAGGGGATTGGGGTGTGAACTGCACTTCGTCTCACTTCTCCTCCTCGATCAGTCCAGCTAGGGTGGCCCTACCAGAAGCATACGCTTCCGCCGGCATAGCTCTCGGGATCAACAAAGCACACAAACCTGCCCACCGCGATAAGGTTAGCAGTCCCTGGGCAGGTGTATTGTATGCTACCTCCAATTTCCAATGGTTGATGTTAATTTTTTTATTGGATTGATATAATATTTCTAGGTAGTACCTCACTACATATTTTAATGTTCTTATTTTTATAATCAGTCCTGGTACCGGGGTAAGACTACTGTATAATAAAACATTGTTTTAAATTTAAAATCAACGTTTTTTACAGGATCTTGATATATGCAGCTAATGATAGCTCGCTAGTGCAGCAGGTAATGCCACTAAAAAGTAAAAATGCACAATTAAGACTAGAGCACATAGCTCTTTAATATAACAGTCATACACACTACAAAGTAACTGTTATGTTGTGTTACTGGTCTGGTATGAATAAGTAGACTTGTTTGTACCAGTGTCTCCTAGGAAAGTAGAAAATTTTAAACAGAGAATGATTAGCTTATGTAGTACTAGTTATGTAAATGAAAGTAGATTCTATAGTGTAGACCATACATTTTAGTAAACAAAAGAAATTAGAAAACATCTTTTCTCTAGCCACTGATTTCCATTTTGTTCTGTTATGTCACCACTGTATTAGTGTGCTTATGTTAAATCATCTGTATGGATAGTGTTCTTCTGTCAGAGAGATATGATAGGAGGTTAACTGTAATAAAAAGCATATATTTAGGTAGTCATATTACTATTTTTGATTTTATAATTTTATATTTTAATTACATTTAGGGCTTAAGCTCACTTCAGGTATTATAGAATTTTCAAATGAGTTTGATAGGGTTTTTAACAAACATTCCCTATGTTGCGGTATTTACTTTTTACATTCTGATATTGCATGTACCGTATGTAGCCTATTTTTAATATGCCTATAGATCCAATCCGTCTCTTACAAATACATTTATTTGAAAAGTTATTTTATAATTTGTTTGTTAGGCGTATACTGTTAAATCGGACAAGGTGTACACAGTTATATAATTACTTAATGATTATTGAATATACTGTATTATGGATGCAAACAACTGCAATAGTAACATTTTAAAATAACTATTCATGGTACTACGTCCACACATAGTAGTGATCAAGGTTCAAGTTTGTGGACCCTTAAACACTGCATACATGTGGTTTACAACAATACTTTCTTATAGACTACCATCATATAATCAACTTTATCTGATTTTTACACAGCTCGTCACACGATGTCGCAGGCAGCTACCAGCAAAATTATTAAAACCGTAACTGATGCCCTGGTTGAACTAGCTCCCAGAGTTATCCGGTTCCCCATGACTCTGGAAGAGCAAGCCAGGGTCAAGGTAGATTTTTACAACTTGGGTCAGTTCCCCAATGTATTAGGAGCCATTGACGGCACGCACGTTAATATACGGCGGCCCCCTAGGGAACGCCAGGAGCAGCACGTTAACAGGCACCAGAGGTTCAGCATGAATGGCATGGCTGTCTGCGATGCAAACCTAAAGTTCCTCAATGTCTATGCAGACTTTCCAGGCTCCAACCATGATGCCCATATCTGGGCACAAAGCCAGCTATTTGCACTATTTCAGATTGATTAATGGGGCTTAACGTCTCATATTTATGCAACGATGGCTAATCGAGACGATGAGCGGGTGATAATGAAGATGAGAAAGATGATAATGAAGAATAAAGCCACATCCGAATCATATCCATTGTACGTCGCGTAAGTCGTCACACGGGAGTCCAGCAAGGGAGGGCAGGGCCAAGTGGGAGGAGAAATATTCAATGGGACAGTGGGGGGGAAAGGGGATTGGGGTGTGGACTGCACTTCGTCTGACTTCTCCTCCTCGACCAGTCCGGCTTGGGTGGCCCTACCAGAAGCATACGCTTCCGCCGGCATAGCTCTCGGGATCAACAAAGCACGCAAACCTGCCCACCACGATAAGGTGGCAGTCCCTGGGCAGGTGCACTATTTCAGAATGGTACAATTGTGGGTGGCTGGTTATAAGGTAGGTCTTAGAAGTATATAATATGTACTGCATAATATTAATAATAATAATAATAAAATTAATAATAATATCAAATATTGTTGATGCATTGTAACGTTACATTTCTCCCGCATTTGTTGAAATAATTCCTGGTCGCAAAAGCACACAACATATAAAATAGGCTAGTTACAACAATAGACCAAAACATTTGTTATTTATTTAAATTTTAAACAAATAATACTAATCAGCATAGCTTCCTTCCGTAGCTTTCGTAAGCTATAAAGAATTGCGAGGTCACAAGGCTAATAGGATTAGATAGATTAGATATTTGGGCGTAACGTCTCATATTTTTGCAACGAGGCTAATCGAGACAATGAGTGGGTGATCTATGAAAATGAAATAGGGGGGGAAAAGGGCAAATAGGATTGATTGACAGATTGATATTTGGGCTTAACGCATATTTAACTCCAAACAATTGCGAATAGGTGTCTATAAAAGATTGTGTATTTATTCTACTGCTACCGGTATATACTATCTTTACTATCCTTGATTTGTATATGACCGAGAGTGCACATGCAAGCCAGACATATGAGTAGCGAGGCGAGCGAAGTAGTTATTGTTATAGGACTGAGAGTGCACATGCAAGCCAGACATATGAGTAGCGAGGCGAGCGAAGTAGTTATTGTTATATGACCGAGAGTGCACATGCAAGCCAGACATATGAGTAGCGAGGCGAGCGAAGTAGTTATTGTTATATGACCGAGAGTGCACATGCAAGCCAGACATATGAGTAGCGAGGCGAGCGAAGTAGTTATTGTTATATGACTGAGAGTGCACATGCAGGCCAGACATATGAGTAGCGAGGCGAGCGAAGTAGTTATTGTTATAGGACTGAGAGTGCACATGCAAGCCAGACATATGAGTAGCGAGGCGAGCGAAGTAGTTATTGTTATATGACCGAGAGTGCACATGCAAGCCAGACATATGAGTAGCGAGGCGAGCGAAGTAGTTATTGTTATATGACCGAGAGTGCACATGCAAGCCAGACATATGAGTAGCGAGGCGAGCGAAGTAGTTATTGTTATATGACCGAGAGTGCACATGCAAGCCAGACATATGAGTAGCGAGGCGAGCGAAGTAGTTATTGTTATATGACCGAGAGTGCACATGCAAGCCAGACATATGAGTAGCGAGGCGAGCGAAGTAGTTATTGTTATAGGACTGAGAGTGCACATGCAAGCCAGACATATGAGTAGCGAGGCGAGCGAAGTAGTTATTGTTATATGACCGAGAGTGCACATGCAAGCCAGACATATGAGTAGCGAGGCGAGCGAAGTAGTTATTGTTATAGGACTGAGAGTGCACATGCAAGCCAGACATATGAGTAGCGAGGCGAGCGAAGTAGTTATTGTTATATGACCGAGAGTGCACATGCAAGCCAGACATATGAGTAGCGAGGCGAGCGAAGTAGTTATTGTTATATGACCGAGAGTGCACATGCAAGCCAGACATATGAGTAGCGAGGCGAGCGAAGTAGTTATTGTTATATGACCGAGAGTGCACATGCAAGCCAGACATATGAGTAGCGAGGCGAGCGAAGTAGTTATTGTTATATGACCGAGAGTGCACATGCAAGCCAGACATATGAGTAGCGAGGCGAGCGAAGTAGTTATTGTTATATGACTGAGAGTGCACATGCAAGCCAGACATATGAGTAGCGAGGCGAGCGAAGTAGTTATTGTTATATGACCGAGAGTGCACATGCAAGCCAGACATATGAGTAGCGAGGCGAGCGAAGTAGTTATTGTTATATGACCGAGAGTGCACATGCAAGCCAGACATATGAGTAGCGAGGCGAGCGAAGTAGTTATTGTTATATGACTGAGAGTGCACATGCAAGCCAGACATATGAGTAGCGAGGCGAGCGAAGTAGTTATTGTTATATGACTGAGAGTGCACATGCAAGCCAGACATATGAGTAGCGAGGCGAGCGAAGTAGTTATTGTTATATGACTGAGAGTGCACATGCAAGCCAGACATATGAGTAGCGAGGCGAGCGAAGTAGTTATTGTTATATGACTGAGAGTGCACATGCAAGCCAGACATATGAGTAGCGAGGCGAGCGAAGTAGTTATTTGATTTGATGATCATATTTTTTGGGAAATAATTTAATTTCTTTTCCTTATCGTCATCATGTTTCACTACTTTTCAATCTCCTGTACAATTAATGTCATATCCCTTCTGTATAATCCTGTATTACAGTATTAATTCGCATAGTTTACTTACCATTTTATTGACGGTTGGCTTTGCAACAATATGATGAGTTAACCAAAATCGTTTAATAACTTGTGATTAATATTGAATCGAAAATAATTGATTTTGAGAACGTCTATTGTTTTTGATCTGTAACTGTTTAACTAGAATGTTTTTTCATGACAAATTATATGAGAGCTCTAGTTTTACTTTTTTGTCAATTAAATTATTCTTAGCTGTTTTTTCTATCTTTTATCTCTCTCTGTATCGATCATTCTGTGGTTGCAATAACAAGTAAACTGCAATTTTTGGTCTACAACTTCTCCCCTGGAAAGTATGTGTTGAAAGAAATGCTGCATAGTAATCGATTGAAAGATAAGTGAGAAATGATTGATAATCGTTGCCAATAATTTTTTTAAAGATCAATATTGAATCATTTGCCATTTTTTTTTTATTTATCTTTAGTCATTTACATCAGTATTATAACTGACCATAGGATAGACATTAACTAAATAAAAATATGTATTTGAAAAAAAAAATCGATGAACTGTTAAATTTAATGCTTTACCCATTATTAGGCCTACACTACGGTGACCGGAGAACTGGCCCCTGGAGAACTGGCCCCCCTATAATCAAAACCGCGAGCGGAGAAGTGCCCCCCCCCCCCCACGGAGAAGTGGCCTCCTTGCCTAAATAATGACGAAAGTTTACTAGATGGTCTTTATTACGAAAATTGAGCGCGTCCTTCAAATCTAATACTGCGCATTGTTTATTTATTTATTCACAACAGAACAAAGTTCCAGAGAGACATGGATTGAAATTACGTAATATTTTATTATTTTATATTTTTGCATAAAATAATATGAGCAGTGTAATGACCTATTATTTTTCTTATCTCACGCAAAACTTTTACAATATCGAAATGTCGAGTTGTCGCTTGTATCGAACAGGGAGCCTATTTAGTAACTCAAGTGACAACTTGCCGATCGATATTCACTACTTTTTAAATAGAATAATAGTAATTAACCACAGATAAAATTCTCGGAAACAACAATTCAGGATTTGACCCTGCACTGGAAATACCAAGGGAAGGATTCAGCTAAAATTCTCGGAAACGACGCATCTGGATTTTCCCCTGCACTGGAAATACCAAGGAAGGATGGATGGATATTTGGGCTTAACGTCTCATATTTTTGCTGATTGATTGATTGATTAATGGGGCTTAACGTCTCATATTTATGCAACGATGGCTAATCGAGACGATGAGCGGGTGATAATGAAGCTGAGAAAGATGAAAATGAAGAATAAAGCCACATCCGAATCAGATCCATTGTACGTCGCGTGAGTCGTCATACGGGAGTCCAGCAAGGGAGGGCAGGGCCAAGTGGGAGGAGAAATATTCAATGGGACAGTGGGGGGGGGGGGAAAGGGGATTGGGGTGTGGACTGCACTTCGTCTGACTTCTTCTCCTCGACCAGTCCGGCTTGGGTGGCCCTACCAGAAGCATACGCTTCCGCCGGCATAGCTCTCGGGATCAACAAAGCACGCAAACCTGCCCACCACGATAAGGTGGCAGTCCAAGATTAGGCGGCGAAAATAAAATCGAGGCCGTATAATAGATGGCAAGTGGATTTTTGGTGGCATTCAAAGGGATTCCAAGAAATTTTTCATTGTTGGGGTCGCTGACAGGACCAAGGAAACATTGTTGAACATTATCAAAGAATGGATTTTGCCAGGGACTACCATCATGTCCGATTGCTGGCGGGAAAAGGGAAAAAGGGAGGAAAACGGAGGTGAAAGATGTGGACTGCATTTCGTCTGACTTATCCGGAGGGTTGTTTTGTACACCATTCGTGTATCAATTGTCGTAGAGAGAGGTTGTTTCTGAAAATCTGTTGTGTGTTATTTTCTCATGGAAATTACTTTAACTTAACGTGGAGGAGAACTTTTTCACGAGGGTCATGGCTACACCATCAGGAAAAGGAGTGAACACTCGACTAGGTGGAAATACTCAAAGAAAACTGTGAACAATTGCCCGGGAGCCGTCACCACCGACACCTCTGACCCGGTAAGACTTAATTTTAGTAAATGTATCTTTAATTAATTGTCGCGGTACCTAATTATAAAACATAAGGGTTGATGAAAGAAAAACTACGTTATGTACTCTGACATTTAAAGTTTGTTTTGACTACGAACCTTCGCGAACGGCATTTAAAGTCATGTTTGTGGTTGAGCGTTTCTTCATGCAACCTGAAATTATGTCTTTTCTAAAATTATGTAACTATCTAGTCGTCGATCCTTGTCTGACCTAAAGTTCTTTTATAATATAGTTAATGGTAATCTGCAACCTTCTTTGATTAACTTCTTCTCCTTACATGTTCCATCCCGTCTAACCAGATCATCTCATCTTTTTCATTTACCTATATTCCTCGTCCTGAAATCATAAAACGTGCCCTATTTTACCGGTAACCCTTCACCTACAACTCCCTTACTTCACCCACTCTTGACATTTCCTCTTCTCGCCGTGGCTTTATTACGAACGTCAAGCCCCTTGTAAACCTCAATTAAACCTGACAGCATCAAATTCGTTTCATTTTCTATTATTAGTATTTCTATTATTAAATTACTTATTTTAATTCTAGTATACCATGTTTAGTAAATTTAGTTTAGCCTTGTTTTATTACGTTTAATATTATGCACAATGTAAAATGGTCTATGGCTGTATTTGTGTTTAACCCTAAATAAATAAATGTGGTTATTATTATGCAATCGTGTACAGCTCACATTCAAATTTTGCATTGGCCTCAAAATGCCAAAAGCAATAAATAACAACGATTCAAATGGACACGTTTCCGTTCTATGCCATTCTACATTTTGCAAACTCAAATAGGCATAAGTACCAATTGATTGATTATTTGGGCTTAACGTCTCATATTTTTGCAACGAGGCTAATCGAGACAATGAGTGGGTGATATATGAAGATAAAATAGGGGGCTGTTTGGAGGAAAGGGGCCAATAGGAGGGCGGGGTGGAAAGGGGAAGGGGGAGAAAAGGGGCTTGGGGTGTGGACTGCACTTCGTCTGACTTCTCCTCGACCAGTCCGCCTAGGGTGGCCCTACCAGAAGCATACGCTTCCGCCGGCATAGCTCCAGGAATCATTAAAGCACGCAAACCTGCCCACCGCGATAAGGTAGCAGTCCATGGGCAGGATAAGTAACAAATTTAACATTCAGTGATTACCTAGAGAAACGGAAACGCAATCGTCTATGCTAGCTCGTGATTGTAGCAACTTTATTACCGTGAACAGTCTGTAATAGTCCAGCGGATAAGAGCCGGATCTCATAACAATTAGGGGTTTAGTGAAAGAAGCGTGTATTTTTTATCAACCACTTATAATACTATTCTGATTAAACTGCCAAGAGGAGGCCTAAAAAAAGCCCACTAGTTTGGGGGTGGGGGGAACTAAAAAAAATCATACGCCATGGAATTCAATAATAACAAACTCAAATTTTAAAATATGGTTGTTTAAAGTGTGCATGATTGAAAAAAAAATTGTACTTGACCTCACTTGTAAATATTATCTGATAATGTGACCTTTGACCTTTCACGATTATTGTGTGTCATATTGAAAGAAATGTATCGTGTGACAACTCATTTTGTCCCAAAATACCCCTAGAATAAGAAATAAGTGTATAATGTGGTTGTCAATGCCTTTGGGTTGATTATTTCGTGACCTTTGACCTACGAACAAAGAATACGAGTCGGATTACCTTATAAGTATTCGAAATTTTGTTATAGAAGCGTTTATTTTGGCTCAAGCACTTCTTGTACTATTCTGATAAAATTGCCAAGGGGAGGCCTTGAAAAAGTCTGCTTGTTTTATAAGGGGGGGGGGGGGTGTGAGGGGTGGAGGACATTCATTGGGGGTGAAAGAAACAAAAATAAAATGATACGCCACTGAATATAATAATAACAAACTGAAGTTATGGAATAGTTTCTTAAAGTTTGCACAACTGAAAAAAATCATACTTGGCCTCACTTGTAAGTTATGAGATTATGTGACCTTTGACCTTCAAACAAAATTTCAAACTGAGTTGTCACACGAGCCATTTTTTTCAATAAGACACAATAATCGTGAAAGGTCAAAGGTCACATCAGATAATATTTACAAGTGAGGTCAAGTACAATTTTTTTTTGCTTGTGCACACTTTAAACAACCATATTTCAAAATTTGAGTTAGTTATTATTTAATTCCATGGCGTATGATTTTTTTTAGTTCCCCCCCACCCCAAAAGTTTGACCCCCCCTGACCCCCAAATTAGTGGACTTTTTTAGGCCTCCTCTTGGCAGTTTGATCAGAATAGTATTATAAATGGTTGATAAAAAATTCACGCTTCTTTCACTAAACCCCTAATAGTTAGCCTAATCCGCTACACTAAAGGGGTTAACACGGTAGGAAACCACAAACCAATAAAGATACTAGATTCGAACCAGTTTGGAAACAGATGTCACATTTCTTATATCTGTATCGTTTGTGCACGTTTGTGCACGCTTTCATTTCGTTTGTGCACAAAAAATGTGAGCGCAATTGACAAGAAACCCGGGGAGGCTAGCTTCACGTGAAGTTACCCCCCCCCCCAACCCCCCTCATGCGGAAGTGACACATTTTTTTATATCTGTATCGTTTGTGCATCATTTGTGTGATTTGAAAATCTACTTCAATAACATATTTTGAGGTGTTTAAAAAACCGCATTTTACATGATTGATATTTGGGTTTAACGTCTTATGATTGATATTTGGGCTTAACGTCTCATATTTCTGCAACAAGGCTAATCGAGACAATGAGTGGGTGATATATGAAGATGAAATAGGGGGCTGTTTGGAGGAAAAGGGCAAGTAAAAGGGCGCGAGAGTAAAGGGGAAAGGGGAGGAAAGGGGATTGGGGTGTGGACTGCACTTCGTCAGACTTCTCCTCCTCGACCAGTCCGGCTAGGGTGGCTCTACCAGAAGCATACGCTTCCGCCGGCATAGCTCTTGGGATCAACGAAGCACGCAAACCTGCCCACCACGATAAGGTAGCAGTCCCTGGGCAGGCTCTCGGGATCAGCAAAGCACACAAACCTGCCCACCACGATAAGGAAGCAGTCCGTGGGCAGGCCCAATTTTGTTCAATACATGTTTTTTATATCGACTAGGAAGGTATAATGTGGTGAATAGTCAATGTAGTGATTGTATCTTTGTCAAATCATGTTTCAGTTTGCAATTGTCGTGTAGTAGAGATTGATATTTGGGCTTAACGTCTCATATTTTTGCAACGAGGCTAATCGAGACAATGAGTGGGTGATATATATGAAGATGACATATGGAGCTGTTTGGAGGAAAGGGGTAGTAGGAGGGCGGGGTGGAAAAGGGAGGGGGGAGGTTGGACTGCATTTCGTCTGACTTCTCCTCCACGACCAGTCCGGCTAGGGTGGCCCTACCAGAAGCATACGCTTCCGCCGGCATAGCTCCAGGAATCATCAAAGCGCACAAACCTGCCCACCACGATAAGGTAGCAGTGGGATTTTTTCTTTTTTAACAGATGAAATATTTGACCTGTGTGGGGGGCAAGACCTGTGGGGATGCTATCCGGCAAATGATGCCCATATAAATGACTGGTCTTTTTGATTATTTGGGCTTAACGTCTCATATTTTTGCAACGAGGCTAATCAAGACAATGAGTGGGTGATTTATGAAGATGAAATAGGGGGCTGTTTGGAGGAAAGGGGCCAATAGGAGGGCGTGTGAGAAAAAGGGAAAGTGGAGGAAAGGGGATTGGGGTGTGGACTGCACTTCGTCTGACTTCTCCTCCTCGACCAGTCCGGCTAGGGTGGCCCTACCAGAAGCATACGCTTCCGCCGGCATAGCTCTCGGGATCAACAAAGCACGCAAACCTGCCCACCACGATAAGGTAGCAGTCCTTGGGCAGGTTAATGACTTGTCAGCTTGCTAGTTTGGATACATATTCCGGGACAAAAGGTAAAGCCAGTTTATCGAGTTTGGGGTCTATTATGGACGTCATAATTGGTGTTGTTTAGTAATAACAAAGATCTTAGAATCTAGTGCTATAGTTTGGGGTGTGGCCTTGCTTCCATGATTGCAAATTTGAGGCCACCATTATGATGCATAATAGGCCTGTTTAACAATAAAGACAAACCCAACTGAATGGGATAGATATTTAATAAAAGTTGGCAAGCATGCGATTTTGTTCAGTTCATGCTAAATAATCATTTAGCATGAACTGGTCAATTATCCGCAGTAGACGACCACACTCAAAAATGTAACGGGAATAGTTAGTTATTTGGGCTCAACGTCTCATATTTTTGCAACGAGGCTAATCGAGACAATGAGTGGGTGATATATGAAAATGAACTACGAAGGTGTTTGGAGGAAAGGGTCAAGTAGGAGGGCGCGGAAGGAAAGGGTCATGTAGGATTTGATTATTTGGGCTTAACGTCTCATGATTTTGCAACGAGGCTAATCGAGACAATGAGTAGGTGATATATGAAGATGAAGATGAAATAGGGCGCTATTTGGAAGAAAGGGGCCAATAGGAGGGCGGGGTGGAAAGGGGAAGAGGGAGGAAAGGGGATTGGGGTGTGGACTGCACTTCGTCTGACTCCTCCTCCTCGACCAGTCCGGCTAGGGTGGCCCTACCAGAAGCATACGCTTCCGCCGGCATAGCTCTCGGGATCAACAAAGCACGCAAACCTACCCACCACGATAAGGTAGCAGTCCTTGGGCAGGCTATAATATTATCATGAATATTGGTTATTCATGTTTGGGCCAGTACAGTGGACAAGATTTATAATCTTTAGTCAAGCTACACGCGCAAAGACGACCGGACACGACGTCGTCATCGTCAAGTTACACATGTTACGTTTCATGTTTCCCAGGCTTCGCGAGCACACTCAGCATGAGTGAGAGAGACAACGATATAGGTTACTCGTGTACAGAGCACGAAAACCAAAAATTCAGCAATAATAAAAGGAGATGCGAGTAACTCGGAGACGAGACAAGAACAGAGATCAATCCAGAACCATTATGTTGCATAATAGGCCTGTTTAACAATAAAGACAAACCCAACTGAATGGGATGGATATAAAATAGATGTTGGCAAGCATGCGATTATAGTACAGTTTATGCTAAATGATCAATTAGAATGAACTGGTAAATTACCCGCGGTGGACGACCACACTCAAAATGTAACGGGAAGAAACAACTTGTTGACGGCATCCATATTTGTACTCTGTATGAATCAACGGATTAATAAATACTTATACTTATACTTTCTGAAAGTATACTACTTTTGCATATTCTCTTAGGGTAGGATGGCCTGTTGTACCAGAGTTCGCAGGTTCTGACCACCACCCGGTTTAACCCATCCCAGTTAAAATACCTTTCTGACCAGTGGTTTATTTAAATGCATACTCAAATGAAAGGTATTTGTTGCTACAACTTAATATAACTTCATAGTTCAATATAAGGCTACATTTACAAAACCGTTCTTGGCTATTAAAAACTAACAAGCCCAAGCTAACTGTTGTACTGGTAGTTTCATTTCAAATTGATAAAGACATTTAAAGTGCACTAAGAAATATTAAAGGACCAGGGTGAATTGTAATTAGGCATAGAAACAAAAAATACGTAGGCCTATTTTTGAATTTGAATTATACTAGGAAAACTCTCTGTGTGACGCGTTGATAAGCGAGCGCGTGAAATCCACTAACTTTCTGGCGAAAAGTTCTCCAAGTCACCGTCATTATTCAAAGTAAGAGAAGAGAGTCACAAATGGCCTCGTTTAACTAGCGTCCTTACACTGCAAACACTATCATGATTGATGATGATTGATATTTGGGCTTACCGTCTTATATTTTTGCAACTTGGCTAATCAAGACGATGAGTGGGTGATAATGAAGATGAAATTGGGGGCTCTTTGGAGGAAAGGGGCAAGTAGGAGGGTGCGTGAGGAAAGGGGAAAGGGGAGGAAAGGGGATTGGGGTGTGGACTGCACTTTGTCTGACTTCTCCTCCTCGACCAGTCCGGCTTGGGTGGCCCTACCAGAAGCATACGCTTCCGCCGGCATAGCTCTCGGGATCAACAAAGCACGCAAACCTGCCCACCACGGTAAGGTAGCAGTCCCTGGGCAGGATTGACATTGTTGATTGCGTGCAATGTTCGTTGCTAAGATTTTTCATTGTCATTTCGTCTATTGTTTTCTCCGCGGTCCGACACCGTTACTTACACTTATTGACATCAATAGAAATGTAGTATCTGCCACAAGCCACTAAGGCGGCATTTTCAAATTTCGTACCGCAGTGCTACCACTAACGCTATCTACATGTGTTGCTGTTAACTGTCACTTTTAAGCGAACTGTTTTATCGGCCACCCGGCAATATCGTCTTTCGGGGGCTTATCGCTGTCGCTATGGGGGCATTTTAGTGTGTGTGTTGTTTTTAACTGCTTTTAACAAGAATTTCAAATTAACTAGTGTAACTGCCTACTGTACTGGACCGGCCACTATGGCGTATGTCAATCAAACACACCAGATCAATTACCTGCCATGTTCCAAAACCAACTGGAAGTGCGTGGAGTGTGTACAGTTCCGCGTGCCAGGCAGTGCATACAGGCAGGGGGGAGGTGTTTTCTCCCGGCCGTCTGACCTCGCAAAACATCTAAAGAGTAAGCACAAGGACCGGCGCCTAGAGTATGAATGCTTGCCGCATTCTCTGCGCTTTACGGACTTCAGGGCTGTCAATGCCCATTGGAGGGACCGCCACCCTGGTGAGAAGGCGCTGCTGTCCTCTTCGTCGTCGAGTGGCAGTGAGGGCGCCGCGGGGGTGGCGGGGGGAGTAGATATGGAGGCACTGGTGCTTCAGTCAACAATACAGCCAGTGTCCCCGCCGGACTCCCCCGTCTCAGTTCATCGAGACCTCCGAGGGGCTGCCCGGGCCCCACCACCACCATTGCCTCGTGCTGAAAGTCCCGGGGGGCGGGCACCGCGCCGGGTGCCGGCTGGCGCAGCTCCGCGCAGGGAGGACGGGGCTATACGAAAGGCCCGGAAGCAGCCTGCGGCGCGGAGGGGTGGCCCACGAATTTAGCCGGTGCCACCTGCAGTGGTGCCAACGGGGGGCTCGACATCCACCCAGAGCCCCCCCCCCCTGAGCCACAAAACACTTCAGTGCTGGGGCCCTCAAGAGGTTCGTCGTCGGCGGGGGCTGCCCCTCGTTACCGTTGGGGCCGTCCTTCAGCGTCATCGTCGGCAACAGAGGTCTTCGACTCCCCACTGACGGAGGGTCAGGATCGTGCGGGCGATCCGGCTCGGCTAGGAGGCCGGGCCCAGAAGAGAGGGCCGCGGCCCCGCTCCAGGAGGGGCGGGCCTGCGCCTCCAGCTGCTCCCAGGGGGCCTCCTGTGGCGGCTGCTAGCCGCCACAAATCCAGGAGGTCCAGGCGGCGGGCGCGGGACCCGGACAGAAGCCTAAGTCATTCCACATCTGGTTCCGGGTCGGGGGAGTCGTCGTCGCGTCAAGGGAGCGGTGGAGGGCTCGGCAGGGGGCAGCCCAGCACGAGTCCCCTGACGTATCGCCGGCGAGCGGGAAGACCCCGTGGTGGCTGCTCGGCGAGCCCAGATTGATTGATTAATGGGGCTTAACGTCTCATATTTATGCAACGATGGCTAATCGAGACGATGAGCGGGTGATAATGAAGATGAGAAAGATGATAATGAAGAATAAAGCCACATCCGAATCAGATCCATTGTACGTCGCTTGAGTCGTCATACGGGAGTCCAGCAAGGGAGGGCAAGGCCAAGTGGGAGGAGAAATATTCAATGGGTCAGTGGGGGGGAAAGGGGATTGGGTTGTGGACTGCACTTCGTCTGACTTCTCCTCCGGCTTAGGTGGCCTTACCAGAAGCATACGCTTCCGCCGGCATAGCTCTCGGGATCAACAAAGCACGCAAACCTGCCCACCACGATAAGGTGGCAGTCCCTGGGCAAGGGCTGGCCCCAGGGCAAGGGCACCTGGGAGGTGCAGCCTCCATCTCCCAGGGTTCCACTCGTCGTGGAGGAGGAGACTACTGGGCTCGCGGCGGCGGCCCTGGTTGGGGCCTTTCGTCCGGCGGAGGTGGCCGCAAGGCTGTCCCGCATGGCGAACACGGCCCCCGGCAGGGACGCCGTCACATATGGAGACCTTCGCCGCGCTGACCCGGGATTCCATGTGCTTGCGGCGATCTACAACCGCTGTGCAGCTGAGGAGAGGGTGTCGGCTTCGTGGAGGGTGTCGCGGACGGTCCTCATTTATAAGATGGGTGACCGCGATGACCTCTCGAACTGGCGCCCCCTCTCTCTAGGCAATACCATCGCCAAGCTGTACAGCGGGGTGGTTGCGAAGCGCTTGGCGGACTGGGCGCGAGGTGATGGGAAGGTCTCCTGGGCCCAGAAGGGCTTCATGGAGCATGAGGGTTGTTATGAGCACAACTTCCTGCTCCAATCAGCCATTGCGAGGCGCGCCGCGGGAGGGGGGAGTGCACTGTTGCCAGGCTTGACTTGGCCAATGCTTTCGGCTCGGTCCCGTACTCTCACATTTTCAACGTATTGACACATCTCGGTCTCCCTAAGAAAACAATAGCCAACATCAGAGATCTGTATGCTGGATGCACGACCAGGGTACGCACCAGCGAGGGGGAGACCGAGGATATAGACTTGGGTGCGGGTGTTAAGCAGGGCTGCCCTCTTAGCCCAATTGTTTTCAACTTGGCTATAGAGCGATTGCTGAGGGCAGCCCAGGGCTTACTGACCGAGTGTGGGGTGACAGTTCACGGCACCAGGATTAACATCTTGGCCTACGCGGACGACCTGGTGCTGTTGGCTGCCACCCCTGCCGAGCTCCAACGATTGCTCGATGTCGTGTCGGCTGCCGCTGAGTGGGCTGGACTCACGTTCAAGCCTGCGAAGTGTGCTAGCCTGCATGTGCATTGCAGGAATCGTCGGGTAGCTCTCCCCACCGCCTTTACTGTGCCGGGCGGGGGGATGGCTGCCCTGGGAGACGGCGAGGAGTACGGGCATCTCGGGGTTCCTACGGGATTCCGGGTAGCCCAGACTCCGCACGAAAGGCTTGAGCAAGTCAAGACCGACCTCAGGAAATTGGATGCTTCGCTGTTGGCGCCATGGCAAAAGATCGAGGCCGCCGCCACGTTCGTTCTCACCCGCCTTGACTTCATCCTTCGGGGGGGGGGGGGGGGGGGGGGCGGGTCCAGAAAGGTCCCTTGGCTGCCGTGGATCGTTTTGTGAAACGGCTGGTCAAGGGCTGGATGGGCCTGCCTCAGATTGATTGATTAATGGGGCTTAACGTCTCATATTTATGCAACGATGGCTAATCGAGACGATGAGCGGGTGATAATGAAGATGAGAAAGATGATAATGAAGAATAAAGCCACATCCGAATCAGATCCATTGTACGTCGCGTTTGAGTCGTCATACGGGAGTCCAGCAAGGGAGGGCAGGGCCAAGTGGGAGGAGAAATATTCAATGGGCTCAGCGTGCGAGCCCGGAGGTTCTGTACCTCTCCCCTTCGGAGGGGGGTGCAGGCCTGCTGGCCCTCGCTGATGCGGTAGATGTTGCGAGCGTAGTGCATGTCTTCCGTCTTTTGACTTGTATAGACCAGGTGGTGAGGGAGACGGCGTTGCGGGCTTTGGAGGCGGTGGTTCGCCGTCGTCTCGGTCGGGCGCCTGCTCGGGATGAGCTGTTCGCATATCTGAGCGGCAGTCTCGAGGGGGGGCTGGGCCGGGATGGCGGCGACATCGCGTCTGTCTGGTCCGAAGCCAGGAAAGCTACGCGGCGCCTGGGCGCTCGAGTGGGCGTCACGTGGAATTTGAGTGACGCCCTCTCGGAGGTCCACGTTGTCCTGCCGGCTCCCGAAACACCTGCCGGTGTAGTGGTAGTGCCGGGCCAGTCTCGTGAGCGGGTAAACCGGTACCTTAGGCGGTCCCTGAGGAGGCGGTATTTAGCCAAATTAATTCAGAAGCCGGATCAGGGAAAAGTCGCCGAGGTGTCCACACTGCACCCAGCGTCTAACCATTTCTTGAGGTCGGGCAAGATCACCAGGTTTGCTGACTGGCGCTTCATCCATCGGGCGCGAGTCGGTACTGTCCCGCTGAACGGGTGCCGGCGGTTTGGTGCGGCCGACCCACGGTGTAGGCGTTGTGGGTATCGGACCGAGACGCTTCCGCATGTGTTAAATCACTGCGGGCGTGGGTCGGCTGCATGGAAGGAGCGCCATGACGCGGTCTTGCGCAGGCTGGCGGCAGCAGTGCCGGACCGTGTCGGGCGCAAATTCATAGACCGTGCGGTGCGCATTGGCGCAGTCCGCTCGGATCTTCGCCCGGACCTTGTCGTCGTCGATGAGGACCTCAAGCGGGTCCTCATCGTCGACGTCACCGTTCCGTTCGAGAACCGGGTGGAAGCATTCCGCTCAGCGCGACAGAACAAGGTGAACAAGTACACCGGCATCGCGGGTGAACTAGAGGCCACAGGGTCTGAAGTGCAAATGGACGCCCTTGTGGTCGGCTCGCTTGGGTCGTGGGACCCGGAGAACGAGGCGGTGTTGCGCAGGCTCCGGGTCGCACCCCGATACGCCGACCTCATGCGGCGTCTGATGGTCTCCTCCGACACTGTTAGGTGGTCGAGAGACATGTACGTCGAACACCTCACCGGGGTGCGTCAGTACCAGCCAGCGCCCCGGGACCCTGCGGTAGCTGGTGGTGCGCGTGGTGCTGGTGTGCGGCGTTAGGGCATCATCATCATTCATTAATTAGTCTAGGGGCTGGTGGGGGTTGTCGCCGGTGTCTCGTGTGGCCGAGTGTGGTGCCCCCCCCCCCCGGCCCAGCATCAGATTAAGGGCCCCTTCGGTGGTATTGTGTAGGCTGCGTGGACACTCTACCTTACCGGGGGGGATTTGCTAATTAACTATTAAGTATTGTAATTGTTGTGTATTGTCTTTTCTTTTAAGCTGTTGGTTGTAGTGTGAGAGTGGATTATTGTACTGCCGCAATGGCCAGAAGTTGCATTATATTCTTTATTGTATAACATTGTTGTATTCATGTGTCTCGGTCATTTCAATGTATATATTTCTACTGTGGTTGTCAGCCTATTGTATGTACGGCATTAAAGAATTATTTGGTTGTTGTGGCCGCTGGGGGCCTGGGTGGTTTATTGTTGCCCCTGCCTCTTCCAGGCGCTCCCCATGCGAGACTAATTGTGCTGTTCTGTTTTTTTTTTTAATGTTGGTGTTAAGACAAGTGCAGCCGATGGGCTACTAGGCGGCCCTGAGGGCGGTTGTTGCTTTACGTGATTGTTATAGCCCCAGGGCTTCGTCTTGTTTTATTATTCTAAGTCACTTATGAAATTGTTTTCTATACCCGGCCCAGCAGCGAAGTAAGCCCCGGAGCACGGTGGGTTTTACTATTTACTTACTTTTAAATTGATATATTAACACTGTTAAATGGTTGTGCCATTTTTTTATGTTATTTTAAGCATGCATTGTATTATTTTAAGTATTCTCTCAATAAAAACCCTTAATCTGTTCTTATCATCTTAATTGGACCACGGAGATCTTAGCCAAGAGGCGCATAAAGTTACATCTGGGGGTGTGCTAAGTGTAACATCGCTCTGCCTGTGACGCTCGCCGCAACTGTAAGTACCCGTGTTGGTTATTTCTTTTTTTTTTTTTTCAGTCCGTCTGTCACGTCACTCAGACTCGTCACTGATAACCGAATTGGAGCTTGGATGTGCCAGTCACCTGACTGAGGAGTCCAAGTAAGAAGAGTGCGGGAAAACAGGTAGCTCTCAAGAAGCTATCAAGAAGTATCAAGAAGCTTGAAGCAGGGAACAACAGTACATATAGCGCTAGTGCTATATATCAAGATCAACACATCTCAGCGGCGGCAAGAGACTACTACTTACTTGGATCACATATAGTAACCTAGGCTTAGCCCGCTAGGGGTGACCTCCCTAGGTTATTTATATTAGGATAGGCCCTACTCTTGGCCCTTGCTAAAAGTCCTTAAATAAATCATCCTCTCAGGCTCCAGGGACTTGTCCTTTCCCTGCCCACCTTGTCGGAGATACTGCCAGTAACTGCGAGAGGGGTTCTGTCCCCCGTCATGACCTTCACGGGTTAACTACGAAAACACGACTTTGGAGGCGCCGGGTCCCGACCTGGTGGAGGTGCCGGGTCCGGCCTAATACGCATCAAGATGCCGAGTACACGAAGCAAGCACAAAGAAGACGTCATGGAATACGTCGAAGTATATGACACACCAGACAGCCCTGACATAGAAGAATATAACGAGGATGTAGCTGACATAGAGCAAATAGCTTCACGAGAAGATCAAGAAAGCCAAGAACCACCTACCGACCCTAGGAACAGAGTACACGAGTTCCTTAAGGGAAAAACAAGCACTGCTGACGATGAAAACCCCCAGACGCAAGACAAGGGCGCAAAAAGAAAAAAGAAGACAAACAAAACTGCCAAGAAACAGCAAAACCAAGAATCAGTAGCGCAAATCCCCACGAGCAACAGATACCAGGCGCTCGAGAATCACGGCGAAGATACTGAATCAAGCAACCAAGGCCCACAGGAAGATCTAAACCGAGAGCCGCCAACCACCAACAACGCACCAAGGCCGCCCCCGAAAATCCTAAGAAACATCGAATCGTTCGAAAATATAGCTAAAGGAGTGAAGGACTTGTGCAAAGAAGAATTCGCCTTTCAAGATGATTGATTGATTGATTAATGGGGCTTAACGTCTCATATTTATGCAACGATGGCTAATCGAGACGATGAGCGGGTGATAATGAAGATGAGAAAGATGATAATGAACAATAAAGCCACATCCGAATCAGATCCATTGTACGTCGCGTGAGTCGTCACACGGGAGTCCAGCAAGGGAGGGCAGGGCCAAGTGGGAGGAGAAATAATCAATGGGACAGTGGGGGGGAAGGGGATTGGGGTGTGGACTGCACTTCGTCTGACTTCTCCTCCTCGACCAGTCCGGCTTGGGTGGCCCTACCAGAAGCATACGCTTCCGCCGGCATAGCTCTCGGGATCAACAAAGCACGCAAACCTGCCCACCACGATAAGGTGGCAGTCCCTGGGCAGGTTCGCCTTTCAATCAAGAGCGGGAACCACCAAGCTCCAAGTCAATAGTCCCAGCGACTTCAGAGCAGTTGTGAAATTTCTAACCGAGGTCAAGGCTGAATTTCACACTTTCACGCCAATCAGCGAGCGCGCTATCAGATACGTAATAAGGGGCATCGACAAATCTGCAGGAGAAGCTTGGGGCAAAGAAGACTTAGAAAATCAAGACATTGAATGTAAAGTCACGCAGCTCAGAAGTAACAGAGAACCGAAGCCTCTCCTGCCACTGTATGTGGTCAAAGTCGAACCGACGCACACAAAGAAGCTTTTGGAAATCACCAAGATATGTTTTTCGAACATCTCAATCGAAAAATATCATGCTCCAGGAGGTCCATCACAGTGCTACTGCTGTCAGAAATTCGGACACGTCGCAAGATATTGCACGAACAAGCACAAATGTGTGAAATGCGGTCTCCAGCACCCAACTCAAGAATGCGGGAAAACAAGGAGCGTCCAGCCAACTTGCGCCAACTGCAACGGATCCCACACTGCTAACTGGAAGGGGTGCCCAGCCTTCCAGGAAGCAAAGAGACGCCAAGGCGGGAACGTGGCAAGACAAGGCCCACCCAGACAACACGAGAGACGCCCCGCTGAACGCAGCTACGTTGAAGCCCGTCTCCCGAAGAAAAATGTCTGGTTTAGGCGACCGACTCCTAACCTCAGCAACGACAATCCTGGTCCCTCTTGGGCCCCCGACGATACTACTAATTCCCCCCCCCCCCCCCCCCCCCAGACCAGCCGCCCAGCTCGTACCGGAAAGGTTTACACGGTACGACAAGAAAGCCAAGAATCACGAATACGAGTACAACAGCGACGTCTCCAACTACTCATCTACTGACTCGGACTCGGAAGAGGACGAGCGTCAACTGCCTAACAAACAGCCAAGACAACCCACTCAAGATTGATTAATGGGGCTTAACGTCTCATATTTTCGCAACTAAGGCCAATCGAGACGATGAGCGGGCAGTGATGATTTCAGACATTTTTCCTAGGGGGGGCTGATAAATATCTGGGGTGTTGCTAAATTAGTAATTCATTTTATGGCTTTTTTTTTTTGACGCCGTGACAAAAGGCAGGGGCGGAGGGGGTTACGGTCTCTGTTGATGCCATCCTTTCAGTTTTCGAATATGAGGTGATTCCTATTTGACATTCTTACCTTTACCTAACATCGTTTAAATAGAAAATAAAATGTTGCACCATTAATGTAGATGAGTTTTTCGTGGAAATCGATTTATTTCCTAGTCAGTCCTATATGAGGTGGAAAAATATACCTCATTTTCTTGTATTTTGCATTTTTTTTTTTTTGCAAATTTACATTACTTCATGTGATTTTTTCAATCTGCTAGGGGGGGGGGGGGCATTTACAACTGCCGGGGGGGGCTCTGCCCCCCCCGGGATATGCCTGAAATCATCACTGTGAGCGGGTGATAATGAAGATGAGAAAGATGGTTATGAAGAATAAAAGCCACATCCGAATCAGGTCCATTGTACGTCGCGTGGGTCGTCATACGGGAGTCCAGCTGGGGAGGGGCCGGTCCATGTGGGAGGAGAAATCTTCAGTGGGACAGTGGGGGGGGGGGGGGGGGCAATATTGACCAAGTCACCAGCTGGGCTAACAAACTGCTCAGCGCTCTCATTGACGCCTCCACCAACCAAAACAGACTCGAAATAATAATCTCTATGGCCATGCCCATGTTTTTAGTAAAGTCCCTTAGCCAACATGGCCCATAAACCACCTCGCCCTCAGACCAACCTCAAGAGTCTTTCCTGGAACACCAGCGCGGTAACTAACAAAAAAGAGGAGCTCTTTTATCACTTAAAGAAAGAGCAAACACACATATGCCTACTACAAGAAACTTTCCTTAAAGAGAATATGAAATTCCGGTACCACAGATATACAACATATCGCAATGATCGCCAAGGGAAGAGAGGAGGAGGAACAGCCATATTAGTCAGATCCGACATTCAACACCACCCGATGGTTTTCCACAACTAGAATCAATGGAGGCCACCGGCGTTATAATTAAACTAAATAACGAACACATCAAACTTATCTCAGCTTATAAACCCCCAGGCGCCGTGTTAAACACCACAGATATTGACAAGCTAATAAGCGACTCAATGCCCACTATCATGGGAGGCGATTTCAATGCCAAGCACACAGCTTGGCATTCAAGATTAACCACTGTCTCTGGACGTGCCCTACTACATCATGTAACTCTGCGAGGATTAGAAGTGCATAGCCCACTTACCCCAACGCACTTTCCCCCAACTGGAGCTAGGCCAGACATCTTAGACATAGTAATCACCCGTAACGTCAATAAATCCATAGAAGTTAGTTCACCATCAATATTAAGTTCCGACCACAACCCCTTATGTATCATCTATGGGGATACCCCAACCACAAACACAGCGCCACCAATAATTAATGCTAACAAAACAGACTGGCCCACTTACAATAAATTGCTCAATGAATGGATCTCAGATTACACGGCAGCTCCTCCCCTCAGTACCGCGCAGGAGGTAGATGAATGCCTGGATAACCTAATAAATGCAATAACCACGTCACTGTCTAACAGCACCCCTCCTCCACGGCCAGTCAACACTCAGGACCTCTATTCATTGCCGCCCGAACTGATAAAATCCATTCAAGCCAAAAATAAAGTACGGACACGTTAGAAGAAACTTTTACCCCTAATAACGACCCAGCTTCCCAGTCACACATTAGACGTGTAGAAAACACAATACGACAATATCTCACAGATGAAAACAATAGCGATAGAATCATACCCCCCCCCCAAGCAATAATTTCACCGGCTGAACTGAAGGCCCACATTTATTGTCTAAAAAATAGGAAACCCCCAGGCATGGATGGGATCCCGAATATTGCACTAAAACACCTGCCAGATAGAGTAATTATGCTGATCACTAACGTTTTCAATGCCATGACTAGACTTGCTCATTTTTCACCAAAGCTAAAAATATCCAATGTAATCATGTTCCCGAAACCAGGGAAAGACCCGACTTTCCCACAAAACTATCGACCTATAAGCTTACTAACAGGTATCTCTAAGTTATACGAGAAAGTTATATACACCCGTCTCCTCAAACATATCTATAATAATAACATTCTAATAAACGAGCAATTTGGTTTCCGAAAAGGCCACTCCACCACCCAGCAGCTTGCTAGAGTAGTGGACGAGATAACAGATGGATCAATTCTAATCGAGTCACTGCAGCTGTGTTCCTTGACATAGCTACTGCATTTGACAAGGTCTGGCACAACGGTTTATATTATAAGCTGCTACAACTGAAATTCCCCCCGTACCTCATAAATTTATTAATATCTTATCTATCAGGAAGGCAATTTCAAGTTTCTCAGGGCAATAGTACATCCACACTACGACCAGTACACGCAGGCGTCCCCCAAGGGTCCATCCTGGGGCCCATCCTATTCTCAATTTATATGAATGACCTGCCTAAAACAGCGGGAGTAACATTCGCGCTATATGCAGACGACACCGCTCTCCTTGCGAGATCGTCGACTGCTAAAGCAGCTTACAACAGACTGCAAACAGCTTTAACAACCTTAGAAAAATGGTACCGTAAATGGAGGATTAAAATCAATGTCACCAAAAGCGTCACTGTACTATTTTCTAAATTTAAAAAGAAAACCAAAACTCAACACAACGAGCTCACACTATTCGACGAAACCATACCGCAATGTGATCAAGCCAAATACCTAGGTGTTCATTTAGAAGGAAAATTAACGTGGCGAACTCACATCCGAGAAACAGTCAAAAAGGTTAACACTAGAACAGCACTACTCTACCCAATGATCAATAGCAAAAGCCACCTCTCCACAAGCAACGCCCTCCTCACTTACAAAATGCTGATCAGACCGATCATCACGTATGCAGCACCAGTATGGGCTCATGCAGCCGGCACTTACTTACAAAAACTAGACAGCACACAAAACAGAATTCTCAGAATTGCATCTAAATCACCATGGTACGTGAGTAACGAAATCATACGTAAGGGATTCGGTGTATCATCCATACACGAAGTACTACAAGATTGATGATTGATTAATGGGGCTTAACGTCTCATATTTATGCAACGATGGCTAATCGAGACGATGAGCGGGTGATAATGAAGATGAGAAAGATGATAATGAAGAATAAAGCCACATCCGAATCAGATCCATTGTACGTCGCGTGAGTCGTCATACGGGAGTCCAGCAAGGGAGGGCAGGGCCAAGTGGGAGGAGAAATATTCAATGGGACAGTGGGGGGGAAAGGGGATTGGGGTGTGGACTGCACTTCGTCTGACTTCTCCTCCTCGACCAGTCCGGCTTGGGTGGCCCTACCAGAAGCATACGCTTCCGCCGGCATAGCTCTCGGGATCAACAAAGCACGCAAACCTGCCCACCACGATAAGGTGGCAGTCCCTGGGCAGGACGAAGTACTACAAAATATGACAACTACTTTCCTCGACAAAGCCGCTAAGCATAGCAACCCATTAATATCAAACATTGGGGCAACCAATCACGTATACAAACACAAATACCCTGGCCTAAAAGACGGCCTAAATAGGGGATCTCCAGTCACTTTACGAGAATAGCAGCTTACGTGTTGCACTCTTATGTGTTATTATGTGTCAGTCCATTATTATTTGAATTTTTTAGTTAATTATGGGATTGATGTGTTCAGTTAAAGGCTAAGCCTTTGTTTTTGTTTTTTCCCTTCAACCCCCCCCCCCCCCCCCTGACTTATGTTAATGCAAATGGTTAGGTTAGGCATATGACATAGCTATAGAGCACAAAAGACAAGGCATCGCCCCATATAATATTAATTGTACATATTAGATTAGGCTAAACTAGTCATAGACAAACTCTAGTCCAGACGCCATATTAGCCACTAAGACAAAGGACCCGTCCTGCAAAACAATTAACCTAGTATAAACCGTCTTAAAATAAGTCAGCAAAATACCATATTGCATTAGCAACTCTCAAACAGTGAAGATAACAACGCCAAGCTAAGCACAAAATCATTCAGCTTATAGAGTCTGACTCGGCATAAGCATAAGATTGCTCAGAGCATGACTCTGTAGCGGCCTTAGCGGAACTGTAGACCCACTTGTCATTTGTTTTTGGTTACTCGAGGAAGACACACGCGTTAAGTATATCGGGAAGTGCGGTAAAGTGACAAGTGAAGTGAAGTGGACCCTGTTAATTGTGGTTGCTGTGCCAGAGGTTCCCGCGTCGGCAGTATGGATATTCCAGGAGATTTATGTAAGAACATTTGTTGTTCGATCCTCTGTTCTTTCTTATTATCTGCATTGGTGTTTATAAATGTGAAGGGCCAGACTCGGCGGTACCGTTAGAGAGCGCGTTGTTTACCCGCGTTTTTTCCCGTTGGAAAAAGGAAGCCCGATTTGTTTTTCCAGGTCTACAAATGTAGAAATAAACGTTTTAAAGTCCAAGTTAGAAATCAACGTTTTAATGTCCAGATTATAGATAAACTTATCAGTTAAGTTACGTAGCCAGGGAACACTTAGGACGTTTTGAAGTGTCAACTTTATTGCCGGTGACAATGCTAAACGCGAACTTAAGTTGCCTGTGGGTAACAAGATCTGTAATTGTGTGTTTTTGGTGTACAAGTGTAGAAATCTACGTTTTAATGTCCTGGTTATGAATAAACTTAACAGTTCACTTACGTAGCTAGGAAACACTTAGGACGTTTTGAAGTGTCTACTTTATTGCCGGTGACAATGCTAAACGTGAACTTAAGTTGCCTGTGGGTAACAAGATCCGTAATTGTGTGTTTTTGGTGTAAAGGTGTTGAAATATACGTTTTAATGTCCAGATTATAGATAAACTTATCAGTTAAGTTACGTAGCTAGGGAACACTTAGGACGTTTTAAAGTGTCTACTTTATTGCCGGTGACAATGCTTAACGCGAACTTAAGTTGCCTATGGGTAACTAGTGTGACGGCTGGGAATCCACTGGGCTGGCCCCTAGTGATATTCCGGTCGTCTCACATGTTCTGAAGGCTGGCCAGAGCCAACGGGACCCCTCTCCATAGCGTCGGATGATCGAGTGTTTTGAACGTCCCGCACGGCGTTTGAAATCCCGCGCATTCCACCGCCGGTGAGAGCCTAACGCAGCCGAGCAAGTTCCAAGTGTCGCCGCGCAGCACTAGTTTCGTTCGACTCTATCGCACGACGATAGCTGAGGAGCCACATCAGGAAGGTTAGATTTGGTCTGTTTCGTTAGGGAAGTCCTGAGAGAACTTTGTGTTTCGGAGCTACATTTTGCTCGAGCATGTAAGCTACCAGAGGCGTTCTACGTGCAGCATGGTTTAATAACCTGTATTTCGTAAATCCATTCAGTGGTAAGTCCTTGTTCATCCATCTAATCTGGCGTTGAAGCTGAGAATGTGTCTCTAGGCTTAACGTATCGTTTGTTGAAAATAGTTTTATTACATTGGCCATTTTCTCTTTGAAAATAGGATTTTTCCGGAGGGTCTAGCCTACATTTTCCGGCAGAGCGAAGTTTTCCCGATGGGCGAGCGTGCGACGCAGCGGACCTCTAGGCTAGCAGCATCCAATCCGAGGCGACTGTCAGTCTAGCCTAGGCCTAATCTAGGAAGCTCCTCGGCGAGGTGGATTTTCACGGACAACCACGTGGGAATTTCCGTCGTAGACTTCCCCAGCCAGGTTCGGTCCACGAGAACCCCGATATGTCGGTACTGTAATTGAGCCACTAGAGGCAGGGCCTCGCTGACCATTTAGATACCCGAATTCGAAATCACTAATTACCCATGTGCATAAAGCCTGGTCAACTTTTATCCAGCATGTGGAGGAACTTTAACTTTACTATTCAGTCATACCATATGTAGACTTACGTGTCTGGCGTGAAGCCTACATGCTTACATTTCAGTTAGGCCATATGCTAACTTAGTGAACCAGTGTACAAGCCTACCAAGGTAGAGCGTTATTCATTATCCTGTAACTAGAAGCCGGTGCAGGGGGAAAATCCCCTAGGCTAAGTGTATAGTAACCTTGTATAACCCTGTTAATGTAATTATAATTTAAGCCGTTAAGGTCTGTACGATCAAAGCATCCGGGTCTGATACCCACACGCTTGTAGCGGATTTAAGCCTGACGTACAGACTAGCATTCAGCGTTTAACTAGTAATAATTCTCATGCATCTTAACAACCAGTGTAAGGTGATCACCATTTTGTGTTTAAATTTAAGTCCGTATCATAACCCATGTTTAGTTGTAGCGTAATCTTAGTAACTTGTTAGTCTTAAGATAGCAATAGTCACGGCCGGTAGAGCCGATGGATTTGCTGGCAACTTGTCTTGCTAGGTAGGCACGTAGCCTCTTCTGTATGTACTAACTAACGTACCGTAGTAGCTTTGAACCTCAACCTATTCCGTGGCGAATGTGAGGGCGAGAAGTTACTGACGGGTACTTAGAATCTCAAAGTGTCCGTGGCTGACCGAGATAGGGAATTACATGACGTAGGGTTAGTCGCTTAGAGTCTCCCAGTGCCCATGAAGGCCCGAGCTTAAAAGCTTTAACCTACAGTTACATTGTAAGGCCTACCGATTATTCCATATTTTTCTACCTTACTATTATTAAGTATTTGTGTATTGTCACAATAGGCTCAAGAAGAGCGAACATGTAAACTAAACGTACCGTAGTAGCTTTGAACCTCAACCTATTCCGTGGCGAATGTGAGGGCGAGAAGTTACTGACGAGTACTTAGAATCTCAAAGTGTCCGTGGCCGACCGAGATAGGGAATTACATGACGTAGGGTTAGTCGCTTTGAGTCTCCCAGTGCCCATGAAGGCCCGAGCTTAAAAGCTTTAACCTACAGTTACATTGTAAGGCCTACCGATTATTCCATATTTTTCTACCTTACTATTACTAAGTATTTGTGTATTGTCACATTAGGCTCAAGAAGAGCGAACGTGTAAACTAAATGTAGGTACCGTACGCCCATCAAGGGTAGCGTATTTAACTAAACAAGTATTTTCTATTTTTCTTATATTGTATTTTTGTCAATGAACCATTTGTGTTGTTTTCTCATGTTTATCGACTGAAGTCTCTCAAGCTGTGTCTTGTCCACCATTGTCCATTTGTCGTCAGACGTTCTCTGTCATAATAAATTCCTATCTTTGCTCTCTCATGAACTGGGGTTATTTTTCAACGTAGAATTTCTTCGTTCCTTCTACAATATCCCCTACAGGTCATCTACTCGAAACGAAGTGGCGCCCACCATCTGAAGACGAGCCGCAACTTAGCCCACCCCCCATCTCCACTGAGTCGGTCCGGCCCGGTAAGTGCGTCAGGCCTGCCGAGTGGTGTGCACCTGCTTTTTTTGGCACGTCACATTAATTGGCGCAACCAACGTGGGGCCTATCAGAAACTTGAGGCTTGCATTTCAGGTGCTACCCAACGTTCAAACGGAGGTTGTTGCTTTTCTTCAGAGCATCTTACATAGTATCTACATCTTTTTTCCCTGGTCAATGGTTGCTTGAACTTTTTGTTGGTTTAGTCGATTCACATTGGTCGAGCTTAGGGTTCGGTTTGTCAAATTGTTTTCTTAGCAGGAAATTTGGTCGATTCATCGCTACATATTGTCGACTTCTTGTAGGTTCTTAAGATGGCTACGAATGAGGCTGAATTAACATTAATTACCGATAGGCTGTCAGCATTGACGGTATTGGTTTCTGATTTCGAAGGACAGTCGGAGCAGGCACGTACGATTTCCCGGCAGCTACTCTTTCTAGATCGCCGCATCGCTCTCATACCGGATGAGGAGGAAGTCAGACCTAGGTTGGTCGAAGCCACCAATGGGTTGGCCGTGTTGAAGACACGTTTTGACAGCCTCATCGAAGCCCTAGGAGTATGGGAAGCGGACAACCCTGTCGAGATTACCCCACCCATGGTAAGGGAGGACCGCATGCTTGGCAAGCATGTGCCAGTGGCGAAATGGGGCATACTCTTCTCAGGCGAGGAGACTGACTCCAGCCTGGGGGCGTTCCTGGAACGTGTGGAGGAGTTATGCGTAGCTCGCAACGTGTCCAAGGCGTGCCTATGGTCAGAGGCAGTAGATCTCTTCAAGGGCGCTGCGCTGGTTTGGTTCCGATCTGCCAGGCGACGAATACATTCCTGGGAAGAATTAGTAGTCGAATTACGCCGAGAGTTCCAGCCCAGCGATTATGACGATAGGTTGATGACCGAGATTAGGGCTCGTACCCAAGGGGAATCAGAACCCCTGGGACTGTACCTGGCTGCAATCGACAACCTCTTCAGCCGTTTGTCATACCCCGTAGACGTGGCAGAGAAGCTAGCCGTCATAAAGAAAAACATCCTGCCCTACCTGATGGAAAAGCTGTGCCTCCACACTCTGGACTCGGTCGAGAAGATCCGATTGCTCGGACGCCGAGTGGAAGAGACTCGCGACCGGTCGAATAGGTTCCGTCCGCCACCACCAGCAAGATTTTCCCTAGAACCGGATTTAGCCTTCCGTGGTCCAGTTCGGTCGAAAGCCAGGCTTGAGGAAGTCAGTGCCGCGCCGCCGACGCCTAAGGCAGCCGACGTTAACACTATTTGCTGGAACTGCCGAGCGGTAGGTCATCGCTTCCGAGACTGCCCAGCGCCTACACCGAACACTCCATTCTGTTTTCAATGTGGACGTAGAGGCGTGCAGACATCGCAGTGTACCACCCCAAGATGTATCAAGAAGGCGGAAAACGCTATGGGTCCACGCGTCTAAATAGCCGCGGGTGGAGAATCCCCTCAGCTCAGGCTATTCAACCAGGTAATGATAACGTAAACCCTCAAGCTGCTCGTTTATTTCGTAGTCGGGAAGATGGTCGACCCTACTTAACGGTCGAGATTCTTGGCCGTCCCGTGAAAGGCTTGTTAGATTCCGGCGCTTCCAGAACTTTCCTTGGTGATGCTGGTTGGCAACGAATCCAACAGTTGGGACTTCGGTTACAACCAGCTCACGTAAAGGTGGTCACCGCCAATGGCATGGAATGCAAGGTTAGGGGATTGGTAGATTTGCCTATCGTTCTGCAGAATCGTAGCATTGTCCTGTCCGTATTGGTGGTGCCGTCTGTTAAGACCAGTCTTATCTTAGGCATAGACTTCTGGGATCGGATGAAATTTGTACCAGATGTGTCCTCGGGGACGTGGTCCTTTTCAGACAAAATGGAAGTCACCGTGGAATCTCTCAAGGTACTCCGTACCCGTCAAAATTTAACTACTGAACAAGAGAGACGATTGAGTGAACTTCTCGCTAGAAACCTGCCGGCCGAAATGGGCAAACGTGCTCCGACACCTTTAGTCCAGCATCGTATAGATACCGCAGATGCCGAACCGGTCAAACAACGATACTATCCTGTGTCACCCATAGTCCAGAAAGAGATACATAACGAGCTAGACACCATGCTACAGGAAGGAATAGTGGAACCATCCCGCAGTCCGTGGAGCTCTCCTATCTTACTGGTGAAAAAACCCTCTGGAGGCTATCGCTTCGTGGTCGACTATAGGCGTGTCAACGCGGTAACCAAGAAAGACGCTTACCCAATACCGTATGTCTCCGCTATCCTAGATAGGCTTAGGGACAGTCGTTATTTGTCTTTGTTAGACATCAAAAACGCGTTCTGGCAGATACCTGTAGAAGAGTCGAGTCGTGAGAAGACAGCGTTTACTGTTCCAGGCCGTGGCCTCTTCCAATTTACACGTATGCCGTATGGTTTGCATAACAGCCCTGCCACCTGGCAACGTCTTATAGACAGAGTACTTGGACCAGACCTGGAGCCCTATGTTTTTGTGTACATGGATGACATCATTATTGCGACTCCAACTTTTCAGAAGCACCTGGAGGTCCTGGGAGAGATCTTCCGAAGATTGCGAGAGGCGTCCCTGTACCTTAACGTGGAGAAGTGTCAGTTTGTTCGGTCCGAGCTACGGTACCTTGGCTACGTGGTGGACAACAGCGGACTGCACGTCGATCCCGAAAAGGTGGAATCCATAATCAACTTCCCCCGGCCGCAAAGAGTAAAGGAGGTCCGACGATTCTTAGGTATGGCATCTTGGTATCGGAGATTTATCCAGGATTTCTCGACAGTGGTGTCACCCATCACTGCTTTGCTAAAAAAAAATTCCAAGTGGGAGTGGACCCCTGCCGCAGAGGATTCTTTCTGTCGGATAAAAGAATGTCTTGCTTGTGCCCCAGTACTAGCATGTCCAGATTTCTCTAAACCATTTGTCCTTCAGACGGACGCATCCAACGTTGGCTTAGGAAGCGTTCTGTCGCAAGATTTGGACGATGGGGAGCATGTCATTGCTTACGGTAGCCGCACGCTGACCAAGTCTGAGCAACAGTTCACAGCTACCGAGAAGGAATGTCTCGCCGTATTATGGGCAGTCGAGAAGCATAGACCCTATCTGGAAGGCTCCACTTTCACCGTAATCACAGACCATCACAGCCTGTTATGGCTGCATAACTTAAAGGATCCCGTAGGTAGGCTTGCGAGGTGGGCAGTGAGATTACAGCAATATGACTTCAAGGTCATCCACCGGAAAGGCTCGGCTCACGTTGTCCCGGATGCTCTATCGCGAGGTGTGGTAACCTGGAATTTGTTGGAAGTCAGTGCCCCAATCCAGGACCAGTGGTACCTCAGAATGTGTGACCAGGTGAGGGCTCAGCCTCAAAAGTATTCCCTTTGGAGGGTGGAAGGACTCACTCTGTGGAAACTGTGTACCGATAACACGAAGTTACCCAGAGATGAGAATAACTGGAAACGCGTCCTTCCAAAGGAACTAAGAGCGGAAGCACTCAAGGAAGCACACGACGAACCACAGGCCGGTCACCGAGGAATGTTTAAAACCATGAGTAGAATTTCTCTCTCCTATTACTGGCCGAAGATGAAAGCCGATGTCTGCCTATATGTTCGTAAATGTGAAGTATGTGCCCAGCACAAACAGGAGCAGAGACGTCCAGCCGGTTTGCTAGCCCCTCGCCAGTTCCCATTTCATCCCGGAGAAGTGTTGACAGTGGACCTCATTGGCCCGCTGCCTCCATCACTCAAGCAGAATCGCTTCATACTGGTTGTGCAGGACAGTCATACCAAATGGACCTATCTCTTCCCGTTACGCCAAGCTACTTCACAACATGTATTGCAACCCCTCATCAATTCAGTATTTCTAGAACAAGGAGCACCTCGTCTCCTTATTGTCGACAATGGACGACAACTAGTCAGTAGAGAATTCAGGGAAGCCCTCGAGGCTTACGGAGTCGAAACACAGTTCACGCCATACTACCATCCCCAGGCTAACCCCGTGGAGAGAATGAACAAGGAGGTAGGAAATATCTTAGCGATTTTCGTGGGAGAGAATCAACGTCGATGGGATGTACTCTTGCCCCAAATCCAATATGTTCTACGTACCAGTCGACACGAAACTACCCAATACACCCCCGCCTATCTCCAACTAGGGAGGGAACTAGGTCTCTCTGGACGGCGAAACCGGAAGGAACGGGACCCACGGGGGAATGAAACTCGTCTGGGTATAGAAGAACGGTGGGTTGGGTTAGAGAACATTCGAGAAAGGGTTCGCATGAATGTATCGGAGGCCCAGCGTCGGCAGGAACAGCAGTACAATCTACGTCATAGACCCGCTGTTAACTATAATGTAGGCGATCGGGTATGGAGAAGGAATTTCGTTCTGTCCGATGCAGCTCGTTATTTCACTGCTAAACTTGCGAAAAAGTACATTGGTCCATTTGTCGTTGCTCGCAAAGTGTCTTCCGTGGTCGTTGAACTTGAGAACCTTGCAGGGCAACCGTGCGGACGATGGCATGTAGTAGATCTCAAGCCTGTGGTTGATCGTTAAAGAAAATACCCCATTTTCTGGTGTTGTGGGGGGGGAGTGTGACGGCTGGGAATCCACTGGGCTGGCCCCTAGTGATATTCCGGTCGTCTCACATGTTCTGAAGGCTGGCCAGAGCCAACGGGACCCCTCTCCATAGCGTCGGATGATCGAGTGTTTTGAACGTCCCGCACGGCGTTTGAAATCCCGCGCATTCCACCGCCGGTGAGAGCCTAACGCAGCCGAGCAAGTTCCAAGTGTCGCCGCGCAGCACTAGTTTCGTTCGACTCTATCGCACGACGATAGCTGAGGAGCCACATCAGGAAGGTTAGATTTGGTCTGTTTCGTTAGGGAAGTCCTGAGAGAACTTTGTGTTTCGGAGCTACATTTTGCTCGAGCATGTAAGCTACCAGAGGCGTTCTACGTGCAGCATGGTTT